>LPNX010436518.1:3018-14843 GCA_001517045.1 Pseudotsuga menziesii | reverse complement strand
GAAAAGGTGGTGGTTATTAGGTAGCATAATTAGTCATTACGTCACACGAGCAGAGAGTTAATTGATGCAATAATGGGCATAAAAAGAGAGGTACGACTGATATTTTCAAATCATATTGATACTTAATCAAGTAGTTAATCAGAGCCATACCTTCGAAAATGCATGATGGATGTCCTTTGGAGGATGATAGAGCGTGTGATTGTAGTCGTTGCGAAAGATGAACTCATGCGCTGTTTAGTCATTAATTGTAATCATTATTACAGGGGTGCTGTAATAACCTCTTCTGCCAGTGAACCAAAAACCATCGTGTTAAAACGGTCAGAAATATGATGAATATTACATTATGAGTCAAATTGCTAGCATCAGGAATCGGAGCCATATCTAGAGGATTTTCTATTTTGCAAAAAGATATGCTAATAACATAAGAGTCACAGCCAGATGCCATAAATAAATCAAAGCAGATGCACGGCGTTCAATGATAGAAAAATCAGCTAAATGTAGCAGAGTTGTAGCTGCCGGAAAAGATGTCGCAGCTTCTGGAAGAGGGGGAAAAAATGTTGAGCGGATGAAAAGTGACTATGCTATAGCTACGCGAAATGGGTTTTATGGTCAAAAGTAAAATAGGGTCACATCTTGTGGAAACGGAAGATGGCGGAATTTCACGGTGTTGCAGCTACTAAAAAAAATGTTGTGGCTATCGAAAAATGGGTGTTGCAGCTGCTGAAAAATGGGTGTTGCAGCTGCCGAAAAAAAAGATGTTGCAGTTGCCGAAAAAAGGGTGTTGCAGCTGACATAAAACAAGTGTTGCAACTACCGAAAAAAGGGTGTTGCAGCTACGATAGATTTATTCAGGGAAAAGGAAAAGAAAAATTCGATGCAGGAAGTTACAAGGGAAATGATTTTTGGTCGCCAAGCCTGATAATGACCACCATTCTTAGGCGATTTCCTACACAATAAAAAAATGGATCAAGCACGAAAGAAAAAGGATAACACATAACACAAAAACAATTTATTTATGTACAAAGATCCATACGTGATTTACAGTGATTAATTAATGATTGGCAGGGGCAGAGAAAAATTCCTTCCCTTGTGCTAATTGGTAATATGGATTAGCTACAATTTGTGAGATAAATGAATCTTTTGAAATGGGATTATGGTACAATCATAGCCTATGAACATTAGAAAATAATGGTACATGGATCTCATCAATGGTTACCAGGTGGACTGTACCATTATCAAATACTCTATCCACTAGGTATGGCCCCAACCATCTTATGCACAGTTTACCCTTGAAATCTCTTTTGAATCTGGAATCATATAATAGTGCCCAGTCTCCCTCATAGAAGACCTTCTTTTTTATGAATCAATCATGCCAATTGGATCTCTGTTGCTGAATTAACACCGTTTGATCCATAGCAGCCAACCGATTTTCACCGAGTTCATTCAATTTGTTCCATCTCCTCTTCTGGGCTTCAGTTACATCTAGGTTTATTTTTGTGGCCATCTTCAAAGTCTTAATTTAAAATTCAATTGGGAAGATGGAACTTTGACCATACACTAAGTCGTAAGGAGAGAAACCTGTAGTGTTACACCATGTGGTGCGATAAGCCCATAATGCTTTCAGGAGTCTGTCAGCCCAATATCTACGATGGCTCTTGACCGTCTTGGTGAGGATAGCTTCAATGACTTTATTAGTGCTTTCCACATGCCCATTGGCTTAGGGATGGTAAGGTGAAGCTACCTGATGCTGAACATGTTATTTTCGTAGCAGAGCTTCAAATTGATGAGACATAAATTGCAGTCCTCTATCAGTAACTACTTCCTTAGGTACCCCAAAATGGGTAAATATTCCACTGTACAAGAAGTCAATCATAGCCTGGTCATTCACTTTCTCCAAAGTTACAGCTTCTACCCATTTTGTCATATAATCGATACAGACCAATATGTAGGCTTTTTGCTTGGAATGAGGGCTGATAGGGCCAACAAAATCAAGAGCCCATATATCAAAGGGTTCAATCACTGATTGTGGTTGTAAAGTAATTTGATCTAATCTATTGGGCTATCCCAACCTTTGGTATCTATCATAAGACTGGACATACGTTTTTGCATCACTGAAAAGAGTTGGCCAATAGTAGCCCATTCTCAATGCTTTGTGTCCTGTCCTTCTATTTGCAAAATTTCCCCCACAAGGTTCATCATGGCAGGCCTTTAGTATATGAAAGATTTCATCTTCCCTTACACATCTTCTGACTTCAATATCAGGACCTATGTAAAAGAGGTGACCGTTCACCCAACAATACCTGGCACTTTGTTGGATGATTTTTATCTTTTCTATTTTGGACATATGTGCTGGAAGATTTCCTGCAACCAAGTAATTAGTGACATCTGCATACCAAGGAGAATGAGTTGAAACTACAAATAAATGTTCATCTAGAAAAGAGTCCTCAACAGGAAAATTATCATCACTGTTAGTGAAACGAGATAAAAAATCAATGACAACATTTTCTTTTCCAGGTTTATCTGTGATGGTAATATCAAATTCTTGTAATAATAAGATCCATCTAGTCACTCTGGCATTAGTGACAAGTTTATTCATTAGATATTTAATGGAATAATGGTCAGTGTGCACAAATGTAGGAAATCAAGTAATGTAGTGTCGGAATTTGTTAATGGAGTAGACAATAGCTAAGAACTCCTTCTCGGTGACAATATAATTAAGTTCAGTAGGGGCTAATTTTTTACTAATAGAATAAATTGCATAAGGTACTTGACCATCCTGCTGTCCTAAAACTGCTCTAATAGTAGTATTAGAAGCATCTGAAGAAATGTGGAAGGGTAGGGTCCAATTGGGCCGTCTTAAGATATGAGTTGTGGACAACTTCTCCTTAATCTTAACAAACGCTGTCTGGCATGCTTCATTCCAAAAAAACTGCACATCATTCATTAATAGTGAAAACAAAGGAGGAGCAAGTTTGGAAAAAATTTCTATAAATCTTCGGTAGTATCCAGCATATCAAAGGAAACTTCACACCTCTTTTTGAGTTGCAGTAGTAGGTATATTTTTTATTACCTTGATTTTAGAGGGATCCACCTGAATGCCATCAGTAGAAATGTAGTGCTCCAATACTACTCCTTCACTCATCATCATATGGTACTTTTCAGTGCTTAAAGAGAACTGGGTCTGTTCACAGCAAGTTAAAACATCTTTCAAATTTTCCAGTGCTTCTTCAAAATCCTTGCCATAAGGAGTGAAATAATCCATAAAATTTCCAACTGTTATTAACTAATTCTGAAAATATGTCGATTATAGCTCTTTGGAATGTTGTTGGTGCATTACATAAACCAAAGGAAGCACTATGTAAGCAAACGTTCCCCAAGGACAGGTGAAGGTAGTTTTATCTTTGTCTTCAGGAGCAATCTGAATCTGATTGTACCCACTAAACCCATCCAGGAAGGAGAAGAAATTCTTCCTTGATAAGGTATCGAGTACTTGAGTGATAAAGGGTAAGGGAAAATGGTCTTTTTGTGTGGATTTGTTCAACTCCCTATAGTCGACACAGACTCTCCATTTACAATTTCTCTTGGGTACAATTACGAGCAGGGAGACCCACTCACTGTCTGAAATAGGATATATAAACCCTGCTTCCAAGAGTTTCTGAATATATTCCTTCACTATGTCCCTAAGATTGGGGTTCATTCATCTTTGAGGCTGGAACACAGGCCAGGAGTCAATATAAATATGATGGGTGCAGAAGTTAGAGGGAATACCCCTCATGTTTGTATACTCCTAGGAAAATGCCCCCTTGTTTTCTTCAAGAGACTGATCAGGTTCTTCTATTCATCTAAGGAGAGGCTGGGGTTAATATTCAAGGTTCTTCTAAACTCTACCTCAATGGGAATACTTTTTGAATTTTTCAATACTGGGATTATGTGTGTGTCACCGACTAGTGCTTCTTCTATGAGATTTTGTTTTTCTTCCTTACCCAGAGTAATGTTTAGGATTTGATAAACTTCTTTATTGACTGAGGTGGGTTCACTGATGAAATTATTAATGGCACCGTCTTTAGTTTCATTTTTAAAACTTAAGGCCTTCCCTATAGTTAATAATGGCTAAACGCCCTCTTCTTCCTCTGGCTCCATCCATAAAGAAGTTTCATCTTCTAGGCTTGGCCGAGCTAGAGGGTAGAGAGTGAGGTTCTTTGTCTCAGTTCCATCTTATATGGTCATAGACCCATATTGACAACTAATGCAAGCATCAGTTGTGGCTAACCAAGGCCTTCCTAGGATCAGTGGTTGTCCTCCTAGCTGTGACTTAGGTTGTAAAACCAAGAATTCAACAGTGTACTCCCAAGAATCAACTAGGATGACAAGATCATCCAAAATTCCTTCAGGTTTAATGGTGAATCTATCTTCTAGTTCTAAAACAGTGGGAGTTGGCCTAAGATTAGTGATCCCAAGTTTTCTTACAGTTTCAATTGTCAAGACATTAATCGCTGCTCCTAAATAAACCAATACGTTGGGTATCTGTGTATGCCCAATCTGCATAATAACAATGGGATTCCCAGGATCATCATATTTAGACAAAAGGGTTTTTCCCATTATCAATGCAGATCATTTCCCTATGACATGAACAGTGGGAGGATCACTAGTTTTCCTTCCTGGTTTCTTTGTGCACAGATATCGAACAATTCTAGCACAGATAGGCACATCTTGAAGAGCTTGAAGGAGGGGAATTTTAACATAAATATTCTTTAGCTCCCCTAAGAGGTTAAACTGAGGTTGTCCCCCTACCCTTGGTAGCATTAATCTCTCGGGATACGGTGGTTTCCTAATCAGCTTGGTAGGATGTGTATCGCTAGATATATCATGCTATATTTCAGCCAACCCATTAGTGGGATGTTCAGTATCTTCAATGATGGGGATCGTATTATATAGATGTTGTGGATTCGCTCCTTCTTCATGTACAGGGGATGGAACATCTTCAATTATTACAGGCTCTACAATTTTTCTTGACTGTAAGCAGATATCGTTGCAAGGCACATGAGAAAGGGAGTAGGTAGGCATGTTGAAAGTCTCAAATTGATGCATTGTTTTATTGTTTGGGTTAGGATTAGGTTGAGCAGGTAGCTGAGGTCGTATCGGTATATTAGGGGAAGAATTGTTCTACAACTGCAGCTGCAACTGTTGATGAGGATATTGAGGATATTGAGGATATTGAGGAGAGTATGGTTGCTATTGATGTGGAGGTTATTGAGGAAACTAGTTCCCTAGATGGAAATTCCTCCATCCATGAAACCAAGAAGTTGGTTGGTGTGGTGGTTGTGGCGGCTGAACCCAGGGGTTCCAAGAGTTATAATTTTTCATTGAAGGTTGAGAGGGGTTCCATTGAGAATAAGATGAAAGGAATTGTGTATTCATGTTTTGCATATTATTCCAATTATTCATGTTTTTCAAAAATGGAAACAAGTCTAGAGTCATACCTTGGTTTCAAGGCTTCTAAGGCTTCTTTGGTGCAATGAAGTAGGCCGGTTCCACCTCTGGAGTTGATTCCTACATAATATCCTTCACTTGGGGAAGTGACGGGCATTCTTTTTTGTCATGGCTTAGCCCGCATAGCTAACACAATTATATCTTGTGGAGTAGGCACTCCATCAGAGGGTGGTTCTTTCTACATTGAGGGTAGAACACACCTAGTGTGAGATCCTCTACTGCTTAATTTTGCTTTTCCCTCAGGATGTCGATTTCTGAGGAGATAGAGCTCATCATTTATGTTTTGAAATTTTCAAGGAGGTTTCCTATCTCTGCACGAGTGGCTCCTCCATTGGATGAATTCTGATTTCTATCGAAGACATCATGTTCTAGCTTATCCCGTTTGTCCCATCTGTTATTCTTGGAATACCCCCTAGAGTATCTTTTAAATAATTCCACAATCTTCTCGAAAGACTCATTGGAGATATGCCCCTTTCCTAACAGCTTTAACATATCTAGGCAATCATCCCTAATCCCATGAAGCAGGATTATCTTAAGCACATCTAACCCCATGTTCATCTATCCAGCTCTTTGAACGTTGTATAAAAGCCTCTCTACGAAATCTTCAAGAATTTCCTGCTCCTTCTGCACCATTTTAAACAATTTTTCTCTCTTGTCCTTGGTGTTGCAATATTTCAGATATTTCTCCAGGAACACATGTTTCATCCTATCCCAATTAGTAATGGTTCCACCTCCTAGGATCATGAACCAGCATAATGCATTATCCTTCATAGTGGCAGGGAAGAGCTTCAGATTTTACACATCGGTGATGTAGTCATAGCTATGACAGAGGATATCAAACTTGAAAAGAAATTCATCTAGATCCTCTACCACTTTTCCATGAAAGCGAGGCAACACCGATGGTGATATATTTTTCATAGGGGCTGTCCCTTTCGGCTATTGAATTGGGAACGAAAGTGTAGGCACCATTCCTCCAAGCAGGAAATGATCTTCATGAGGATGGTTTTCTCCCATCACCTCTTCCTCGTCAGATTCATTTCTGTTACTCATTCTTTCTTTTGTTTTCTCCTCTTCATTCTTCTCTTCCCTCTTCTCTTTGTTCTTCTCTTCGTTCTTCCACTAATCAACAATTATTTGATGGAACTGTGTCCACTTCTCTTCAATTACAACCTTTCTATAAATGTGATAGATTGGACTTCGATCAATAGATCTTGCTGTACCAACCTTGTCCTCCTTTGCAAGGGTATTTGAGGATGTTGCGGCTGCTCATGTGTTTTCCACTGTGGATCCTGATGTTGGCACACCAGGATCGACAGGGATTCTTTTGATAGGTGTTTCCTAATAGCAAGCCCTAGCAGAAGAATCAGTTTTTTCAACAAGATCGTCAATGCATGTTCTTCTACCCAATTGTGGACCTCGACCATGACCTCGACCACCTACACTATTAGTATTTTGTGGGGTTTTGGGAGTTGGAAGATGATTACGCTTTACCCTTCTTGTATTCATAAAACCCAAATCATTCCAACGAAAATTTAAAAGATATTGTATAGAAACAATTACAGGATGCAACTAATGATAGTGTTTAATTTTTATCCTTCCTCGACAACGATGCCAAAATGGTTGGCACCCAATATGCAAGTGAATTATAGCTAACATATAGAGTGTGCAATATTTATTGTCAAGCTAGGGAAGTCTTTTATTTCAAGGGTAACATGCACAATATACGCTTAAACACTTAATTGTTGTAAATGAACAATCCTATCCTCTATTCGGCTATGCTCATCCCAAGAACTCTCTTAATCTAGTTACCTTCTAAAGAATACAGTCACAACTACCTTCTACTATTCTTAATCTAGAAATTGAAAGATGAAATCACATCTAGATTACTTTCACAGAAAATGAGATCCTATTCCAATCACTTAATAATTAACCCAACTATCTTAATCTGATTATTCTAGAAATCCAAAGACATGAATTGAATGTTAATCTAGGGATTCAAAGTACATAAATTGAGTTCAGCTATCCTATGAATTCAACATACAGGAATGAAATTCTGCAATCATAAAAGTGAGGAACAAGCTGCAAGGATTCATGGAAACAACAACTAAAGGATCTAAGGTTGAACAGAGCTATTACAGCTACCATGCAAATTGCATAAAGAATAATTACCTACTCAGTCGACTATCACACCATGCCACTACCTATTTCTAAGAAATGCAATTAATAACACACTATAAATCCACAACTATTACAACTTCCTGTGAAGAAATAAAATTAACATAACATCACACAATAGAATAAGTAAAAAGCCTAAATTAACTCAACAATCCTTGTGGGAAGGCGGCCCTAGCCTTCACACAAAGATTATGGATGAACACACATTAAAAACCCTTGGATCTGAAGTAACTCCTTGTATTAGAAAGGAAGATCAATTACACAACTCTTAGTCACAGCTAATACAATGAATTGGTTACAGGTTCAACCCCTAGCTCAGAACAATTCTCCATATTTATATAATGTAAATCATAACATCCTATCCCTATTATTGGGAAGCCATGAAGATATATGATCTTCAGGCACCCTAAATTACAACAACTATTACAAACGTTCCAGGATGAAAGATGGGAAATATAGGGAAATTGTTAATCGACCTAGGAGTAATGATATCTTCAGATCACAGCTATACACGATCAGCAATGCACTTTTGACCTCCAAATCTGACGCATTCTGTTGCAGCTATCTTTGTACAGCCTTGCGTGGGATAATACACTCAGACCGCATTCCTTGGGCAATGGTAGGATGGATGGCGATCATCTTAAGCGATGAATGCCCATCCTTTTTGTAGCATGTTCAGCCTGATCTTCATGTAGTCTATATACCTCAAAATACCTTTATAAACCATCATATATTAGCATATTGAGAGATATAAAGCTTTAATTACCACAATCATAAGTATTAATAAAATAATACAATAATCAATCATACCTTGGTGACTTGAAGAGAAAAGTGAGGGAAAAACATCTATTTGGCATGCTTAATGGGGTAGGATATGGCAAAAAGAGGTAAATAAGGATGGTCAAAAGGGGCCATTTATGCGCCCAACACCCTTTGTCGCAATAATGAACATGAAGGGAAATAGAGGATCTCCCTATCTTATTCCTCTTGAAACGTTAAAGGGATCAGAGGGAGGCCCATTGACCAAGATTGGAAATAAAGTAGAGGATACCAAATTCATAACCCATTTAGTCCAATGCTCGAAAAGTCCAAAGGCCCGAAGACTACCTGCTAAGAATTTCCAGTTAATTTTATCATAAGCTTTTGATAACTCCACTTTTAAGAGCATACCTAGGGTTTTCTCAGTTTTTTACGAATGAATGGTTTCGAGGACCAAGATTATGCCATCCAAGATCTGTTTGTCTTCAATAAACCCTGCCTGTTTAGGGGAAATGAGTAATGGGAGCAGGGAACGAAGCCGATTAGCAATGACCTTAGAAATAATTTTATATATGACATTACATAAGGCGATCGGTCTGAGTTTCCAGAATCCTCTATGACATTCTCTTTAGGGATAAGTGTCAGGAAGGTTGAATTGAGAGATTTTAGAATATTACCAATCTTCCTTGAATGCTCCACCAAATCCCACACTTCCTCTTTCAACCATCCCCAGTAGGAGTGGAAGAATTTGGCAGTGAGCCCGTCAGGGCCCAAATATTTAATTTTTTCCATTTTCTTTACAGCTTCTTTGACCTCATCCATCTAAATAGGTTTCCCAAGCATGAAATTATTCTCTTCTAAAATAACCTTAGGAATGTGTCACAACACCTCCCTTTGAGCGGCATCCATGTCCTAGGCTGGTTCTTCCAAACCATTGGCAAAGAATGAGTTCAAAGTGATCTCCAACTCCTCCTGGGTCTCAGCAATGGCTCCTTCCATAGTATTCACTCTTGTCGGTCGATTTCCCTGTGATGTTGGATGGAAAATTTCTGGAAAAAACTAGTGTTGCATTGTCCATATTGGAGCCATTTAACTCTGGCTTTCTGGTTCCAGAAAAATTCCTCATTTTGTTCTCCATGGCTGAATTCCTAAATCAACATATTTTCTTGAAAGATTATTTCCTCCAATAATTCCCTTTGCATAAATTCGACCTAAATCTCTTGAATCTTGTTTTCCAACTCCCCTTTGGCTTGGAAAATATTTCCAAAGGATTCCTTGCTCGATTTTTTTATTTTATTTTTAAGAAGTTTCAGTTTTTGTTGGAATTGGAACATCCTAGTTCCTATGATGGGTGGAATATCCTCCCACCATTCCTTGAGTTTCTTCAGGAAGTCCTACAGTAACTAGAACTTCTCAAATCTGAAGGGTCTGCAGGGGTTCACCCCCGCTTTTCTCCATTCCATATTAATTGGCTAGTTGTTTGAGCCTGTTGATAGAAGAACTACAGCTCTTACCTCTCCTCCTGCTAGAATAATGGATTCAGATATTAAAAAATAGTCTAGCCGACATGCGATCACTCTGTGTCGTGATCGTTTGTTGTTCCATGTGTAGATATCGTTGGTCATTCTTACATCAACCAGTTCTAGGATTTCAATTATATCATTAAAGTAATCAGTAACATGGTTTAATTTCTGCATCCCACCTTTTTTCTCATCAAGATTCCTGGCGATGTTGAAATCTCTGCTTAGGACCCATGGAATACCATCTGATGCCATATTAAGGGTCTTTAATGATTCCAGAAATGACAGTTTCTTCTCTGCCTGAGGAGGCCCATATACATTGGTCAGAAACCCTTTGATTTTTGTACCTAAAATATGAAAAGTGGCGACAGAGAGAACTGTGTTGCTAAGAATCCAGAGAGATCCACCTCTTGTGGGTTCCACAACATTATGATGCCTCCAATCGCTCCATTAGCATCCACCGCCATAGCTTCACACCCTCACCAAACTTTTCCAGCAATAATTTTTATCTCATCTTCCAAGAATTTAGTTTATTGTAAAAAGATTATGCCCATTTTTTCAATTTCAATTCTTCTTCTTAGAAGACTAATCTTCAAAGCACTACTACATCCTCTAATATTCCAATATGTAATCCGCATTGGAAACTATTTATTTGCAGGAGAATCGGTTGCATATATGGTAGGATACTTCCCTGATGCCACAATTTTAGCCCCTACTAATTGGATTCTTTGCATATTGTTGTGCCTTCCACGTTTTTATTTTTTCCCCTTCTTTTTTTTGTCTGGGTTCTTGAGGGATTCAGACGTTATTCCCATAAAATTCATATTCTTTTCCTTGATTATCTCCTTCTCCAGAAGAGAGACTTGTTGAGGAGGGATTTGATCTAGTTTCTTATCAAATCAAGCTCCTTTGAGCCCATCCAAATCAATATCACCAATATACATTTCTTGTCCCTCCATTTTTGTTATAACATTAGTGTTCTTGTTTATCTCCTAGTTCTCTTCTTTGGTCTGGTCCCTCATACTCGGTTATGGTTCCTGATCTTGCTTATCTTTATTCTGGATGGTTTCCTAGTTATTACTCATCTTGACATCTTGGAGGATTTCAAACCTATTCTGAGTTTGCACTCTTTTATTGATCTCAGGTCCCGTTGGTTTTTTTGTTGGTCTTTTCTTTTTGGGGACTTTGGTAAAACATTCTGCATCTTGATTTTCTTGGTCTTTCCTTCCTCTTGTTCTTTTATTTTGAGGGAAGTCTTGAAACAAATGTCCATGCTCATGGCATCTTCTGCATTTGAACAGAATCTATTCATAGTCTATAGCTTGGAACCATTTGTCATCATCCCAAGTTAATTCAATTCCATATGGGAGATCTTGAGAGATGTCAAGGTAAATACATATTAGGGAATATGAAGTATATCGACTCTGCCTAGTTTTCTCTGAAACATTGATGAAGTTCCCCAAGGTATTCCCAATGTCCGTTAGAGTTTCTTCCATCCAGTACCTAGTTGGCAGGGAATAAATTCTGATCCATATTGGGGTTATCGTAAGATTTTCGTTATTAGGAATGAATCGTTCTTTCCATGGCCTTAAGAAGAGACCCACGTAGTTGTAAAAATATGGTCCATTCTCAAAAATTCCTGTCCTGCCTTCTTCATTGAATAATATTATCCTAAAGAATCCTTTAGCCCCCAGTTGAAGATCATAGTGCCCTTGGGGTTTCCATATAGTGTTTATCCACCACACTAGAAACCACTTATACTATGAAATGAGAAGTTTATACAAAGAACGAGAACTCTAGCCATAAAAACAATGATTTTTGCATAAAAAACACCAAAAACACCCCCAAATAGAAAAGTGTTGATACCAATATACACGGTTT
>LPNX010436454.1:333512-358375 GCA_001517045.1 Pseudotsuga menziesii | reverse complement strand
ACATATTATATTATCGATAAAATCGCCTTCAAGTTTTCCTATATATCGGGGGGATTCGCCCATTTTTTATACATATAAATTTCGGGGGGGTTCTTAAAATTATCCCTGAGTTCAGTTACCCGGGCACACTGCAAAAATTTATTTATTTATGTCGACCTAATTTGTAGGGTCAAATTCTATTAGAACATACATTAGGAATCCTAAGGAACAACAAAAAAATGAGGAATTATCTCAATCGTCTTTAAAGAACAATGTAGAAGGAGTTTCTACTGTCACTACATCAACAATACATGGACAACCTTTAGAAGACAAAATGGAATCTGTGGGAAATGAAATGCCTTTAATTTCCCCTAAAGAAGATGTTTCTTCCACAACTTTGGCTGGAATGCATGGAAATGAAAATGCACATCAATGGGAGAAATTTGTGAACAATGATATGGATCGTTCATCGACTAGTGATGAAGACCTAATTCATGCCAAATATTTTTTTGATGGTAGATTTTCTTTTTCTTTATTTGATAAAATGGTGCATTTCAAAGAACAATATTCCCTGTGGGAGGATTCCTTCATAGCTAGTGACGAATTGTGCAGAACTAAGGATGTCCAAATTCTTGATTTGGTACATCATGTTATAAGTTTAGAGAAAAAAATTGTGGAAACTGAAAAAATTATTGGCCAGAAGAATAAACTTATCAAGGATCAATTTTCTACATTTATCATAGTTCTAGAAGGATCTATTTATGACCTTGACATACTGAAATACATGTTTCATGTTGAAAAGAAAAAAGATGAGGAAACTATAGGGAGAGTTGAAATTGAGCTGAAAAACAAGCCTCAAGTTTTGAACATGCCACCACTAAAGACTGTATTTGGTAAGGAAGCAATTCAGCAAGAATTGAAGCAGAACGAAACATTTATTGCAGGTTTGAAGGTTGAGTTTGAAAATAAAATGAGAGAAATTATCATTAAACAAAAAAAAGAGATTGTAGAATATGAAACAAGATTGGAAAAATTGAATAAAACATTTAAAAAAAATGAGTTGCTAAAAACTAAGAGAATTGAAAGGATTTCAGCAACTCTCAAGGATAAAAGAGTTGGAAGAGGAAAAGAATCAAGAGTCAAGGGTAAATAGGTCTGGTCACTAGAAGAATCAACAATCAAGGGTAAATAGGTCTGCAGACCAGAAGAATCAACAATCAAGGGTAAAAATTTCAGCACACCAAAAGAATCCAAAGTCAAGGGTAAAGATGTCAGCACACCAAAATTTTTTGGAAGTACAAAAATCGCTGATGTACTATGGAGAGCTTAATCCAGTTTCAAAATTCCTTGCAACACCGAGAGAAGACCTTGAATGAAGCTGCTTCAACAATCCATGTTGTATAGTTAACATTTGGCTCATCAGATCCAACATTGAAGAAGAAGATATAGGAGAAGGAGGTCGAAATTATAGACCTTCACCAAAAACTATTAGAGAAGGGAAAAGTAGTACATTTGGGATGTGATGGTGAGATACAATATTTCAAATCCAAAATTAAATCTTTGCAAAAGAAACCTGTGGGAGAATAAATTTTGTATCCTCCATCTGATATAGATTTGAGGGCATAAGAGCTCGAGAAGGAGGTACAACATTTCAAGAGAAAATTTAGTGCAGTTCAATCTGATATGAACTGGATGAAGGATGATATTAAAATAAAGGAAGATGAGCACTCAAATAAAAAAAATAAAAATGTAGAGATGTTGAAGAAATTCCTAGAAGAAAAAGATAGATTGCATACAAAAGTTATAAGTCTTGCAAACAATGTGAAAGAGCAAGAAAAAAAATTAAAAAATATGGTTCATGAATGTTCTGTAGAACTAGAGGGTTCTAGAAAAGGAAAGAGAAGCTATAGTGATTTTTCTTATTCTAAGAAGGAGGAATTGCAAAAACCTCCCAAGCAACCTAGAGTTCTAGAATAATATGGTGTACATTTGATGTCTATGTACATACTAATATTGTCGCAATATAAATTGTAAGTTTTTCTCGGCATTGAATATATTTTGATATAGTTAATGTGTTTCTAATGTGTAATAAAAGTGTAATGTGTAATCCATGTGTGCATTTTTCCTATATCTACAAGATTTTAATGTACAACCCATACTGACAAGTGTGTATGAAACTACAAATCATGAAATATATTATTCGTAATATATTCTACAAATTAATTGACATATGAAATATTCTTGAAATATATTCTACAAATGAATTGACATATCATCATCTCCAGTGCAATACATAAAAAAATCCCTTCAAAATGGGATTAAAACAAACCCTTGAAATTTGATAACTGGAGGTTATGAAAAATTAACACTTGGTCTGCCTGACAGTAAAAAAATTTCTAAAGGAGAAAGAATAAGGTAAAAAATTGGAAATATTAAAATGCTAAAAGGGGAATAATAATATAAAAAAAATACTCTCATATTTTATTCATTGAATTTGACAAAGAAATCAAGCATGTGTGTGCATTTTACTGAAGCAATGAAATTTTGGATAGCTTCACTCAAATGCATGCCCAACCTGCATTACAAAGCTAAATTCATTGATTCAAACCACAACGTGTCTTTTCAGGCATAAAAAAACTTAAATAAGCTTTCAATGTTTAAATTTTAGACATAAAAACTTTTTCTCTACGAGGAAACTCCAAATTTACGTGATTTCCACATTGTAAAAAATAGGTTTGAGTCCCTCGAGGAAATGCACACATTGTCATGCATTTCATGTTATATTGAATAAATTGCACTATAACATAAACATACCAACCTTTTCTACAATCTATTGTACTCATTTATGTAAATTGTATGATCTACAGTAAAATCCAAGTCATCCAAAACAACAATTGATAGTATTTTCCAATTTTTCATGGCCATAACTAAATTTGCACACCAATTCCAATTGAAGTACACTCTCTAGGTATGAAATTTGGAAGTTTGCATACAAAAACCTAATTAGACTAGTATACTTTTAATTTCAGACATAAAAACTTATATTGTGAAATAAGAATGCATCCAACATTTGAAATGAGAACATAGCAACTGTAAATGTTGGTTTCTTATTCACGGGCATCATAGTTTCTCTAGTAAATCTTTTATTTATAGAATTTTGGCATGACAAGGACAACTCAGAAAAGAGGTTGAATTGGATAGTTGTTTGGAAACCCATGTCATGGATCTGCAAGTTTGTATCACTTGTATTTTTTTTATTATAATACAAATCATCATCCTTTTTTACAAAAATAAATAAATTAGAAAATAACAGATATAATACATTCCCAGTAAAAAAATAGAGATAATGCAAAAATATAACCAGATCGATACTCAAGAAAGTTTTAAAATGGGCCCAAGAGAATTTTTTTATTATATTATGCTTTCATTACAAAGCAGAGGGATAGTTTATAGTTGAATCAGTAACATCAAACAAATCCTTCAATAATAACTGTCCCACTACCTATTACATTCTATTTATAGACCTCAAGGGTCAGATTGACCATGTTACAAGTGGATTTAATTATAGTGAAACTGAAATGTTTATTCACCCTCGAGCCAACCCGTACTCTGTTGTACATTCCTAGATTCAAACGAAGATACCAATTATTGTGGTAACATGAAAGTGCAAAACAGGGGGGAAAACAAGGTTGAAGTGGACATCTTTCAATAGCAGGGGTAGAAAGGGAGTCAAAGAGGAAGTTGCATTCCAATTATCTATATGGGAGATGTGAGCAGAGAAGAATTATAACAGTGATACAAATTGCATGGGAGGTCTCACAAAAAACAAAACAGAAATTCCAATGAAATAATAAAATGATAAGGAAGAGATAAATGCTGAGACAAAAATGGCTCAGTGGAAAACAACATGCAATACCCATCTGGTATGGGGAAATTAATAGTTGTAATCGAAGAAATCAATCTTGCTATGCCACTGAGAGGGAATGCTCAGGTTGTTGAAGAGGGATAGGGTGTTGAATCAGTGCAGGAAAGAATTCACTAAGTGATGGGAAAGGAATTCCAAATGAACATAAAAATGATAAGATGGAATGGAACTGCCAGTTAAATCCATCAAACCCAGATGAGACTATCTCCAATTCTTTCCAATTATTCCCATTTCACTCATACTATTAGTGAACTCAAATGTGTGCACATGTACCGCCATACTAGAAAAAAATTAACAAAAATAGATAATGGAGTCAATACATAGCCTACTGATAATAGTGACCCCTATTTATCAATGTTCCATAAGAAGCAACGTGATTGGTAATTGACTGCACTCCAACTGGTAGGAAGGAATCCATGGGTTCAGGCCAAATCTGGATATGTGTACTATGTTGGCTTTTAGAATAATTGAAAGGTGGGAAATAACGTTAATCACGAGGAAATTTTGATTTCATGTCTGGGTGAAGCAATCATTCTCAATGCCATCAGAATACGACTAGATTTAAATTTATCGAATGATAGAATTTGATGGTCTATACTATGTAGAACATTTTTTCCTTGTTAAGTGACGTATTTGAAACTGAGTTGAAAATTCATAATATGAAAGGTATGGAAAAGCAAAAAACCACCATTTACAGGTTTATAATATTAAATGACATATTTTACACTCAATTAGTTCGGCACGTGCTTGAAAGGTTGAGGTATGGGAAAATGAAAAACCAGCATTTAGAATTTTAGAAAATTAGATGACTAGCAAAACTATAAACTGTAAATCAGGGTTGAGTACCTCGAGGAAATGCACACATTGTACTAGAAAATAAAATAAAAAAACAATATTAGGGATAGAAGTTAAAAAAAATTCCAAACGAGAAGGTATCAGGTAAAAAATTGGAAATATTAAAATGTTAAAAGATGAATAATAATAAAAAAGACTCTCCCATTTTATTCATTGAATTTGACAAAGAAATTAGGCATGTGCATGCATTCACTTAAGCAATTCAATTTTGGAAATATGTTTTACTCAAATACATTCCCAACATGCATTACATAGCCAAATTCACTTATTCAAACCATAGAGTGTCTGTTCAGGCATAAAACACCTAAATAAGCTTTCAAAGTTTAAATTTTAGACATAAAAACTGATGGTCTACAAGGAATCTCCAAATCTATGTGCTTTCCACATGGTAAAAATCACGGTTTAGTGCCTCGAGGAAATGCACACATTGGCCTACATTTCATGTTATATTGAATAATTTTCACTATAACATAGGCATACCAACCTTTTCTATAAAATATTGTACTCACTTCTGTAAATTGTATGATCTATAGCAACATCCAAGTCATCCAAAATAACAATTGATATCAATCTACGAAAAGTGCCTCTCACCCGTATTTGCACGACCCCAGAAAAATGCCCATTAAGGAGAGAGAAAGAATCTCTAGAAGATGAAAGTGGTCTTGATGGATTCACCTTGTTGGCCTCTACCCATTTTCTATATCACTTGCCAAGTTTGAAGAAAAAATGAAATCACCTTGGTGACCTAGGGTTTGGAGAGAACTGGTTAAGTGTTAGCCACAGAGTTTGAGAGACCATTTGGAAATGACCGTAAGGGGGTGTTCCTTTAATGATAAAATTCATCAGATGATATGGCCCTGTTCATTGTTGAAATGGATATCTAGCCATGCTCTTTTTTTTTTTCTTATGGTTATCAGATAAGGAAAATATCAACCTACCAAAATAGAAGAAAAATCTTATTTTGCATACTAAAGACAAAGGAAAAATGGTTGTGTTGCAAAGGGGTTAAGTGATACCCACATTAAGGTTGATGCATGCACTAAGGATCATATCGGCATGGCATGGCATGGCATAGATGATGATGTGGCATGAATTTGAAATCATTGTTGCATTATGACTTCATTCTAGAGAAATACGACAAATTAGTTAAAATTGGGAAATTGGTGAAGCATCGAAAAATTGGTCCAAGTAGCCTTAAGAGAATGCCCACCACAAATTGTGTGTTGAAGAAAATGCCCGCACCACATGGGGAGATTGTAGGATGTTGTTTTTTCTACTCAACTATAGTCTTAGTTTGTCCAAATAGACCCTGAAGAAGAATTTATGGACCTTCCAAAACTAGGGTTTAGAGAAAATAGAACAAGGCTAGGAGAAGATAAAAAAATGTCCAATTATGGAATTATTGGTAAAATATACCTAACTGGCCTTAGGGAAATACCCACCACAGCTCATAGGATGATGATAAAAATATTCTGAGAGTCTGTATCTCTAGAGTGTTGTATGGTGCATCCAACCATTCCATTATCCTGACCAAAAATTCTTTCAATAAGAAGATATCAATCTACCAAAAGTGCCTCTCATCCATATTTGCACTGCTCTAGAAAAATCCCCACCGAGGAGAGAGAAAGAAGCTCCAGAATATGAAATTGCTCTTGTTGGATTCACCTTGTTGGCCTCTACCCATTCAATATCTCACTTGCCAAATTTGAAGGAAAAATGAAATCACCTTGGTGACCTAGGGTTTGAAGAGAACGGGTTGAGTGTTAGACAAAGAGTTTGAGAGACCATTTGGAAATTCCTGCAAGGGGGTGTTCCTTTAATGATAAAATTTATTAAATGATATGGTCATGTTCATTGTTGAAATGGCTATCTAGCCAAGTTCTTGGTTTTTCTTATGGTGATCATATAAGGAAAATATCAACCTGCCAAAATAGAAGAAAAATGTTATTTTGCATACTAAAGACAAAGAAAAATGGCTAAGCGGTGTAAAGGGGCTAAGTGATTCCCACATTAAGGTTGATTCCCGCAATAAGGAGGATACCTGCATGGCATGGCATGTCATAGATGATGATGTGGCATGAAGTTGAAATCATTGTTTCATTATGACATCGTTCTGGAGAAATATGACAAATTAGTGAAACTCACGAAATTGACTAAGTATGGGAATATTGGTCCAAGTAGCCTTAAGAGTATGCCTGCCACAAATTATGTGTTGAAGAAAATGCTCACACCACATGGGGATATTGTAGGTTGCTATTTTTTCTACTCAACCATGCTCTCAGTTTGTACAAAGAGACCCTGAAAAAGAATTTATGGACCTTCCAAAATTGTGGTTTAGGGAAATTAGACCAAGCTTGGGAGAATATAAAAAATTGTCCAAGTATGGAATTATTGGTAAAATATTCCTACCTGCCCTTAGGGAAATTCCCATCACAACTCGTAGGATGATGATAAAAATATTCTGACTGTGTGGATCTCTAGAGTGTTGTATGGTGCATCCAACCATATCATTATCCTGACTAAAAATTCTTTGAGTAAGAAGATATCAATCTGCCAAAAGTGTCTTTCAGCCATATTTGCACTGCTCCCAAAAAATGCCTGCCAAGAAGAGAGAAAGAAGCTCCAGAATATGAAAGCGGTCTTGATGGATTCACATTATTGGCCTCTAACCATTATGTATCTCACTTTCCAAATTTGAAGGAAAAATGAAATCACCTTGGTGACCCAGGGTTTGAAGAGAACTAGTTAAGTGTTAGACAAAGAGTTTGAGACACCATTTGGAAATTTCTGCAAGGGGGTGTTCCTTTAATGATAAAATTCATCATATGATATGGTCCTATTCATTATTGAAATGGATATTTACCCATGCTCTTAGTTTTTCTTATGGTGATCACATAAGGAAAATATCATCCTACCAAAATAGAAGAAAAAAGTTATTTTGCATACTAAAGACAAAGAAAAAATGGCTAAGTGTTGTAAAGGGGCTAAGTGTTGTAAATGGGCTAAGTGATTCCCGCATTAAGTTTAATTCCTGCACTAAGGATTATTCCCTCATGGCATGGCATGACATTGATGATGATGTGGCATGAATTTGAAATCATTGTTGCATTATAACATCGTTGGAGAAATACGACAAATTAGTGAAAATCGGGAAATTGACTAAGTATGGGAATATTGGTCCAAGTAGCCTTAAGAGGATGCCCACCAGAAATTGTGTGTTAAAGAAAATGGCCGCACCACATGGGTATATTGTAGACTACTATTTTTTCTACTCAACCATCGTCTCAGTTTGTCCAAAGAGACCCTAAAAAGGAATTTATGGACCTGCCAAAAATGTGGTTTAGGGAAATTAGACCAAGCCTAGGAGAAGATAAAAAATTGTCCATGTATGCAAATATTGGTAAAATATGCATAACTGGCCTTAGGGAAATTCCCACCATAGCTCATAGGATGATGATCAAAATGCTTTGAGAGTGTGGTGTTATACCAAAATCATGTCACCATCATGTGATAAGACTTTTGACATACCTACTTGCCCTGAATCCCAACAGGCTTGGAGTGGAAACTCATGCTAATTGTCAATCTTCCATGAAAATTCCCAGCACCGCGCTTGCACCTTTATCTAGGAGCAGTACCTTGTTCACACCGCCTATCCCTTGTTTTCCACAAGCGGTGCCACTGCTTATGGTCCTTAATCCACAAGCATTTTTTACCAGAACCTCTCTGTCATTGAAAGATAAACATGGTACCCTGAGTAAAAAGGGAAAAAGAGAAGTTTCTCAAGGCTTCTAGATGATAATACTCGTGTCCTCCCTTATCCCTATCATTGTGGGTCAGTTGAGCTCGAGATCCCTCATCCTAGGATCTTAGAGGCCACCTCATCCACTAATCTCTCAACCATCGCTATCCATTTAACCTTATAAATACAAGTTCATATCCATGGTTGAGGGGGAGAACTCTTAATGTATTGTTATGTTGTTGGATTGATCACTTGGCCCAAGACCATTGGAGAGCATAGAGAGCTAGAGTCGAAGCTTACGGGGATGAGAATGCTTGGTTTCATGGAGATGCATGTCAACACTAAGGCTTGGTTGTAAACTTCTTCATATTTCTATACTAATGCAAGTTGATTTCTGTCCCACATATATTGTTGTTGTTTGATTTTGCATGTATGTTGTTAGACTCCTTAGTCACTAACATGGATCAGTAGATTATATTCTGGCAATTTTGATGTGTTTGTGTGTTTAAGCTTATTGCAGGTACACAGGGTTACTATCGAAGCATCACATTCCAGGTATCTACAGCGTCCGGGGAGATTCTTCAACCTCTATCCTTCATTTGTTCTATATCTGAACCATTCAGACCAATGGAACACCTTACTGTCTGCAGAAGGTGAAATATTCCAGCTAACATGTGGATCTCTAGAGTGTTGTATGGTGCATCCAACCATATCTAGAAGGCTAGAATAAGAGGTTTTTCAGATAGTTTGAAGACAATATAGAAGCATATTCACAATAACCCACATGCTAATAAATGTATATTATTGTTTCAAACTTACAAATTTCATATATAATGAAAAATTTATTCGAAAAGAAAAACCAATTATAACAGAAACTTTTCTCTTGCATCTTTGGTGATCAAAACTTTTCTCACCCTTCCATTCCTGCCCAATCTGTTTTGCACCATTGATCTTCTGTGCTATTTAGATTTCATTATTCTCCCTCAATTTTGTCATTTCCCTTAACTTCTATGCAAGTCACATTCTGAAATTATATCTCAATCATTAATCTTGTGATGGATCCTTTTTAACCATCGATTTCATGTTTCCTTACTAATTCTGTGATTTGAAATGCACCTTCAGAGTGGGAATTCTCTATTTGAGAAGAGGTTCTAGGGAATAGATCCTTATGCGGTCAGATATGGATCTTTCATCTATTTATCTCTTTATCCACATTTCACAAGCTCTGTATTCTTTCTCTCCCTTGTATCTTTTCACCGCAAAAAACATTTCATCCACAGATCTGAGTCTACGGTGAATCTGGACCATTCACTAGTGTGGCTTCTACTGTATTTCGTGATACACATATTTTATATCCTTCATGCATGTTCCCATTGTGAAATCCTTCACAATCTAATATATCTACCTCTTTTTAATCATCCTCATTCAATGTAGAGGGCCCTAAATAATTTCACGATTGTTGCTAGGAAAAATACACCTCTTGCGAACAAGATTTGTTCCTCTTGTCTGAATGGTTTAGATCTAGAACAAATGATTTACAATAGAGATGGAAGACTTTCCCTAGAATTTGTGGAGATATGGAATGAGTCCCTTTGATAGAGTGGTGTATTTTTTTACTTATGGTGATGGCTCTTCACGGACAGACCTGCACAATCATATAAAACAAGAAAGCAAGATAAAAAAGCACCAGAATATAATCCACAATTCTATGTCGGTGACTAAGGAATCCAACAGTAAAATACATGATTATAACACAACATATCTTATGGAAAAGGAACCAAATTTGCATTAAATATGAAGAAGAAATATTACAACCTTTTCCTTAGTGTTGTGATTCTCCTTCACATGCCAATACATTGTCCCAAAAATCTCCAACTTGCTCCTCCTATGCTCACCCTACTGATTTGGCCAGAACCTCAACCAAACAACATAACTTTTCTCTCTCTCAACCATGGGGTATGAGCCTAATTTTATAGGAATTGAGAGGATAGGGATGGTTGATTAAATGGTGGGTGACATGGAAGGGAGATCCCAAAAGGATGGATCTCAAGTCCAAGTTGTCCTTAGGAGCAGGGATGAGGGTTCCACAAAGTCTTCCTTCGAGAAGCTTCATGGAATATTCTCTTTTTCACTTTTTTCCTTGAGCACCGCTTCTCCTCCACTATGATAGAGCGGTGACATGGAAGAACCACACATTGAGCAAGGGGAGAAGGCATTGGCACTGCCTATTATCAAGGGACATTTAGCATTACTACAGAAGGTAACACTTCTTTCCTTAAGGGAAGAACCGATACTGGAATTTTATATGCAAGACTGAATTCAGGGCCAGTATTTTCACTTCACAACTTGGGATTTAGGGAAATAACTGATGTTTGGGACCTCATCACATGATGATGAGGATATTTTATGTGTAAAAGAATTCCCCCCAAATCATGAGGATAGAGGGATACAATAGATGAGAGCTTTGAAAGAGCAAGTTATCATTTTAAGGCAAGAATTCACTTGATAGGAGATCATCATGAACCAAGCATATGCAATACAACAATACTTTTGAATCATTACCAAATGTCTCCTCATCATGATGCATACCAATACAAGGAAGATCCATGAGAGAGATTAACAAACATGGCTACTGGAATATAATGCAGATCCATGTGATAGAGGACTCAAACTTGGGACATAGATATCAGACATACATTGTAGATGTATGTCAAATGAACAACAATTTGAGCATAGCCACGACCATACAAATGTGGATCTATGCTAGGACTCATACAATATACTCCATTGCAACCTAGGGAAAGCAATGAGCACTTTTTAATAGATACCCAGGGTATTCGTCTTGTCTTCCACAAAGTACGATTCTATCCATGTGATTACAATGATTTGATGTTGACATGGTAGAAACCACTTGATTACCAATCAATGATGTGAACCCTTAACAAGTACGAGGGAGATCAACATTGATGTCAATGATTCCCAAGGTACCCTACTACAATCTACTAAGTGTGAATAGATTATTTGATGTCAAACACATTTGAATATTTCGATCAAAGGTCAATGATGTGAACCTATGTAGAGAGTGAGAGAATATGTCATTAAGGCATATAGATCTCAAGGTACTAAACTTGTTGCTGAGACTAATTCCTAGATGATGAGCTGATGTCGACAGGAATAGTTTCGTTGAAGGAGGGCCATGATGAATCCCACATCGAAGACACGAAACTCGGAACAAATTTATGGAATGTTATAGATGATGTAACCATAGGACTGAATCAAAAGGTACTGCCACCAAGGCTGTTTTGATTACAGAGGTAAATTTTCAACATCCCTTTGAACATTGGGTGGCACAACAAAATACTTGGTAGAATTGACTAAACCACATGGAAACCAGGACATAATGTAGTGGCAAACAATTCCTTCTTTGAAAAAATCAAAGGAGTGACATGACTTATGAAAGTGGATCGACTAGGAAGCAAGCTGAATACCCAATTGAATGAATGAAATGAAAACAAGTACCATGCTCAAAGGTGACTACAAAATGCCATTTTATTTGCATAATGAATTAGTTCCATTCCCTTAATTTCCCCATCATGATTTATGAGTGCCTCTTTTCATTTTTACGAGTCCAAAGAGGGTAACAAACACTCATTGTAGCTTATCCAAAGACAAGTACATTATCATATATTTCATGAACATGAGAATGGAGGGTTTCGATCCCAAAAGAGGGTCTCTTAGTGTTTAATTTAACGATTTCATTGAAAGTTACCTCGATATTGTTCATTTTTAGAGAGTCTAAACAAAAATAGAAGAAGACTACAAAGGGTCCTTTTTCGTAACTAGTCAATCCGAACCAAAAAAGATATAAAATGTTGTCGAAAAGAGAACTCTTCAAGTACTTTTATGAGTGTGAAGAAGACAAGTTCGCTCGACAATCTTTTCACATTTAGGGAGTCCGAAAAGAGTTTAAAGAAGAATCCATTAGGGTTTCTTTTCACAATGGACAAGTTTTACGAGCCTAAAAAGAAGCAAAAATGACTCGAAACTTTGATCCTAGGTTTAAAGAGCATGATCGAAGTATCGAAATGAACGCTCGACAGTTTTTTCCATTTTTAGAAAGTATCAAAAATCCAAAAACAAACTTACCCATAGACAATACAGTTCATTTCTGCCCCTGCAAAAACTTTAAAGAAGCCATTAGTTTCCCAAGAATATTTAAAATTGACTTTTGTAAACTATAGAAAGGGTATTTTTAATGAAAATTATTTTAAAAACATAAAGATAATATAAAAACCCTAAAAATATTTTATAAAAATCCATGTAAATAGTAAAAACTAACTCATTTACCATTTACGAATTCTTGGAGAGAATTTGGGAGAATTGTGTGCAGATTTTCAGTCGAAGAATTTGGAGCTATTTCTCGTCCATTTTACAAACCATTAGATTTAGGTGAGAGCTAAAGACCTTCTCTTCATTTCTATGGTTTATATTTTCCAATTTCATGTCTTTTCATTGAGCTTTGGGGATTTTAATCCAAGACTAAAAAAACGCATCTTGGGTAATGCTTCTATCCTCCACGGGAGGAGTGGTGCCCGAGAAGAAAGGCCCATTTTCAGGATTGCATAGGTGGTGGCACCGCTTTGTCATAAGGGGAAAGGAGTGGTGTCGGTTGTAGTTCCCAAAACATGAATGCCCTAGCAAAAATAGAGGTTTTTAGCATTTTCAAGGATGGGATATGTGTCTAAATGCCTCATGGATTGTTTTTGACAGGTCACATTGCTCAAAATGGTGATTTGGAAGGAGATGCAACATGAATATGATGATACCCATGCTGCAAGAGATGCAGGTTCCATTGCTTCTCTACGAGGTTGTGGCCTCTTAAAAAATTTCCACACTCCTAGTATGGTATCGCATGTGCAATTACTAGAGAACATACTGCAGATGTGGAATCCAGAACAACAACATTTCAAGGTGGGGCCTCATATCCTCACCATAGAGGTGGAACACATATACTTCCTCACTGGGTTGTCTAGGCATGGAGCACCTATTTCACTCACGGTCTCCCGAGGGGGAGATATTACAACACAAGAGTTGATGGTTTGTCATTGCAATCTAGGAACTAAGATGTCGGGAAAGTAAATCCCAATCAAAGAAGTGAGAGATTTTCCACTTTGTGATTTGCTCTTTACCATGCAAAGGGTAGTTGGGGTCCAATAAGCTCACCAATATTTCCAGGCTTGCATTATATATTCCCTAGAGGCCATGGCTCCCAGAGTATTCAACTGGGTTGAGGCACTATTACCTGTGTTCAAGGATCAACTAACGAAGTGCTGGAAAGGGGAACTAAAATAGTTTGGCTACAGGACCAGTCTAGCATGCTTCCTCTTTGAGAGAGTAGCCCTCTTGATACGCCAGGTGGTATTCACAGAGTTGAGACCTGGAGACCCTCGCATGCTACGGTGGGTGGAGATCATGACCTGCACAAGAGGTGGCGGGTCCAAGGTCAAATACGAGGATCCTTTCTTTCGATGGTTGAACGACTAGATCCTCATGATTGAGGACTATGCCTATGCAGGGAACAACTTTTGAGTGGATCCCAACCTTCCTTTACCACGTGGAGCTTAGTGGGGTGACATTGGTAAGAAGCAATACTCAATATGTTGATTATGTTTATATATTTTATGTTTGTGATTTTTATAGATGATGAAAATACCTAATGTTTTCATGCAGATGTTGTGGATGCATGGCCTGGGGGGAAATCCACAATGGACACATGAGCAGGAGCTCGCTTTGTCCATAGGGATAACAATGACTTCACTGAGATGGAGGAGAACCTAGGTCAGTTGAATTTGGACATCCCAGATGCTGCGATATATGACCTCCCTAGGAGGTATCAGAGACACACTGCGGGAGTGTCAGACCGCTTTAGTTATTTTCTGCGTAGGGTAGCAAGGGCCATTATGTGCGACCATGATCACCATTTTCGTAGCCTGCATGATGTATCATTGAAATCTTCTGGATTCAGTATTTTTCTATCATTTTGTATGCTTGAAAGCCAAAGTGCTTCAGATGGGGTCTCGTGGCCATGTTTTTGTAAAAACACTTTATATATATATATATATATATATATATACATAATCATTTCCAGTGTTTATATGTGCTTCAAATGGACAAATTGTATTTACATGAGTTTTATGTGTCTTCTACAGTTTATTTTATTTTACAAAAGACCATGTTTTATTTTAAAAGTTATGAATGGACGATATACCAGTCTAGAATTTAATTTTCTAATGAATCAACAATCGTATTATCAGACCTAGGGACATGCCTGTAAGTGATGAAATCGAATGGCCTCTCTAACAAATGTACTCTTTGAAAGAGATGCAGAATAGTAGGGTTCCTAATGGTATAAACATGGTTTAGATGACAAACCACTAGCTGAGAGTCCATAAATACTACCAAATCATTAATGTCTCAAGATGCAACCTTGGTTAGTAAATCTATCACTTCCTGATACTCGACGATGTTGTTGGTAGCCGGACGAATACAAACCGCTCCTGAACTGACTAAATCATGAGCTAGGGAATACAACACCCAAGCAACTGAACCAAGGTTCAAGGTATGAAGGCATGCACCATCATTGAATCCATAGAAATCCATCCAATATGAATAACCAAAACATGGTATAAACAGTATCGACATCAAATTTAAAACGATATTGAAAATACTAAAATACACCGAACGTCAAATATACATATATACAGGGTTCCATACAAAAATGTCTTAAGCATAGTACCTCTTCAGGTACAACCCATTGCAGGGTTGTCTAAATGGTATCCTGTCATAGTCTACAAGATTGTAAGCCCCTTTATCTAAGACCTTACTAATGACAAAGGTACCATACCACATGGATTAAAAATCCCCGTTCCCTAGTTTATCATATCTCTGATCATAAGTCAGGACTAGGTTACCTTCATTGAAAACATGAGGTTGAAAAGACTTGTCATAATGTGCCTTCACACGTTTTTTGTGTACCTTGTTAGCCAAGGAAACATCTCTTCTACTTTAATCAAGGTTGGTTAAGTAAAAAAATCTCTCTTCCTCAATGGAAGTGTTTGGGAGAAGTTCTACTGCAAGTTTAAGTGACGGGATTTGACACTCGATAGGGAGGACAAATTCTAGTCCATAGACCAACTCAAAGGGTGTGAAATCAGTTGTTGTTTTAACTGAAGTCCTATAATCCCAAAGTGCAAAAAAGAGATTCAAGTTCTAGTTGGATTTGTGATATCCAACCATCCTATGCAACATAGTTTTCAAAACCTTGTTAATGGCCTCGACCTGACCATTAGCCTGCGGGTAAATCATAGTTTAGTTTTCATGGAGAAAACCCAACTTATCACTTTTCTCAGCCATCATCTAATTATGGAAATGAGATCCGTGGTCAATGACTATAGCATGCAAGACTCCAAACCTAGCTATCACATGATTGAATAAAAAGAGTGCGTCAGTCTTACAATCCTCAGCATATGTAGGCATTTCCTCAGCCCCTTTTGTGAAGTAATCGACAGCCATGATGAAGTAACCATGCCCCCCAGCTAAGGTAGGATTACAATACATAAAATTAATACCCCACTTAGAAAAATATCCAACTGTAATGACGGGGTGTAAAGGAGCAAGGTGGGTACCATTTTTTGGATAAAAGTGTTGACAGGGTGGGAATTTTTTAACCACTTTATGACAATATTTAAATATCGAAGGCCATAAATACCCAGTGCAGAGGATTTTCTGGGTTATAGCTATCCCAAAAAGATGACGGCCACATGCTCCAGAGTGGCAGTCATTCAAAACTATTTCAGCCTCTTCATGTGTAAGGCACCGTCGAAGGATGGAATCGATACCACGTTGGTACAATGTATCATTTAGAAAGAGATGGTACTTTGCGTGGTGATGGATACAATGATGATCATCACGGGATATGTCGGGATGAAATATCTGAGTCTGGAGATAGATTATCAAATATCCATACCATGGATTAGTTGTGCTTATCAAGAAAAAAAATTCATCTGGGAATGAATCGTTGGGCTCAGCTCTCGTCAAATCACAGGGAAGGTCACACATCAACTCCACAAAAAAGCAAGGGTTTCTTTGAACTGGCCTCGACGAACTCAAGATCAAATTCTTGTAAGATAAAAATCCAATGGGAATACTTTCCCCCTAGTACTTGACGAGTCAGAGTGTAGTACATGGGTTTTGATCTGCGAGTACAGTTGTGGTACGAAGTAGAATGTAATGATGAAACTTTTGTACAACAATGACCATAGCCAAATCTAACCTCTCCACACATGAGTAACAAGTTTCGGAGTCAATGAGACTCTTACCTAGGAATATATCACGTGTTCTTGGTTGTTGGTATTTTTCTGTGCTAGAACCATTCCAATGGTAGTAGTGGAGGAAAAAACATACAACATAAATTCTTTGGTGTATCATGGGTGAATAGGTCAGAGCATTCTTCAAATTATGAAAAGCTCGTTGGGCCTAGTCATCCCAAAATAACGGAGTGTCCTTCTTCAGGAGATACATATAACCATGTGTTTTCTCTGCGAATTTGCATACGAAACAACGAATAAATTTTTCCTTCCCCTGCAAAATTTGGAGCTCGATGATGTTTTTCGGGGTGGGTAAGGCCAAAATAGAAGCAATTTTCAAAGGATCTATCCGAATGCCATCTTTGGAAACCGCAAATCCTAGAAGACGTCCAGTCTTAACACAAAAGACACATTTGTGTGGATTAAGTCAAATATTATAATGAAGACACCTAAGGAAAATATCTCTAAGGTTCCCTGGATGGTCCTCTCTTTGTTGTGAATGAGCAGGGAGATTGTTAAGGTACATATCCATGATGTGCTTGATATCAAGAAAGGCATAGGACATGACTTGCTGGAATGTATCTCTAGCGTTTTTTAGGCCAAAATCAAACTTTCAATATACGAAGGTTCCCCATGAGAAAATGAATGTCGTTTTATGTTGATCGGTGGGTAGGATCTCTATCTTATTGTAGCCAGAAAATCCATCCATAAAAGAAAATATGATGCTCCCAGCACAATTATCGATGATCTGATTGATGTGTGGAGTAGGGAAATTGTCCTTGGGACAAGCCTTATTTAAGTCTCAAAAATTGATAAAGACTCTAATAGTGCCCTGCTTCTTAGCCACATGGATAATATTAGATACCCATTCCATCATGGGTACGAGATAAATAAACCCCTCCTTCAGAATTTTTTCCACTTCAACTTTAATAATTGCAACCTTCCTAGGATGGAGTTGACGTAATTTATGTGAGATAGGTTTTGCGATGGGATAGGTTTTAATATTGTGTACAACAATTGATAGATCAATCCTCGACATTTACTCATACGTCCAAGAAAAAATATCACGAAATTATTTAAAAAGGGCTCTATAACTTTTAGTTTCCTCTGTCGAGCAGTTCTGACCTACATGAATGTGCTCAACAGTTCCAGGCTTGACTGATATGTCATGCGGGGTTGCCTTAGTGATGTTGCAAGGTATCCTTTGAAATATGGGTCTTACAACAATACAGGCATTTGCGGATTGGTGACAATATCAGTACTGATAAGAGATACAAGGTCAAATCCTACCGAACTGGCATTGGGAAGAAAATAAGATCGATGATGATGATCTTCCCATATGGGTTCATTCGCACTCATGATCTCCATGATGGACTCGTCCAATGGAAAATTTTGTATGAGATAGTATAGACTAAGAAGAGAGCATTCTATCTAGTAGGGAAAGTGGTAAGGATCTGAAGCTACCAGATGAAGATCATTTGACTAGACATCTGAAGCAGATTAAACAACTTCTTTACCTCTATGGTGGTAGCCAGTCATGGAAATCATGTTCATGGTCACCAATTCTGTACTAGGAGGGGCTAGGGAAACACTCCCATGAGGATTGAATCCTTCAACATATCTACCCCAATCAAATGGTAAGGAGGAGGGGACTGACCTAGCATAGGGACATTATTTGCAGTGGGACTAGAAACATCTGGTGAAAAAAATTCTAGTTGATCGATAGTTACAATCTTCCCAAAATGAGGAAACTGGAGAGTTTGAAAGATTATCGAAGCGACAACAGTCATAGCATAGAACCCGTTTCTCCCCAATAGAAGATTGAAATCTAATAGGGCATCGACCACTTCCACTTGAAAGGAAACAGTCTTGCCCCCAAGCTCGACTAAAAGGGATGGTAATAGCCATGAGGATGGAAACCTTGTCCATCAAAATATTTTAAGGTCATAGGTGACTTTGTAATTTCAGGAGAACCAATGGCCCTCCAGCAGGATATAGAAAAAACTGAGGTTGAAGCTCCTTCATCCAAAATGGTCCTATGGACCTATCTTCCAACTAATCTAGTTGCAATTTGAAATGCAAGTTGGTGGGTTAATCTAGATTTATAGTTCTCCACATTGAAATGGATTAGGTTGGTTTTATCTAGGTCTAATTCCCCCAAAGCCATTAATAGGTTTTTACACTGCATTAGATAGCTTTTGAGTACCTCAAGGGTAAACATCGCACAAGGTGCCTGAGCTAAATCTTCAACGACATTATAGAATTGTGTAGCTCGGGCATTGGGATTAAAACCAGCCTTTCTAAGGGTACTATTAGGAGGTCGTAGATCAAATCAATATTAGGTTTCTTGACCAGGAAGGGACCATTAGATGAAGACGGAGGGGAACTAGGGGAAGAGGGATTCTCGGAAGAAGGATTCACATCCTTCTTATCTGCAAGTTTGTTCTATGACTGACTACGAATATTCAAACTAATAATTTCCAAGGACATCATTATAATTTCTTCCATAGAATTATAGGTTTCTTGATTAGACATAAGATCTATCAATTGTTGCTAAGATGGGAAGGGATCGATAAGCACCACTGGTGTAGGGTTACTCTTAAAAAAGTTACTAATCTCTTCATGACAAGGGAACTCCTTCGTGAATTGATCACCACCACATAACAGACAGGGGTACTTGGCCTTTCTCTTTCCTTTATTATCATTCTCTAGGGCCATAGCCTTGGGATTCTCCTGTTGGTTTCCAGGATTTTTATTTTTGCCTTTACATTTCATCTTGTTACCGGGTGTCTACGTACTTTAGATAGAATTCACCTCAGTGGAAACCGTGGGGGTAGAAGGAGCAGCAGTAGAATCACTCTCTTGCTTGGTATGTTTGGTTGCTGACGAGGGTTGGATTGATCTGATAACCCCATCAACAGGAGTTTTGCGGGTTTTTTGGCAGGGTCCATGTTGGGATGAGGAGCTTGAGGTATTAGGTCATACAAAATTCAGGATTGGGAATATACCAAGTCTAGATACTGAGCATGACTGATAGCATACTCTTCAATAACATCTCTGGAAATGGGAGGAAACAAGGATTTCATGAACCAATCAGCTAATAGTTGGTTCGAGATGGGATCTTTAATGAGTCATCTCCGCCTTCTCCACTGATGAATATGGTCAGATATATGCATGGAAGTGTTTTGACAAAATAAGGTCAAAAGGTCCATGCCCATTTCATAACGAATGGGTAGCTAAAAGTGTGTGATAAAAATGGTTTCCAATGAGCTAAAATCCATAAACAAATCACGTAGAAGTTCAATATACCACTTTGTGGCTGTACCAGTCAAAGTTCGCTAAAAGAGTCTCAAATGAGTACAGTGATCCATCAAGGAATTCGAAGAACACCATAGATAAAAAGTCATGACATGAATTTTGGGATCATCTCCCTGCTTCCCATCAAACTTTGGAATTTCTGATGGTAACTTGACTGGAATAGAAGGAAATCAAGGGTTATGCTGAATGGGAGATCTCATTTATCAACTTGGACAGATCGGGCAAGTCCAAAGTTTCCAAGAATGAAATTTGTCTATTAGGTTTGACATACTGGTAGTATTGATAAGGAATATGCATACCAGTAGGACCATAAGTTGACTGATACACTAGTTGTTGGGTTGGTCAATAGGCAGATGATCCTCCTGAATATCCTCTCGAAGGGGGTGGATCTCTAGGGGGAGTGCCACCTAGAGGTGGTGGGCCTCCAGGTGGTGGTCCTCCATAAGGTGGACCACCTCCAGGCAAGCCTCCACCAGGTGGACCTCTTCATGGTGGCCCACCAAAGGGTGGGACACCATAAGGTGGCCCTCTAGAACCTCCCATAGTATTTATAGGTGTTCCTCCCATTACTAGCATGTAAACATGTTTCTAGGGTAAGGGATTCTAGGATACATAGTTCCTGTAGATGTAGGTTGATAGTGCATATTTCCTACAGGTAGTTGATTCCCTGGCTAACCATAACCCTAAAAATATTGGTTGAATGGAGGTTGTGCCCCTGAGGGTTAACCTGAACTTAATAGAGGGTTTACCATATTCGTTTTGGTGGGAAGAACAACCACTGTGGGTTGTCCTACAACAGATGTCTGTCTAGAATTAGTAGTAACTCCACTAACTGATGATGTAACTTGCACCGGGGGTTTCCCCTCAGTGTTGGAATGTACTAATACCATTTAAACTAAAAATTCCCCCCCAGTTGTAGAGGGTATGGGAAGGCTAGAACCAGACCTAGGATGTGAAACTGCAGTAGTAGGGTTGTAGGTTTGACCCGAATTATGAGGAGTCACATGACGAACTGAGGGACCTTCAATAGGAGCCAAAGTTGCGGAAAGTGAATGATATCCAGAAGGCCAAGGATCTAAAAGACAAGGTAAAAGAGAAAACATAGGTTCTGTGTGAGGTACAGGAAAGGCAATAATTATTCTCACTGTCTCTTAAAAATTGCAGGCGCAGTCAAGAGATGCTTGTATCCTTCTATACTTATCCTTACCAAGTGGAGGGTTCTCAAAAGAAGCTCTAGTAACCCCAAATTTGGAAAGGAATTGACCCATAGAATTTCTCAAAAAAGGAGCATTAGGACCATATTCTGTTTCAACAGGACTATCAGCACGACCTTCCATCGGGGAATGAAAGGAAGTTGTAGCCGTAGGAAAATGTTGGACCATGGGATTAAAGTAAGTAGTGAATTGTTCTCTACCTTCCACAACTGGGCTTCCTTCAACATGGGATTCAGTTGCAGCACCTTGATCTGTGGCTTCCATTGGGATCTCCCCTGTAACAAGAGGGGAGTCTAGTGGTAAGCTATGGTTTCTTTTGGATTGTATCAATTGAAAATCAACCAGATTGTATGGTCACTAAAACCTAACCTAGGGTTTCAGAACTAGAAAAATCACACAAAACTTCTCTTACACAAACTACAGGCCACAAGAAAACTTAAGTGACAAGAGGGGTTGATACAAGTCGGTTTCTCACTAGGATTGTCAAGTTTTTGCAACTCGCAATATACCGCAGGGTCTAATAGTAAAATGCGCGACAAGGAGGATGAACCATCCCTCACCTGAATAACCTACTACCTGGACGACACATGCATAGTAATCTCCATAAGTGTTGTTCTCGGTGTATTGCTCCAACAAGATGACCAAAATGGATTTTCTTAGATGGTTTCAAGAATCCTAAAAGGGCTTCCCTATATACACAAGGTATGTGGGAGTTCAAATCCGTAATAGCGTTTTCTAATGCACAGTCGTTCACAAGGGGTCTTCTGATATACAATCGAGTACGTGAAGTACCTTTCGATATACCTCAAGGGTACGTGAAAGGCCATTCTATATATCGACGGTACGTAGAAGAACCGTGCAGGTATTGGGTTGCAATGCAGGTAATAAACAACAACTCCTACGCTTTATGATTCCAGAATGCGTCTCTAACCTATCACTCAAGTTACTAATATTTTTAACCTATAGCTACCGTTAATTTTAAGTTGTACGGTTAGGTGAATTTATGGAGTGTAGACATAAATTTAAAACCATGAAATTATGATATGCAAATTCTTTCACTTTACCATTCAAAGTGTGCCCTACTTACGGGAAGGAGAGATTATTTTTCTTTTTCAATTTCGTCTCAAAACCAAACCTTTCCCAAACAATCTAAACTAAACAAATATTTCCAAGAATACAAACAAGTAACACACTTATAATATGGTCTTTTAAAGCAAGCAAATGAGGCAAGATCTATTTTCCTAAAAAGAAAGACAATAATACTCAAAGGCACACTAAGTCCTTTTTTCAATTTTCTTCAAAAAATGGAAATATCTAACTTAAAACTATGATATATTTTTTCTTTTGACGAGACAAGAGTGTAAAAAGAAAGAAGAATATGGAGATCTGATAGCTTATGAGGCTAGTCAGGAATCCAATAATTTGACTTTAAGAAAAAATTCTAATCAAATGTCAACAAAAAAAATCTTTTAAAAGAGAAAAGAAGTCCTTCGTTAACTAGTGAAAATGAAAGCAAAAACCAAAAATCAAGTATTCCTTTTTAGTTTTATCAAGTAGTAAAAAGAGATCTAACTAAACTAAAATTCCAAGAACTTATTTTGAAAATGAAAACCAAGCATACAAGCAATCAAATTGATGAGTGTAACCTAGATTTTTGAATTCAACAAAGAAAGAATTTACCACATCCAGACTTTGAATCTAACTACTCATATCTCTAAACAGAAACCCAAACACACACAGAATAGAAAGTAAAAAACTCAAATCTTTGAAATGAAAAGCAAGTAGAAGGCCTACCTGGAATTGTTTCTCTAAGGTTAGTGACAGAGCAGTTATGGCTCAGCACCGCTTCTCATCCACTGCAACAGAGCGTTGTCACTGCTTATTAAGTACTACACACAAGCAATGGTACCTCTTAATGTCCACTGTGCATAGATGGTTCTTGCTATAAGTGTCAAAACAAAACAATGGAAAACAAGAGCAAGTAAGTCACTATAAAGATGGCATCAAATCATGAATTTAACAGGAATATGAAGTACAGAAAGGAAGAATGACTCAGATCTAAGCAGATCTAGTTATACCAAACCAAGATCTCACTAGATAAGCTAGTAAATTTGATCAATGAAAGATTGGAGCTTGGATTTCAGACAAGAGTTTGAAGACCAAGGAATATCAGATGTGCTAAAAGCTCTTCCCCAACGGAGTCGCATGATTTGTTGCTAGGAAAAATGCACCTCTTGCGGAAAATATTTTTTCCTCTAGTCTAAATGGTTTAGACCTAGAGTGAATGAGTTACAACAAAGATGGAAGACTTCCACTAGAAGTTATCGAGATTTGGAATGAGTCCCTTTGATAGAGTGGTGTAGTTGTTTCCTTATGGTGATGGCTCTTTATGAACGTACCTACACAATCACATGAAACAAGGAAACAAGATAAAAAAAGCACCATAATATAATCCACAATTCTATGTCAGTGACTAAGGAATCCAACAGTAAAATATATGATTATAACATAACATATCTTACAGAAAAGGAACCAACTTTGCATTAAAGATGAATAAGAAAGCTTACAACATTTTCCTTAGTGTTGGGATGCTCCTTCACATCCCAATACCTTGTCCCCAAAAGCTCCAACTACCTCCTCCGATGATCACCCTACTGATTTGGACAGAACCTCAATGCAACGACATACCGTTGCTCTCTCTCAACCATGGGGTATGAGCATGATTTTATAGGAATTAGGAGGATAGGGATGGTTGAGTAAATGGTGGGTGAGGTGGAAGGGAGATCCCAAAAGTATGGATCTTGAGTCCAAGTGGTCCTTAGGAGTAGAGATGAGACTGCCAAAAAGTCTTCCTTCGAGAAGCTTCATGGAATCTTCTCTTTTTCCACTTTTTACCTCATGCACTACTTCTCCTCTACTAAGACAGAGCAGTGACAGGGCAGAATCACACATTGAACAATGAAAAAATGTGGTGGCACCGCCTACTGTCAAGGGACAGTGAGCGTTACTGAAGAAGGTAACGCTTCTTTCCTTAAGGGAAGAAATTGTGCTGGACTTTTATATGCAAGATTGAAGTCAGGGCCAGTATTTTAACTTCACAACTTGGGATTTATGGCAATACTTAATGTTTGGGACCTCATCACATGATGATGATGATATTTATGCATAACAGCGATGTCGAGGAAAACTATAAATTGTGCGATTTTTGGGGGGGTCTTTCAAAATCCCCCCCAAAAGTCCTTTTTTTTGGGGGGGGGGTTAAGAACCACCCCTAAACGTCAAATTCTCATAAATTTTGAGGGGGGTTCATAAGGACTGCCGCTAAATACCTTAATTAACTTTTTTTAGGGGGTGAGGTCTAGAAAAACCACCGCAAGACACCTTTAGGGGGTATTTCTAACCCCCCCTCTACAAAGTCCATAGAATGAGACTTTGGAGGGGGTTTTTTAAGGACCGCCCCCCAAATA
>LPNX010436454.1:287287-333181 GCA_001517045.1 Pseudotsuga menziesii | reverse complement strand
GAAACCGCCCCAAAAATATTGAGAATTGGACTTTTTTAGGGGGGGCTGTTTAAAAAACCGCCACCAAAAGTCCTGAGAATTGCACTTTTTTAGGGGCGTTGTTTAAAAACCACCCCCAAAAGTTGAATTTTTGGGACTTTTGAGGGGTGTTTTTTAGAACCTCGCCCAAAAGCCTAAAAAAACATTTTTTGGGGGGGGGCGGGGGAGGTGTTTAGAAAAAATGCTGCAAGGGAAAACCACCCCCAAAAGAGTATTTGTTGTAGTGGATGGTGCTTGAATACTTAGACACACTTTCTTTGACTTGATGATGAACTTGAGGCCCTTGACGAGGTCATGGAGTCCTTGAAGGTGGGAATATGACCATATTGCATATGGAGGCCTAGGTCTTGAACCCACACAAATGGACCTTGAATATGATGACAACCTTTGAAGAAACCCTTATGCTTATGGAGGACACCCTTTCTCATGGTAAAATTGATGGAATACATGCAAGGCCTTGGAGAATTCCTTGAAGAGGTAGTGCGTTGAAGAAGAATCCCCTTGGAGGCACATTAAACCCTAGATCAAATGAGGTCATAACATAATTGGAAGGTTGACTTTGAATAAAGGATGAGGTGATTTAAATAAAAATACATTTTGAATAAAAATAAAAATACAAAACATAAAAAATACATACCTTAAATTCTACCCTAATTTGAGGATGCATACAACGTTGACCATTCTTTTTTAAATAAATAAATAAAATTTTATTTATTTTTATTACAAGTCAGCCCAAAAACATCCTATGGAAAACTAGTATAAATACCAATGAAGAATCATTCAAACCTTAATAATTTCGTGGAGTGTTTTAGCTTTGAGGTTTTCAGATGACTAAGGCAGCGAAGGACTCTTGACTGAGATTTTCGGTGGTGAACAGTGGCCAAGGAAGCCTCCCAAATTTTTGCAGCAGCAGAACATATTTTTTTTTGGTCTTGATCTATAACCATCCAACTATGTTGAAGAGGTCTAGCGAGTTCCCTGCTGAGGCGAAAATTCGGGTGACAATAGTAGACAAAGGTTACTAGGGAAAGGTGACTATGGAAATTCGGAGGATGAGACCAACAAACCTTTTTTTTATAATTATTTACAAGAAACTAGTCCGAGTTTCACCTTTTAGCAGCAAAAAAATATCTTTTTATCTTGGTTCTTATAGGGTTACCACATTCAAGTATTTTATAGAGGAGAAACATTTTGTACATTTCGTTTATTTTTAACATCTTTCAGAAGGTTTACAACAATCCATTTTGGACTTGCTTGGGGTCAAATTAATCCAATGAAAATGATGTAGTGAACTCAGTTGATGACTGAGTATGGACTGAGTTTGGACTGAGGCATGCTTAAATTCGGTGGATGATGATTGAGAATTTCGGTGATATCTCATGATGTGAAGAAAACTATGCCCTAACTCATGAATTGAATGAAGAGGGTGAAGTGTCAATAGTCCCGAAATTGTAGAAGTGTCTACACACCCAAATCTGTAGATATGCCAATAGTCATGAAATTGCAGAGAAGTCAACAGTCCTATACACTATAATTTCACATGCTTATAGATTGCGAGATCTGGATGTATGTGAGGGTTACAATGTGCTTTTATGAGTTGGAATAAAAATAGTGTGGAGGTCTTGGAACAAATAATCTATTATGCAAATATACAATTGTTCTTGTCGCTTCATCCCACAGGTGCGTGGGGAGGTCTTGGTCATGAATCATTTATTTCACTTCTTCCATAATGGTTCTATTATTTCTTTCCACAACACCATTATGTTGGTGATTATAGCTAGTGGTTAGGTCCCTGTTGATTCCTTCCTCCTTACAGAATGCTTCAAATTCCTTTGAAGTGTATTCTCCACCATTATCTGATCTCAGTGTCTTGATACTCTTTTCTGAAATGTTCTCTATCAAGGATTTGAATTACTTGAATTTCTCAAACACTTCACTCTTATTCTTCAAGAAGTATATCCATGTCTTTCTTGAATAGTCATTAATAAATGTGACATAATATTCATATCCACTTAACTATATGGAGGGCACAGGACCGTATTCATCAGAATGAATTAGTTCTAATGTACCTTATTCTTTCCTCTTGCACTTCCTTTGCAAGTTCCTTCATGATCAATATTCAGATATAGTAACCCTTTTACCACCTTTCCCACATAGGGTCATGCTTTGTATTTAATGTGAGCAAGCCTCCTATGCCACAATTCACTTGAGATAGTAGTCTCATGGACAAAGGTTGTCTCTGGATGTCCTTTGAGTTTGTACATTCCTCCTTCTTCTTATCCAATGACCATCGAATCTTTAGGTGTCTTTACTTTGGACCACATAAGTACATGCCAATCTATAAAAAAAACTCTATATCCTTTCTTATCTAGAGCTGAGATGGAAAGTATATTCTTTTTAAAACCTCGTACATATAGTACTTCCTTCATCTTCATGGAAGCCCCAGAGTCAATCTTGTATATTGATTCACCAATACCTTTTATGGGATATTGATATTCATATCCCAATGATAACTTTTGAGGAGACTTCTTTTCTTCAAGTCTAGACTGAGTTTGCTTCTTCCATGTCATGTGATTTGAAGCACCACTATGAATAATCCATGTGTCTTCTCCAGGTGTTATAAACCCAGACAGTGCAGAGAATAGTACATATTCATATACATCTTCTTGTTTTGTCAGTCTCTTTCGAGGTATTTCTTCCTCATCCTGATCTTCAACTAGATGAGCATGATGTCTCTTATTGTTCTTCTTCTTTTTTGGTGATGGACACTCTCTGGAAAGGTGTCCAATCTTATCACAAATGTAGCATTGATACTTTGAGTAATCCTTAGTTTTGTTTTTAAACTTCTTCTTTGAAGGTTTATGGTTACCCTTCTTGAAGTTTGGCTGTTTTATTCCTTTAGTATGGATGGCTAGAGCCTGATCATCTTCTCTGAGTATAGATTCTCTATTAGCTACTCTAGCTTCTTCTTGAATGTAATATTCCCATGCTATGTCAAACTTCATACTTTCTTTTCTGGAACATAGAGTCTGTATGAATGAGTCCCAAGGTCTAGTGAGACCATTGAGAGCAGTCATAACTACTCCATCCTCATAAAGGGTGTCTCCAATGGAACTTAGTTTCTCTTTGAACTGAGACCCTTGTGAATTAATCTTGAATTGATTCTCCTTTACTCATATTTGTTCCCTTCAGTTGAGCTCTCAGATTCATATTTATGTTGTTGTTCCTTCCCTCATACATTATGTAAAGTGCATCATACATTTTATTTGGTGTATTCTTCAATGACACTTGAGGGATCAAGTGATATTTGATAGAATCAACAATGATCCTCATTGCATTGATTAGGTCGTATTCATGATTATCCTTAGCTTCAAATTCTATTGGTTCTGTAACTTCATCCTTGATGTACTTATCAAGGCCGTTATCTCTGAGAATGAGACCAATCCTATACTTCCATGCTAGGAAGTTTTCTATGCCTTCTAGTTTATCCTCAATCTTAGTGCTTGGGGCCATATTTTCTAGTAGGTCACAAAATAATGAAATTTCTCGATATGAAAATATGATCTTACTAGGATATGTGCTTAACTGAGGTGAGTTGGTTGGTCCAACTACTTTCTGGAGATCCCAAATCTTCACACTTCAAATCCTACTTGCAAGGTTGTAGCTATGCAGAATTTCTGGTTTTGGTTTTTTGGTTTAGGGCCACACTAGGGTTTCGATTTCAGAGAGATTAAACCACCCAAAAACTTCAATCCTGGGATCAATAGATGTGCTCTAGGGATGTGAAACTTTCTATGCAAGTAGATCTTCCAAATTCCAAATTTTGCAGAAACCCTAATTTATTCTGAAGAGGGAGGAGAGAGAGTTTCACCTTGTGAAAGTTGTCCTATTTAGGATAGCTCTGATACCATTTAAGTTTTCATATGCTAGACTAGATATCATTAGTGTTCAATCCAAATTCATAATAGTAGCATATGTATAATCAATTAAAGAAACACAATCACAAGATAGACACAATATTTATCCTAGGAAACCCTCAAGGGGAAGAAAACCCAGCAAAACTTCTTATGTATAAGATGTATAATATAAAACCCCCAAAAAGGTATTCTCCTCCTTGTTTTTTTGTCTCTCTATCTCTCCTATGCGCTACACAAGTGAGTGATTTTGTGTTCAAATAAGAATCAAAACTCTTCTGTTTATACACATTGAGCAAACTGACTTTTACCCTAAACAAGTCGGCCCCACTAAACAGTCTGGACCAAGTTCACCTAGGAAGACTCAAAATAGTATTTTATATTATTCATTAGGGTAATAATGACCCAAATTACAATGGAGGATTTACATCATGACTCTATGATGAAAAATTACAATTGTAACACCCCGACGGATGAATAATAACATCTTCATTGGGATACATCAATAAAATACATTTAGAATATCCTTTGAAGTTACAATATTTCAACACTTGCGACCTACCCCCTATTTCCCATTCATCCACCACTTCAAATCCCTTTCACAACCCATGTCCACCCAACACCTCCATTCCAAATCCCTTTCTCTACCCTCCTATAGCGTTTTCTCACCCAAAACCCTCTCACCACTCCACTCTATCCCTTAACTCTACACAACCTTCTCCTCATTCATCTCACACCAAACTTCCATGCAATGAATACACTCCCCCTTTGATCAATTCCACTCCCACTACTCCTAGCTCCATCCACACTATAATTCTTTATTGATGTGATTCTAAATCAACCTCCAATATTTTAGATCCCTCTTCAAACTCCAAACCCTATTCTCTTCTTTCTCCCTCCACTGTCATCAACCTTTCTTCTTCTAATTTAGATTCTCCCTCCTCATCTCTTCTTCAAAAATTATTTAATTATGCAGTGCTTCCTCATTATATTCTAGTTGAGGATATGTTGTGCTCTATGGAATCTATTAATACCCATCTCACATCCCATGAAGATGAAGAAATTCGGAAAAATTTCTCCTGAATCTTAAAATCTGCCAAGTTTCCTAAATCCAATCTTCCCAAGGAGGAACTTTTAGCTCTTAAAATAATTAATTCCAACATTGACATTATCATCGTAAAGGTACATAAAGGTAATACAACTGTCATGATGAAATCTTTGGATTATGAAACCAAATTACTAGATCTCCTCTCTTCGTCTTCTTATAAGCTCGTTTCCTCCAATCCTATTACCAAGATCGCCAATATAGTTTATAATTCTATTAATTATTCTACACTTGACCCCTTAATCAAGAAACACATTCTTCCCCACAATCCCCAAACCCCAAAAAATTGTGTCTAACCTAAAATCCATAAGGATTACATCCCTCTTTGACCCATTATCAGTGCCATCAATTCCCCTACTTATTCCCTCTCTTGTTTCCTTGGTGATAAACTAAAACCCTTCATGGAGAAAGCCTGATCTTTCATTAAAAACTCTTCCAATTTTATTCACAAAACAAGGGACTTACAATTTGATGATGGTGATCTCATGGTATGTTTTGATGTAATTTCTCTCTTCACAAAAATGTCGGTCCCTGAAGCTCTCGACATGATTTCCCAATTTGTTGATAAGGAAACTCTTCATCTTATTTAAATTTGTCTCTACTTTTTTATGTTTCAAAGGTAAAATCTATGAACAAACTAAAGGAACTACCATGGGATCTTATTTATGCCTTGTTGTTTCCAACATATTTATGGAACACTTTAAAACACTATCCCTTAACTCTTTTTCCCTCAAACCAAAATGTTTGTTTCAGTTTGTAGAAGATATGTTTGTTGTTTGTCCACACGGGTAGACCTCCCTTGAAAAATTTCACAATCACTTAAATAGCATTTCAACTCACATTAAATTTACCATGGAAATCCAACAAAATGACTCCATTCGCTTTCTTGATGTCTTGGTCACCCGACAACAAGGTGGATATCTCTCTTATCAAGTGGATCGGAGAAATACCCACACCAATCGCTACCTCCACGCCCACTTTCATCACAACCCTTATAAAAAATATATTATCCTCTAAACGTTGATCACCAAAGTAGTTCAAATATTTGATCTCCAACATATTAATAAAGAAAGAGAGCACCTTACAAAATCCCTCGTGACTAATGGGTACTCTAGATACCTCATTAACAAAAAAATTCAACAAGTCCTGCATCCCAATCCCAAACCCCCCAAACCCTCCCCACAACCCATTTCAATTCTCTCTTTTCCCTATATTCAGGGAATCACAGATTGTATTTCTAATGTTTAATTAAAAAGAAAATCAAAACCATAATTAAACCCCATAAGTCCCTTAAGCAATTATTTAGGAGTGCTAAAGATAAACCCAACCCATTCATATCCCAGAGTGTCTACTAAATTCCTTGTTCATGTGGAAAATCCTACATTGGACAAAAATGTAGATCCATTCAAACTCATCTCAAAGAACACACCAATTATACCTATCATAATCGAGTTAACAAATCTGTAATTGCTTAACACTCTTTCAAGTCTAAACATCGCATTTGCTTCGATCAAACTAAAATCCTTGCCTCCACTTTTCATTATTCATAAAGACTCGTTAGAGAAGCCATTGAAATTGAAAAACATCCTAAGAAATTTAATCGAGAATATGGTTATAAACTAATTCATCCTTGGAGACGTCTGATCCATCAACTTACTCACCATTGATACCTTACTATTTTATTCAGTACTCTTTCTTTCTTACTTAATTTTTCACCCTAGGTTTTTATTTTTATTTTATTTTAATTAATTTATATGTTACGAATACATATTTTTATATCTTTTCTCAATTAACCCACATGCCCCACCCCTTTTTAGTTTTTTAATATTTCTTTCATTAAGTCAAACCCTTAATTCCCTCTTTTTACTCCACTTTCAATTTTCCCTTTATATTTAATTATTCTTATATATTTTAATTTTATTTTTTCTTTTAGTTCTAACTATATTTTAAACTAAAACAATTACTTATTGCACCGAGAGAAGCGAGGTGCTCTCCATCCCAGTATGGGAGAGATGTTGTCACATTTTTACATGACGCTCTAATAAAATAATAATAAATTTTATACCCAACATGTCAACCTACACAAAATTAAAATTAATAATAAAAAATAAATTTTTAATTATCCCCCAAAAACAATGTTCGCCACACAAACAACCCAATATGGAGATATGTTGTAATGTTCATACCTAACAAAATAATAATAAATTAATTAATTATCGACAAAAAAATGTTGAAACCATGTGCAATGCCNATGGTTTAGTAGGGCCTTGCAAATGGTTTTAAAACCATGTGCAAGGCATCCTAAACAACCCATGGTTTTATTGTACATGGTTTAGGAGGGCCTTGCAAATTGTTTTAAAACCATGTGCAAAGCCTTCTAAACAACCCATGGTTTTATTGTATATGGTTTAGGAGGGCCTTACACATGATTTTCAAACCATGTATGAGGTATATGTTTTGAATACTATTATACTTTAATTTATTCAATACATGAGAACCATATTAACATGATCCTAGATCTCACTTGAAGTTGTATTTAGGATAGTATTAAAATGTATGTAATCTTTAGATTTGAAACAATTTAATGTTTTCATTTATGATAATATTGCAAGGTTTTAAATAAGGGTTTTTAAATTATGGGACTATGAAATATAACTATTAAAATATGGTTTTTTAATGGTTAATCTTTTATAATAATAATAAATATTTAAAGAAATGTATATCAATAAGTTGTTTTTCAATTAAATTTTAAATATGGTTTTTAAAATATAATTGAAAATATAGTCATTTTATGAAATAGTATAATATTATGATGTTTTAATAATTATAATGCTTTAATAGATACAATGTTTGAATAGTAAAAATGTTTTTAAAAATTAAGGTTTTTAAAAATTAAGGTTTTTAAAATATAATTGAAAATATAGCCTATTTATGGAATAGTCTAATATTATAATGTTTTTAGAAATTTAATGTTTTAATAATTATAATGTTTTAATAGTTATAATGTTTTAATAATTTAAATAATAAAAAAGTTTTTAAATCACATTTTTTCCAAATATGTTTTAAATATTTTTTTTAATTATAATTGCAAATATAGTCAAATTGAAAACTGTCATATTTGAAAATATATTGAATTGCACTAACATAATTTCATTAGCATTTCATTAACTTTCACAGTAAGTTTTTTCTTTGCATAGGTTTCAGTGTATGGTGTATTAATAGTAATGCCTAAATTAGTAGTTACATTGATTGGTTCTAATGGTGTATTAATACCTGGAGAGGTTTGCACCTAGAGAGTTTGATCCCTCTCGGTGCTTGATAGAGCCTAGGATTTGGATCTACGCTGGTTAATCATCCAATTGACCCACCTTTTCACTCATTTGAATCTTTTCAACTACTATATTTAAATTATTAGTCAACTGAATAACATTTTCCATCCTTTTTTTTTCTTTTAATCTTTTTAACCTTTGACTTTTATCCACTTAAGTTTAAAAAATAAAAAATAAAATAAATCTCATTTTTTAATAAAAGAAACTATTTATTTTATTATATTATTCAATTTTTCAACCATATTTTTCTCAAGTGTATCCCCAAACATTTTTATCTATAATTTTTATAATTAACGGCTCGCTACTATAATAACAACTAGTTTTTATTTTTCTATATATACTCTACTGCCCTCTTCTTTTCTATCATACCATAGCTTCAAATGATCCTGATGATGGGTGGAGGGTCCACCTGAAACACGTTAGTCACTTATAAGTTTATACACTATGCAAATCCATAATCTTGCGCACAATGATTGAACACTGTGGAAACATTCATGCTCAAAGTCAGCTTAGGAAAAATTTTAGGTTGGTCCTACTAGGATATTGAATAAGGTTAAGTTGGCCTAGAAAGTGGTTTAAGAATTGTAACACACCCCGCGTCACACTCCACCTCACAATGTTTTTCATATGAATTTATTATGCATAAACCTGACAAGTGCATATTAAAATGCATAATTATCATAATTAAATACTGGAAGCTTAAACTAATTCATAAGACCCATAAAGTATTATACAAATGTATAATAAACACAGTCAATAATACAAAATTCTTAGGATAATTTATGAGATTCATAAATACTCATGCGACTATGTTTGTATGCACTTAAGAAAAATAAGTTAACCTTAGCTTTAATGTTAAGAGAAGGTTAAATAATACTTCGACATACCCCTTTTTATTTTATTCTTATTGAGGAGTAGACATAGCCTTAGATTTCATGCGGAGTTTAACTTACCTAAAAATAATTAGGTTAATACATATAAATAAATCCACTCTTATTAATATAAATGGTATGATATTTTAACTAAGAAATAATTTCCCGACCATATTAAACTATGAATTAGAAAGTAATATTTCCAAACTTTTACCCACCGCGGTGTAGACCAATTAGAAACCATGCACTTGTTAAGGTGTGCGGGCTGTTAAGCACATCAATGGTTCAAACCTTGTTGCAGCCTGAGATGTGTTGTAGGGATCAGCGTATTCTCCTGGAGTTTATAGTGGTAGCGGTCGGAATCGACCCCATGTCACGCGAGTACGAAACCGAGTAGTTGTCAATTACTCCAAATACAAAAAAAATATTTCCAAACTTTTATGTTTAAGTATTTATTGAGCTCTGAAACCTTATCATGAGCTGCGACGGAGTGAGTTGCGATATAGAGAGCTATGGTGGAGTGAGTTGCGGGAGAGTGAGTTGCAACAGAGTGAGCTACAATGGGTGAGCTAAGACGTAGTGAGATGTGAGTGAGATGCAACGGGGTTAACTAAGATAGAGTGAAGTCTGAATCAAGCATATAAAATTATGCAATTTTTTCCTTAAGATAAGGAAATTTAAGAAGTGAACTCCAACAAGTGATATGCGACACAAGCATATAAAATTTATGCCAAAAATATCCCAATGACGAGGAAATTTAATAAAGGAACTCTAATAAGTCGACTGCGACACAAGGACATAAAAAATTATTCTAAACATTTCTCAAATAAACATTATTCCTTTTATCAGTTAAATTTTCATCAAGACAAGAAATTCACCCTTAAAACATACCACGCAATAACAACGAACGGTGGGGTTTCCAAAATATAAAAAGGAAAAATATTTATTTATTTATTTATACTTTTCCAAATTCATGTAAGACAGAAGACATACAATTTTAGCATTCCACCAATGGAATTTAACGTGTAAACCCTACCATACAAAACATTTCATTAATCTGTCCCAAAACTTGAACTTCCACATGAACACTCAAAATTATTTTAACATAACAATTACGACCCATGGTTTTCCAAAACCACAATACCTCTAAATGCAAAATACCTAAAAATGAGTCTTGGCACAAACTATTGTTTATAATGATTTAATAAACAAATTAGAACATAAACTTTGACACAAGAATTAATTTTCTTTAAATAACCCAAACTAGCATGTGGTTAATTAGCCCTTGGTCTTCAATATACCCATTAGGCATCATGTGTCAAACATACGTCCGACACAAAAATCTAAAATATCTTAAATAATTAATGGGTCGAATATGTTTGCGACACAAACATTTAAACCTTATTAAATAAATAATGGGTCGAACATATATTTGACACACACATCCAAACTTTATTAAATAATTAATGGGATGAATATATCTACAACACAAACATCTAAAATTTATTAAATAATTATTTGGTTGAAACTATCTTCAAGACACCCATCCAAACTTTATTAAATAAATAATGGGTCGAACGTATCTTCGACACACACATACAAATGTATTAAAATAATTAATGGGTCGAATATGTCCGCGACACAAACATTTAAAATTTAGTAAATAATTAATTCAATAATTTTAATTAACTCTTAGGATATATTATTTTCCAAATAAAACAACTTTGACATACGATTTCAAGCTCTTAACATTACCCACATGGAATGAATTTAACCCCAACTTGAAATAATAACTCGCATTCATAAAATTTTGAATAATTACCACATAATTAAACTTGCACATATTTCATACCCATGAATTAATCAAAATAATGCATGAATTTATACCTTGCATCCAAACTCATGAAATTTAACAAGGGAATCGTTCAAAAATTTTACCACTCATTAATTATTTACCATTTCAAAGATTAAACACAATTTCCTGGAAAATAAACTTATCTATGAAATAATTGAAATGGGAACTGGTTCATGGCATCCATGCTCCACCTGACCTTAAGAAATTATGTTCATTTTTTTCTCAGCAGAACTCTACCCTTGAGCTAAGACTCATTCATTCACCATCGATTCTCACCAATCCCAGGTTTCTCTTGGATTTCCTCACTTGGAATCATGATTTACTGGTTTATTACCAAATCCATGCCAACTGCGCAATTCCTTCCTTTAGCTTAATTCTATCTAGCACCACATTGAAAACCATCATTGCATCTATGTTGAGATTCAACCAAAGAATTTCTTACACCATTTCCATATCACTAGTGCAACTAGAGGAAAAGCCAAGGAAATTTATCAATAAAAATGACAACAAAACAGGGTTGGGCTTACAAGTTCACTCAACCAACCCAACATTGACAAACTAGTCAAACTGAACACCTCGCTTTGGAACTGGACTTGTTTCTTTTTCCTCTAGCGATTCCAATTGTCTATGAATTTTATGTTCAGTCACAATTATTTTCAATGCTATTGCATTCCCATACTGTACAATACATTTTCTTCTTCTTTTCTTTCACATTCTCTCTATCTCTCGGTCACTACTATTTTTCCTCTACTCTCTTTCATATGTTCTTTGTTTCCCTTTTCCCAAGGTTCCACCAACATTTCATGTTGTTGTCACCTTTTTACAACACTTATACATTTTTTCCATTAAATTCTTAACCCCCTTTTTAACTTCGAAAACATGTTTAAGAAATTAATTAGGGAGAGTATGGGTTTAATAAAGTTGTAAGGTAAGAAGAGTTAAATAGGGTCATACTTAGCATTTAGGCTATATGACACCACCTTGTCACTGAACTAGGTGAATTAATGAGTCACCGTTCATTCAGCGTGTTGGCTCTGCCACTGCCAGCTTAAATTTAATATTAACAAAACAATTACAACACGAGTTCAGCCTAATAGGATCTCATTTTCTTTTACAAAATTACATTAACAAAACATTGGGGTTTCAAACTAGGGGTGTTACAAGAATAGTATAAATAAAAGGATCTGTCTCGCAATTGCTCACCTCATCATATTGCAGATATCTCATAGAAAAGGTGCACACTTACGGAAGAGTAATAAGAATTTTTTGATGATATTCTCTTGTATATTTTTCCTAGGGTTGCTAAGGTTCTCTAAGGAAGGGGAGCCGCACTCATGGAAGAGGAAAGATTGTTTTGAGAAATAGATTTCCTCTAATCTATGAAATATATTAGAGACATATCATGAAGTATATCAGAGGCATATTATGAATTAGATCAAAGGTATCTTATGAACCATATCGAAGGCATATTATGAATCCGATCAGAGGAAAATTATAAAGTAGATAAAAGGGATATTATGGAGCTGATTTGATGTTGATTATGTAGTAGATTGAAGCTAATTATGAAGTAATATTTTGGGTGAACTTGTAAGTATTATAGTACCTAATTATATAATAGATTGGATCCTACATATTACTAAGTTGGTGCTCAGATGTGGAGATTGGTATCTCTAGTAGGTTGGTGCATACATTTTACTGAGTAGGTTCTTAGTTGTAGAGAATGGTGTCTCTAGTAGGTTGGTGCCTACGTATCATTGAATTGGTGATCATTTGAGGGGATTGGTGTCTTTAGTAAGTTGTTTCTTACAAAAATTATGTCAATTGGTTAGTGACTACATGAATATATAAAGATAATAATTTCCTGGTTTTCTCTTGAAAGGGTTTCCACGTTAAATTTTGTGTATTGTGATTTGAGTTTATGTGCATTTATTGTTTCAAAGTAGACGAATGATTAACGAATATTTAAAGTAAAAAAAAATATCTGATATTGAATCACCCCCTCTTAGTATAAGCATAAGTTCAACATTTCATCAAGTCTTGTTTCTTTTTGTGTCCTACCCTAATTTTTAGGCCCTGCGATATTTTCATTCTTAGTTCATGGATCACCTCATTTTATCTTGGATATGTGGGCTCACTTCTCTTAGATCTCAGTTGAGGGTGTTGGCTAGAGGATGGAGGAACCAAAATCCTAACCTCTAAGATAATTTAACTTCTAATGGAACTTATGATAGCTTTATCCTTATTTTATTTCATCTTGCAATGGAGAGGGGGATTGAATGATATAGTCAATAGATGGGTGGGATATGGCAGTAAGTTTCCCAATATGGTCACCGATTTATGGTCTAATGGCTATTCTTTTACTAGCTCAATCTTCTTGGATTGGTTGGCCCAAAGTGCGACCCATACATTTTTTTCATTATAGATGTTGGATGTTCAAATCCACCACTGATCCCCTACCAAGATAACTCAAATCCACTATGTGAATGATCTCTAGTAGGTTTGTAGTGTTCTAGATATTCCTGGCTATGCTTTGGTTTCCCTTTTCAATTGAAACACACTAAATACTAAAACACTAGTGTTGTTGTTTCCTCCCCCTCACACTTTTGGCACTGCTACTTTAGTTTCATCTTTTTTTCAAATATTTAACAACCTAAGCTCACAGTGTTTTGGTTTGAATCTCTAGTTATGGATTTTGAATTTAAAGGGTTTGAATCTATGATTGCTATTTGTGTGGAGGATTTTTTCCAAATTTGGATCATAGCCATTATTTCGAGTAGCTATCCCTGATCACTACACCTTCAATTCTCCGATGGACAAAGCTTGACATGGATGTTTACCACTCTCACCAATGAAGAGTCCTTTGAACATTTTAGAAGTTCCATGTGGTGGGGATGATTAAATAATATAGGTTTATTTATATCTATAGATGTCTTTCTTTAGTGGCGCTAGTATATGGTTTTGGTTTGATAGACGAGAACAAGTATCTACTCCCATAGTCACCATGTTTTGCAAACAAACTCTCATTTCCAAGGAGTTTGTATTTTGGAGCTATTTTGGCATAGTATTTTTTTAAAGGTTATTGTTAAGATTTTTTTCCATAACTTTTCACTTGAGTCTCCATTTCTCATTATGTTTGAGGCATTGCGAAGATATTATTCTCTCTTTCCAATGAGTGGTTGCATCACGTAGATTCGGTTCTTTGAGATATTTGTTGATTCCTCTATTGTAAATGGGTACCTAACATGGCCTTGTTTGTTGGGACCCATATCAAGGATTTTTTTCCATTATGGTTAATGGTTCCTCTCATTCTACACCTTTGCATAGTGGATTATGTGCCACTCATGTTTCCCTATACTTTCTTGTTTTGCAGTGTCTTGAATCTTTCCACTTTCGAGTGTTTCTTCATTAGGTTATTTTTCATCCTTTTCACCTAGAGATCGTACTCCATAATTTCTACATCTACTGTGACATCCATTTGCATCACCTTTTCCACTCAGTTTAGCATTGTGGGAGGTGTGGGGGTATCCAATGCTTCCTTGGGTGTTTTTTTACTCACCGTGTTTGATCGATATCAAGCGTCTTCAGAGAAATCCTTGTAGACAACATTGATTCCTATATTGACTTGATGGTTGAAGCGATTGCGATCCATGCACTACGGTGAGATGGATTGACATCCACATGGACACTCAATATAAGATGTTCTCTTGGTTGTGAATGAATTCCTAATCAATATTATTTTGTCATGACTCATTATTGAGGATCGATTTATTTTGGTGTGTGCATTCAACTTTCATTACCTCAACAGTTTGGAATGATAATTCAATATTCAGTAGTTCAAAACTTGTTGCTTGGATTTCTACATGGATATTTAATAACATTCATAGCTTGATATTTCCTGGTGCTCTTTATACTTTCATAAATACTTCCTATTTGGATATTTTAGTGTCTGTGAGCCTCATTTTTTGTTTGATGCTTGATGGTGTTTGCTTCTATTCAAAGCCTTGTTCAAGTTCCTGACCAATTCCTATTTCTTTGGAGAATTCATGTGGTACTTGTCAGTGTTTCCCATTTCTGTTACTCTGTAACCTATCCACTTCAAAGTTCAACCATGTTCATTGAGGGTTATTTGGCTCTCTTCTTTAGAGTTTTGGTCGGAGATTTTAGGCTCCACGGGTATCTTGATCTCTCCACTCACTGCATCATTGTGAGATATTCATTATTTTAAGCTATAATTTTTTTTCATTAGTGGAATTTATTTCTCTTTTGGAGATAAGTTTTTTTCCTACGGGTTTGTCTCATTTTCTTAGGTTATGAGAGTTTACACATGGGTACCTTATCAATCCTTGTTATGAGGACCCATCTTTGTTTTCTTTTTTTTCCTCCCTACATTTTTTTTATAGGGGGGTGTTAGATTTTGTTAGTTGTTAGAACTATTTTCTAGATATAGAAAACAAACTCCTAAGGTTATGTGGGACTTCACAACTAGACAAAAATAATGGTTCCCCTCCACTGTACTATAAATTAGCTAATTTGAGTGAAATTAGCTAAAGTTCTATGCAAAAAGAGAAAGAATTAAAATATTGAAGTACAAATGACCATGGAATATCAAAAATTAATAATTAAATCTGATATAAAATATCATACACATATGTTTAATATAATTAAGCATCCATTCATATTTTTATAGAACTATTTGAAGCATACACGTTCCAACTTTAACTGATAGATCAAAATATGTAAGATATGAGTATATAGAAGAAGAAATATTTGATGGAAGAATGAGAGAAGGGTTTAAACCACTAGATCACAAACAAAATAAGAGGATGAACATATTAAAACTCATGGAATACACTAAATCATTTGTTATCTCTCACAAAGAGCATAATCATACCAACTGCTCTCGTTTCTTGATGGAACTCATCACAAATTCACCTAAAAAAATGCTTGGATCTCTACATCAAATATGAAGGCTATAATTATTCATGAAGAGATATGGATCAGAACTTCAAATCAAACTTTAATGGCTGCATAGGTTTCATTTAAATCATGGAAGAATACTGGAACAATTACTACGCGGCACATCTCCCAAAGTGAGATAAGGGCACATCACCAAAGACTAGAGCAGCTCTAAGCTTTCCCAAACACAAGAATTGACTATTAAAAAATGTGTAAAGAATTTGGGAGCCTCTTATGATAGATCTCAATTTGATTTTCCCTCTAAGGATGATTCCCTCGGGAAATTCGAGTTCAAGTTGTGTGGATGTTTCCTTGCCAAGTTTCTTTTTCCTTGGAGTCACTAGCATCATCAATTTCTCCCTCAATGACTAATTTTAGCCTTGGGTAAATTTCCTAAATCTATTTGACTAATTTATGCTTTTGTTATTCCTTCTTGAGTCCATAAATTAGGAAACTTCTGACTTTTTTCTTTTCATAACTTTCCTACTTTTATGCCACCTTCTGCTTTTCCCTTCTTTCTACTTTTCATTTTTTGTTGATAGTTCCTTATTTTCATTAACACCTTTCTTTGTGCTTCGTTCTTTGAGTTTCCATCTTTTTTAAAGAAATTATTGATTCCCTCCTTATATCCTATGAATTATCCATTCATGTGAAAATATTAATAATCAATTATTTAATTGAAATTCAAATCTATAGGTTACGTCATTTCTGAATAATTCATATGCCAAAATTTATCCCAAGATAATTAATATGAATTTATTCCTAAAACCATAGGAATTAAATGAGTTAGGGAGTTGACAATGGAGACTCTAAAGTGGGGGCATTACATTCCTCCCTTCCCAAAATTTCTTGTCCTCGAGTAATGAAATCAACTCCACATAAATAATGATGCCAAATGACTTGTTACAATCGATATCTACTGCACCAATCAAGAAGGCTAACAAATGAATATACTTGATCACATACTATGTGCATATGTTTCACTCATCTTCATACTCCAATGCATCATCTTTTAATTGTTTCCTTAAATACCTTTTATTTACCCTTATGCAAGTATCTAAGCAACCAAGGTGACCATCTAGGAAAGGATTATGGAAAACTTCAAAAAATATTTTTCTTCAAGACCCATTTGAGCACTAAATAGGTTTGGTCTTTGAAGTGGATTAATATCATGTGTTGATCTTCATGAATCATCCCATTCATAAGTTCATGTGAAAACCATTTTTTATACGATTCATTGAGTTCAATATCACCCTCAAGTTTTCACTTAGCCAAAGCATACATATGAGGTAGCACCTCCTTATCATGGTGTGAATAATTCTTTTCATAAATTGCAATTTCTTGTTCACCCTTTTGAATATGGAACAATTTTAGGTGGACTAAATCTCCTCCATGTAGACACCATATTTTCCTTGCATAAAGTATGAGATCACAATACATTTCATCATCCTTCCAATTCCATACTCAAGCAATATGAAAACATGCAATGCAACTACCAAGCTAAGAGGAGCCTTTTCCAACAACTCATGGTGAACAAAGATGTAATAAAACGAACTGATGCAAGCTCACCAAGTATATTTTTTTATTCTTTGCTCATATAAGATGGTAAATCCATAGGTGCGGTAGACAAACCAATGCTCATGCATGAACATCCCATATATGCGCATTGGATGCAAGGGATCTCTTCTTTAGAATTTCTACTTCCAAGAAGACATGTTGATGATGATGAACGTGGAGATAAATTTTGATAAGGTACTTATCCTTATCCATCACATCCCTTTCAAAATATTTCTATGTCCCACACTCTACTACAAGCATATTCCAGCTGGAATAATGGTGACCAAGAATGATTCCTAGGTCCCAAATGAATCTAAGAATTCGTAAGTGTACTCTACCTCCCCTACCTAATGTCAACATAGAGAGCCCCATGAAGACTCCCAAACCACCAAATAGGAAGAAAATAATTCCATATGCCATACAATTTCCCATGCAGGAAACTAGATCCCTTCTCAACATAGATATACTTCAAGAAATCAAGGTTGGCTCACCCTCCTGGATCCCACGGATTATGATGCAACCTTATCGATATTTGTGCCATTTAAAGTGATCTTCCATTTCAATATCCCATAACCAAATGGATAGTTCATCACTACCAAAGCTTCTGAAAATATTTTGCTTTTGATCCCATAATGTTAGGATGTTTTCTTGTGACAAACTCTTTCTCTTCCAACCCATGGATATGTGTGTAATGGGGGCATCAAAGAGATTCCATGAATATATTTGTTGCCACTCACATAACTAGAAAATATTAGTAATATTAACAAATTGATGATAGAAACCAAAAGTACCTTTACCTCCTTTCTTCCGCATTTTTTTCTCTATCCACCCATAAGGGTAGCTCCTAATCTTCTTGGATCAAAAGGGGTGTTTGGAAAACACCCTCTATGTCATTTTACCATCCAAACTATTCAAGCATGATTCCAATACACTTCTATGTATATTGGATGGATCGTATGGAATCCATAGAAATTTTTGTTTCTCTTCATAAGATTTAAGAGTAAGGAATGTATCAAGAAACTTCCTAATGAAGCATGCAAACCTATTATCTCCATGTGTGTCCATCTATGAAATGAAATTATTCATCCAATCCATGGATGGATCCACATATATGTTGGTTGGTATAATTGGAGCGAATCTAGGTACCATCTCTAAAATAAAATAAAAATTTAACAAGGGCATCTCATGATCCTCTTGGTGCACATCTAGCACTTGGAAAACCTTCTCCATGACAATAATTCTCTCAATCATTTCCATTTTGGATTGCACTTCTTTCTCTCTATATTCCCCAATTGTTAATGTTTCATGGATCCTTCCACCTAGGAAAACAATATTGGTGAATCATTTCCTCTACATTTTTGTTATGTACTCATCTACCCAATGATTGGACAAATAAGTACCTTTTCTTGGAGACTCAGGTGGTATGTCTTCCTCAAAATCCTTCTACATCAAGGAAAGTGTTCAGACAAAATGTTATATATCATCTTCCTTCACAAACACATGCAAATAATAATTTTCCTCATTTTTATCCCCCACATGAGGTTCCTCCATAAAACCTAAAGTTTATCCTCCCATGTGAACATGATAATTTTCCATGCAAGGAGGAGTTTGGGGCATGATAAAATATCTATGAAGCTGATCAATATGCAGCTTCATTCTTGAAGAGATTCCTGGGTGCTCTCTGATTCATGAATGAGATTATAAATCTCCTCTTAATTTTATAGTGATGCATTATGATACATATTCACAAGCTTAAGAATATTATCTCTATAGGAAAGCAACTATAAAAATGTACCTCTTACGTAGATCATTTATTTTTGAATCTTCTCTAGGTATTCAATTGAATATTCCTCCTCTGTTTTCCAAAAAAAGTGTGACACCAATGCATTGGTGCCATGCAAAGTGCTCAAGGCCTTCCTAATATTCTTGTCTATCATCTTCAGTGGTCCTCTAAGGAAGTGTGTCTCTTAAGGATAAACATCCTCTTCTTCTTCTAATAGATCAACTTCACTATAAATCTTAAGTGGTAACTGGAGTTCTGGTTCATATTCTTCTTTTGGATTTGATCCAAAATATGTCTTACCACCATTAACATAGTAAATATCCATTGGAGTGATATTGAAATCACCCATAAAGAAAGTAGAAGTGAATTCATATCCTAAACTACTAGAAACCTAATGATGGGTTGTTGGATCTTCAACTACGCATGGTGCTTGTTGGCCTTTTCCCCCCTGCGACCCAGGTTCATTCCTTTCTCTTTGTTCAGGGAAACAAATCCCAAGGTATCATCCTGATGGAGCAGAACCCAACTGGCAGCACCTGCAACACAAATGTCATATCAGCTGAGATATCTCAGTTCTTATGGGTAACTTCCATAACTATTTTTTCGTAGTTTGCGTGGGAGGGTGTTTAAGTCCTTGGCCCTGCGCCAAGGTTTCCAACGAATATCAAGAAGGTAGGTTGGTGGTTTTCACTTTAGCTATCAATACTGAAAACCTTACGCAAATGCACATTGAACAGTCATCACAGATATATTCATTACTTGAAATATGACATTCATACAGTTATCTCTTAAAATAACAATAACCAATCCATCATTAACACAGTAAATAGGAACTTGTATAAGCTACTCAACATTCACACATATACAAATCATGTAACGTGAAAACCCATCCAGGAAAAAACCACAAGGTGCTCTTCATTTGGCATTGGAATGAGAAAATAGATGCACCTTTTGTCTGTACATAAAGCTACAGACTCTGTTTAAGATCTTCTCTTCTATCTATATAGACTTCTTTCCCCTCTCATGGTCTACGTTCTTCCCTATATTTATCACTCTACTCTACTCCTACTCAGTGATCCGCACACAAATGGGATCAAATCGAGCTTCTCTATATGTCTGCGCACTCAACTACAGATCAACTTACTTTGTTGCACTCAGTGATCCAGATTTACCTATCCAAAAATGTTGTATCCTCTACTTATCTCAAAAGCGTCTAAACAAGAACTAGTTAATAGGCTACTAATTGACTGAATAACCCATGTACAGCTTGGGTTTCTCCCTTTATAGGCTTATTATAGACTTGATATATTCCCATACATGCTTGTTACAGACTCAATCATGACTTGATACAGACTCTAACAAACTCATCTACACTTTCTCTCTCAATCAACTTAGTATCTTCATCCTACAGGTTGTCTTTCCTATTCTAGCTAAATATGACCAAAGAGGTGCTATCATCCTAACTTACAAAAAACCCTTTATGCATGTGGTTTCTGTTAGCTCCAACTTAGCTCATACCCATGATCACTAAGGGTTGTTGCTTCTCTGCATCATGCCTTACCCTCACTTTCTAGCCGTTACCTTATCTGTACACCTTCTTTCGTGAATATTCTGCCATGTCATCACATGTGATGTTCTACACTTTTGTCATAGCTTACAAAACTAGTGCAACTTCCTCGTCTCTATTATATTTTTATCATTGAAGCTAGCATTATGATCTTAGGATATTTAATTGAGAGAATACCATGCACAACAATAAAGCAAAAGAGAAAAGAGACACAAAGAATTTTCCTCGGGGAAACCATAAAGGAGAAAATCCCGCAACTTCCTCAGAGATAGAATCAGCACCAAAAGTAAAACCCGAAAACATAAAGATGATCTCCTGACAGCAGTAGTCCCTCTCTTGTCCCAACAACTTCTCCTCTCACGCATGCGCCCAAATGAGTGAGTGTGTGTGTGATAAATAGAGAGACTCACTCTCTATTTATATTCTTTCGTTCACTTGAAACCCACACCAACATGTCGGCCTCACTTAACAATTACTTACTAGAGCCAACATCTATAGGAGTGTCTAATAACCCTAGTGCCCCACAACTTGTGGGGACTTTTCCTCCTCTGACCAACAAGGAGGTTTATCCTTAACACAATGGTGGGGACTGTTTCCTCGACTTGCAATGACTCACCTAGGGTCGACTTCTCTAGGATAGTCTAATAACCCTAAGGCCCCACAACTGTGGGGACTTTAACCCTTGACCAATAGGAGGGTTACCCACAATGACTTGACATGAATTGTTACATTATAGAAACTTCCTGGAATCAACATCGGGGTATGACATGAATCAATTACATTACAGACACATCCCGAAATAAACATCGAGGTATAATACATAAGCTATACGGATGAATACATTCCAAAGTTACAATTACATCAACACTCCCTCTTAACTAGGAAGGCATTCTCTCAACACAATTTATCAGCACAAGTCTTCTTCTATGTGTCATCTAGATCATCATTGAGTTCTTGTCAACTTCATCTTCAAGTCACCTTCATCTGGATCTCGATCATCACTCGATCTAGATCATCATCACTCGATCTAGATCATCACTCGATCTGGATCATCATCACTGGATTTGTATCATCACTCGATCTAGATCGTCACTGCTAGATCATCATCACGGGTGCTATCTTATGATTCTTCTCATCATAGGAAGTTCTGCAGAGCCAGCCCTTTTTCATGCTAGTTGTAGGCCTAGTCTCCATGTAGGTCTTCTTCCAGCAGTTATAACTGACCCTAAGTCAAAATGGCCCACCTAGCACTTACATCTAATCATGTAGGAACCAATCCTGTAGTCATATCAGAAAGGCACGCCCAGCACTCACATCTGACCATGTGGGAACACCTCCCACAACCCTATCAGAAAGTCCCAGCACTCACATCCATCAACCAATTTCGGAAAGGCTCAACACTTACACTCGACCATGCAAAGAACTAATCCTCCATGCCAAAAGGCTCTGCACTTACATCTGAAAACCAATGTCAGAAAGGCTCAACACTTATATTCGACCATGCAAGGAACCAATCCTTCATGCTGAAAGGGATCTGCACTTACATCTAACAACCAATGTCAGAAGGGCTTTGCACTCAGATCTGATCATGTAGGAACCAATCCTACAGTCACATCAGAATGGCCCTCAGTCCTAGAATGAGATTTCCTGGTAATTGACCAAGTGCCTCCATTCCAAGAATGGAAATAGCCCTTATATCTAATAAAGTAGGAACCAATCCTACAGTCACATCAGAATGGCTCAGCGTTCACATCTGACATGGAAGGAACCAATCCTCTCACCATGACAGAATGGCTCAGCCCTTACATCTGACCATGAAAGTAACCAATCCTCTCACCATGTCAAAATGTCTCACGGACTCATCACTTCCCTTTAGAGGGAACCTCGATCTGGAGAACACCAAGCTTCTCCCTGAAGTATTCAAACTTCACACTAGTCAATGGATTTGTCAACACATCATCTATCTGTTCATTTGTCACAACATATTGGAGCTTCACTGGTCCTCTCTACACCATATCCCTGATATAGTGATACTTGATCTCGATATGCTTCGACTTGTCATGGAACAACGAGTTCTCTGACAACTTCACACAAATTTGGTTGTCACAAGTAGCATCTAACTAGAGATCAAATAAATCAAGTAGTAGCTTCCTCAGCCATACTTTCTCACAACTAGTTGAACAAGCTGCGACATACTCTGCTTTAGTTGTACTCAGTGCCACACAGGATTGCTTCCTACTAAACCAAGAGATCACACCTGATCCCATACTGAAGCAACACCGTGAAGTGCTAATCCTATTGATGGTACTTCCTGCCTAATCTGAATCAACATAAACTTCCAGGTTAATCTTTTGATTCACCTCATACTTGAGGCCATAATCAACTGTACCTCTCAGGTACCTGAGAATATTCTTTGCAGCAATCAAGTGAACATGTCTCAGATCTGTCAGGAATTGGCTCAAGGTGTTCACAGCAAACCAAATATCTGGTCTCATGTTCATCAGGTACATCAGGGACCCAATCATCTGATGATACATCGTAGCATCAACCACTTCTAATGAAGCATCACCCAATAGCTTCAGGTTCAATTCCATAAGTGTGGTCATGGATTTGTAGTCCATCATCCCGAACCTCTTTAGGATCTCTACTGCGTACTTCCCTTGTCCAAGGAAGATTCCATCCGCATTCCGCCACACCTCCATGCCTAGAAAATAGTGCATCGACACATAATAGGAGCATCACTGGCCTTCCGCCTTCAACCTTGAAGCAAATGTTGGAATCCACTTTACTCTTAGTAAATCCTACAGTCATCAGTAATCTATCCATCATGTCATACCATGTCGAACCTTAGGATCTTCTGCAGTCACTCTCTCTGAAGTAGAGCATCATACTCCCTCTGTCTTTCGTACTCTATGCACTAAAACATTCTATACCAAAGTGACACATAGCTTCCTATGCTACTAATATTCTATGTATCCATCTAATATCACTCGATACCAAGATCCTCTATCTTGGAGTTTTTCAAAAGGACTTCTCGCACCCATCTGTGAGCTTGTCATCCTCTATAGGCTTTCATCTTCAACCTTGTAGAAAAGGTTAAGATCTTCACCAAGCTCCTCATGTATGTTTTATCCCATGGGTGTCTTTTGAACTCGTACAAGGCCTTCTTTCATTTGAACACAAGATTATTCCTGTCATGTGTCTTCACTCCCACTAGCTACAAATGTCTCTTCATAGTCTATGCCTTCTTTTCATGAGAAGCCTCGTGCTACGAATCTTTCCTTGCATCCGACGATGTTTCCATCTACTACATGATGGAACTATGAAATTTCCTTCATGTATCGATACTGCATTCTAGACACCATTCTTCTTGAATTGGTCTTCCCTTTGTTCTTGGAAGGTTCTGCATCAATGATGTCGCTGCATTCGTCATATTATTCTTCATCTTGAACTGTCGTCACTTGTTCTTTGGAATAAGTATCATCCTTCTTTGCTTGTAGGAGATTATGTATGCGATCTTTCCTGCAATTCAAATGCATTTGTATGGTTAGAAACATTTCATAAGGAATATTCGTACTAGAAAATTCTTATGCATAAATATATGATCATGCAACTACTTTAGCCAATACAACATTCATCCATGTCTCACGGAAACTTTTCTAGATGCCTTCCATCTCTACCAAGACAACATTGAGATTGTGCACTAATCCAATATGTTAGCAAAGAGGTTTCATTCTAGATAAGTAGCAATGGAGAGTTGTATAGCACCATGAGCTACTTACCTATGCATATTAGTAGTATACTGTCATTAATGCAAACATTCTATCATGCATAATCAATTAATTGAATATAAACAAATGCATAACAAAACAATATCATGAAATGGAAATTGAATACTTATCTTTATTTGTTTCGTGGGTAGACTCCTTCTTGAGGCTTCAAATTCATTGTCTTATTCATAATAGCATCGTTTCTTATCCAAATGATAAGGTGGATAAGAGGTTCTTCAAGAGTTGAGTTCTTCATATTCCTCATCGCTTGAGAGATCTTCTTTGGATGGTGAGAGCTTGATCTTCTTTTCTCTTATTATTAGTTGAGCTTCTTCTTCTTCTAAAAGTAATCACTTCCTTATGGCACACATTCCTTGAATGAATGAATCCCATGATCCTGGGAGGCCATTCAAGGTGGCTATCACCACTTCTGAATTCTTCACTTCTTCTTTTACTACTTCAAGTTGTTCTTTGATTTGAGAGACCCTTGTAAAGTATGATTGTATGGTCTCTGCATTCTGGATCTTCACATTCTTCAACCGGTTTCTTAAGGTCATATTCTGATTTATGTTCTTCCCTTCAAATAGCTTGGTAAAGGAATCAAACATCTCTTTCGGTGTATTTAGGGAAGACACTTATGGTACATTGTGATCCGTGATTGAATCAACAATGATCTTCTTGGTCATGACCAAGTTCTTCTGGTGTAAGTCTTTTAGCCTCATCTCCCTCTGGAACTAGAACCTCTCCACTCATGTAGGTGTCCAATTAATTTTCTTCAGAGAGATCAAATACTTCCATGCTTGGAATTTGTCAAATTCACCAAGCTTATCATTAATATGATGTGATAGATCACTTTTAAATGAGAACCTCAAATGCAAATAGAAAAAGATTAGATCTTACCGATTTGAGGTGTTTGTCCTGGTTCCAGAGCTAGCTGATCTAGGGTTTGTCAGAGAAACCCTAATTTTAAAAACTTGGAATATTTCAGATATTATTGGATATAAATATAGATGTATTCAATTTTAGTTGTCCAATGTACTCCTTTTCTAAAAATAGTGGAGGGAAGCTCCCGGAACAGGAAGCCCTAGTTTTCCAATTTCTTCTGCAGAAATTCCTGTTACTGTTTCTGGGGTATCTCTGAAATTACTGCTCCTCTGTGTCAAAAACATTTCACTGAGGTATCTTTGCATGTCCCTATTCCAACACCATAGGTTTCATCAAAATTGGTTTCACCAATTGGGACTTATGATCATTTTCCCAAGGTGACCTGTTACAGGACTGTTCAGAACATCGAAGTTGTACGGACTTCCATGTGTCATTGTTTCATCTTCTAGGTCTAAAATTCAAAAAAAAGAAATTAAAGTCCATTAAATTTATGGTCAATCTTCATAAATTTCATTTGGACCTTTTTATCCCAAGATATAGCAATTCTCCCCAGGAGTCCTGTTTAGGGATGAATCTTGGAAGAGGATGAAACCCTAACTTGGAGGGATCATATCTACCAAAATATAACGAATATAAGGCTATATTTTGGACACAGTGTACATCAGAATTTTATCTTCGACCTCTGCAATTTTAAGCACCTGAGACTTCTCCCATCTTGAGATATATTAAATTTACCAAAACGTATCAGTTTTAGTATTTAGGGTTTTTCCAACTCGGGGTCAAACTAGGGTTTGACTTTCCTATAGTTTCACCCAACCAAAAATATTTATCCAGGTCTCTAAACTTCGATTTTGGTGAGGAGAGAAATCCTATTCTGGGCTCACTCAAAAATTCCTCTTCTGTAAGAAGCCCTAATTTCTCGTATCAAAAACTGAAAATGCTCGGAATCGAATTTCGCTTCGACGGAAAGATGCGCCCTTGAAAGGAGAGTCAGCCTAGCATACTTTTGCTAATGGATTATGGAGAGAGACCCAAAAAGGAAGAATCCCTAGCTTTTGCAGCTGCACAATGTCTTATTCTCAGGTTAGCTCTGATTCCATGTTATATTTTTATCATTCAAGCTAGCATTATGATCTTAGGATCTTTAACTAAAAGAATAACATGCACAGCAATAAAACACAAGAGACAAGAGACACAAAGAATTTTCCTCGAGGAAACTGTAAAGGAGAAAACCCCACAAATTCCTCAAAGATAGAATCAGTACCAAAAGTAAAACCTAAAAACATAAAGATGATCTCCCGACAGCAGTAGTCTCTCTCTTGTCCCAGCAACTTCTCCTCTCACTCATGTGCCCCAATGAGTGAGTGTATGTGTGATAAGACTCATTCTCTATTTATATTCTTTTGTTCACTTGAAACCCACTCCAACATGTCGTCCTCACTTAACAATTACTTACTAGAGACGACATCTCTAGGACTGTCTTATAACCCTAGTGCCCCACAACTTGTGGGGACTTTTCCTCCTCTGACCAACAAGGAGGTTTATCCTTAACACAATGGTGGGGACTATTTCCCTGACTTACAATGACTCACCTAGGGTCAACTTCTCTAGGATAGTATAATAACCCTAGGGCCCCACAACTACAGGGACTTTAACCCTTGACCAATAGGAGGGTTACCCACAATGACTTGACAGGACTTGTTACATTATAGAAACTTCCCGAAATAAACATCGGGGTATGACATGACTCAATTACATTACAGAGACATCCCAGAATAAACATCGGCATACAATACATAAGATATATGGATGAATACATTTTGAAGTTACAATTACATCAACAGTCTCAATCCTTGTCTTTTCCTTTCTCCTTTTCTACCTTCTTTTGCCACGTCATCCTTCCACTCTTTCTTTGATGTCGATTCCTATGTCACAGCTCCTTCTTCTTATTCCTTGTACTCTTTTCCCTTACTTAGGAAGAATTCCATATGAATTTTTGCCTTCTATCTCGATTCCAATAGGACGCCAACACTCACTTATGGCTCATCCCAAGAAACACGAGCTACTTCTCCATAAACTGACTTGTGCAAATTCTAGTCTAAAAATTGTCCATGATTTTCAATAGCTTCTCTTTTTCTACGCACACTTCTTCCTCAATTTTTTGCAATTGCTCCACCATGTCGGAACTGACTTGTTTTGGCGTGTTTATTTTCTTTCCTCTTCTTCCTTTTATGTTCATTGTGTGTTTGATAATATGTTTTGTCTATGTTCGTAGCTGGAGGGGAGGTTTATCTTCTTTCTGTGTTTGGCGTGCTTCCCAGTAACCTCTATTTCTCTTGGTAATATTGTTATCTCTACAGGATTCCGAAAGACGGTGTTGCTTATCAACAATACCAAATCCTTGACAGACTTGTCATTCTTGTGTGCTTCTGGATGTTTCCACCACTCAACAGGGTAGGACATAATTGTAGAACTGAGGGGATGAAGGACCTATCGGGAACACAAATTTTCATTGTCCACATTTTCAACTACATCTCTCAACTCGACCAACGTTTGTCCTTCCTCCCTTCAGAATCTAGTTCAGAATTACACATGAAGGAGTCTGCTACATCCTGGTAAGCTTTAGATCTCACTGGTGTCAGTCTAACTAGCAAGGGATTGATATTTTTGTTAGGTACAATGCTGGTGAGAATTGTGTTCTCATAGTTGGACTAGATCCTTCCTTCAGGGTAAGCGAGCGCAACACATATTTGGATGTGTCATCACCTTCCTTCGATTTGGAAATTTCTAGTGGTGGTAGTGATTATGTATACCTTCATTCATCCATATCCCAGTCCGATCACTCATTCATACTATTTTCTCCTATCAATGCATACTATGCACTGCGGAAATTAATTTTTTCCGACCTTTTCTGAGGGTTTCGGTGGGATATCTTCTGAGATGGACCTTTTTTCCACCGCTTCTCCTTCCTTGTCCAACTCCCTTAAGGAAACTCTGTTTTTTCCTAGGATCAGAAGGTTTCACCAGTGTGATGAACATATTCACCCCAATTGTTGGAGTTGCTTATGCATGAAGATGCCAAGGTGGTTGAACTTCCAAGTAGAAGCCAACAGGAAATAAAACACATCGAATAATAGGTTTCATACGCAGAACAGTTAGTATCGATCCCTTATCAAGACCCATTGAGTCATTACCATGACAATAGTTATTCATCTTCTTTCTTCACCACTTTCTACTCACTCTGTATCTTAGCACAACTCCAAATGTGGCATTAATGGGAACCAGGAACTCACTGAGTCATCACCAGCGGTTGCTTCCAACACTGAATTTGTTACTTCCTCACATGCGGTACCATCAAGTAGCATGATGACAACATGGATCATCATGTGGCTTCCTGATATGACTCCTTAGGTGGGGGTGCCAACTACGCCACCCCTTTTTGTTGTGACATAATTATATTAATGGTAGAGGTGGCCTTTAACATCACTTGCGATCAACTTTGAATTTTCTCACAGTCTGCGAGCTGGATATTTGTCATTTCAGCAATCTTTCTGCATCATTATATTGACACGCCATTCTTTTTAGTGCCATCCTTTTCTCACCAGTTCTTGTGTAAAGGTCACAGACATCCTTCTTCTCTTACATCATGTTTATCATCATCATTATCACACGTTTTTTTTTCTATTTAAAATAAGGCTTCAACTGGCTCCCATTAATGATCCCTCTGACTTCCGTACCATCGAGTTTTTCTAACTTCACTGCTCCTCCATCAGTGATTTCCTTCACCACATAGGTACCCAACTAGTGTGTCTTCAACTTTCCAGGGTGCTTGAAAAATTTAGTGTCGTACATAAAAACAAGACCTCCCACTAAAAATTGCTTGTTCCTGATATGCCTGCCATGCCTTTTGCCTTTATTTTTCTACATTCTGATGGAAACCTGTGATAAAGCATTCTTCTTCCAAATGGATTAATTGAAGTAATCATTCTTCAACAACATCAACATCAGTCATTTATGTAATGGCCGCTACCAATAAACTTGAGACAATATATTCCATAGGCATGACAGCCTCTTGTCCATACACTAATCTGAACAGTGTTTGGCCTGTTAACTTCTTACATGGTGTACAATACACCCATAGGACCGCATAAATTTTCTGGTCCCAGTCATCCCTTATTGTGTTGGAGACCTTAGTTAGTGCATTTTCCATAATCTTATTGAATGCCTCAATCATTCCATTTTCCTGCGGGTGATATGGAGTTGTGTTTCAATGTTGTATATGAAATTCATTTGTTATTTATTCAATCAATTGATTAACAAAATGCGTACCTTGATCGCTAACCAGTATTTTAGGGAATCCAAACCCAGTTACCACATTCTCAAATAGAAACTTTGTTTTTGTCACAGTAGTACAGTCCTTGATATGCGTAGTCTCTTCCCATCGAGTCAGGTAATCCATCGCAGTGATAATGTATCTAGCTCATGTGCACTTCCCTGCTGGACTAATAGGCCCCACAAAGTCAACGTAGCATTTATCAAATTCCTGCAGTGTGATTTTTGGAACTAAAGGCATGTCATCTCTTCTTGATGGCTTTCCCATGCACTGACAGACATCACAGCTATGACAATAATCTCTAGCATCACCATGCATGGTAGGCCACCATAGCCCCGCTTGTAGTATCTTGCGAACTGTCTCCTTTCCTGCATAGTGTCCTCCTACAACACTAGCATGGGATTCAGTTAATATAATAGGCCGCTCATGCTCAAAAAAATGGTGTCTCAATATTTCATCTGGGCCCAGCTTGTACAAGTGGCCAACAATCAGCTGGAAATCCATAGCCCGTGTTACTAACTATTTTTTCTGTGCAATTGTAAACTCAGCTGGTGTGAACCTTGTAGGTAGGAACTGTATGACAGCATGATACTTGTTACCAAACAAGGTTAGCGCAAATAATTGTGCATCCAGGAGATTGTATTCCAAACTAGTAGGTTCCTCTCCACTTTCTATTCTAGATAAGTGGTCTGGTCCTAAGTTTTAAGTGGCCCGGTTTGACAATAATATCAAAATCAAATTCCTGGAAGAGGAGGATCCACTGGAAAATATTCCCCCCCAACACTGGTTTCTTCACCAAATATTTTAATGTAGAATGGCTAGTGTACATTTTAAAATTCCCTCCCAACAAGTAATGTCTGGATTTCTGCAATGCATAGACCATCGGAAGTCCTTCTCTTTCTGTTGTAGTGTAATTTTTTTCTGCAGTTGATAGCTTCTGACTAGCAAAATCAATGGGGTGATCAATATCTCCTTCTCCCAGTTGTGTCAATACCACACCCAGCGCCATGGAAGGTGCCTCTACATGAACATGGAATTCTTTTTTCCAATCTGGAAATATGAGTATAAGTGCAGTGGCCATTTTTATTTTTAACTTATCCAAACTTTCTTGACATTCATCTGTCCATTAGAACTTAGTATCATTTTTCAACAATTTCTCCATCGGGGCAGTCACTTGTGCATATCCTTTGATGAAATTTTTGTAATATCCTGTATGCCCTAGCGTTGCTCTTAATTGTTTAACTGTGGTAGGTGGTGGTAAGTACAAGATGATGGAAATTTGAGCTGGATCAACCAAAATCCCATCATTACAGACCACATGACCTAACAGAGCCCCAAAAGGTGCACATAATATATACTTTCTCAAATTGAGGGAAATATGATACTAACGACATCACTCCGACATTAGTCTAAGACTTTCTATGTGATATTTTAGGAGACCAAAAAATGTCCAATCATCAAAATAGAACTCAAGAAATTTGTGTATATATTCTTTAAAGGAAGCAACTACAAATCTAGAGAAAATTGTAGGTGCACTTTTTAGTCCAAAGGGCATTACCATATATTGGTAGCATCCCCATTCTGTTGCAAAGGTAGTCTTGTAGTGGTATTCCTTGGCAATTTAGACCTGATGGTATCCCAAGAATCCATCGGTAAATCAATACATCTCCAGGGATAATTTTGGGGGTGAAATTTAGCCCATGGGCTATTTTTAGGGGTTTTTCTCCAAAAACGATTCACCATTTTGCATTTTTTGAAGCCCTGTTTCGCCAAATTTTGATGGGGTAAACTTTGTTCACCCTAAAAATCACCAAATTATTATATAAATGATATAAAATACTTGGAAATTAAAATATTTTTTGAAAAATATCGCCAAACATTTTATAGTTGGTGTTTTAAGAATTGGTAAGATTCGCCAACATTTATACACTTTTAAATAAGTATGGTTCCTTAAAACCATCCCTGTACATCTCTTTTCCTCCAATATTTTCCAATACTTCATCTGTAAATAGAGTTAGGGAGGGATCATGCAACAAGGAATCATTAATTTTGTAAAGATCAACACAAATTCTGACTTCCCATGAAGTCTTCTTGTCTTGTACCACGATTGAGTTGATCCTTTCTAATTCCGCGACTAGTTCTCTAACTCTTACTTCCAACATTCTGTCAAGTTCCTCTTTAACCTTTTCCTTATAATGTGGGTTCAGTCGGTATGGTCACTGTCTGACTGGTTTTACATAAGGTCTCAAGGGTATCTTCATTTATCGAAGTTTTCTTATTATGCCTTTCATTTCAGAGAACTTTGTAGGGAACAGATCCTGAAACTCATGTAATAAATCAATGATTTTCCCCACAGTCTCTTCATCCCAATAATCCTTGATATTGGTGAAATTTGGGTTTTCCTCAGACCCAATATTCACTTTCTTGATTTTAAGTAGTTTTAAAAGCTGGTCAGTAGTTACCGGGAGCTCCTTCTACTATATGTATACCTTCTGACTCAGGTATATTTATCTCTAGTGGGTCATCGTCATCCGGTTCTCCAGTGATATTATAGCACTCCATCCAGCAGTGCATAGTCATGGGGCATTGGTGATAGTGTGCCTCTATAGTGGGTATTTCTTCAAATATCTTATCCTTTATTATCTGTAGTGCAACATCGACTGTTGGATGTTCACTTGTAAATTCAAATGTCTAGGTAAAGTTTAAAGTTAAACTTTCCCACTTGGTAGTTCCTCGTCGCAGCTCCTCTAAAGTGTACCAACTTCAGGGCACCATTTCCAAGGTGTGGATGAATCGGTCAACCCATTCTTATCACGAAAATGCTTTCCAAGACATGTGGAAGTGCTCAATATGTTTTCCAGTATCTAATAATCCTATGTATTTCTGATTAGCATAGTTGATCTCATCTCCAAATCTGATCTCCAACAGTATTCTACATTGTGGACAGTTAGAGATAGATTATTTATGTGTACCCCACCATATAGCAGTCGTAGCTTTCAACACATAGTCCAGAGCAGACAGTCTTTGGGATTCTATGACCTTTTCCTCAAATTATTCCAATAAGGATGCAAGGTTATGCAATCCTTTGTACATAGGAAGCACACTTTCTTCGACTCCTGCTCTTTGAATAGCTTTTGTAATTCTCGCACACCTATGCATGGAGAATTCATGCAGCCTGTTCTGCCAGTTTTGTAGGGCTTCACCCAAGTCAGACGTGCATGATATTATGCTGTGAAAACTCAAGTTTCCATCAGCTGTGGGGTTAGTATAATATTCTTTCAAAGACATGATGTTATACAACTGGTCCAAATAGTTCTCTTGTCCTTCGCTATGCACATGCTCAACATATTGCTCCCCCTCAACGGGATAAATGGGCGCAACCACTCTCATTTCAGAATCTTCAAAAGAAAGGATAATTTTCTTGAAGTTTATGATTGTTTGGTTATCAATGGCTTAATCAATCCCTATAATCACAAGGTAGGGATTTTTGTTATCAACAATGTCAATGACCTCGAAGTCAGCATATGTTCTCAGTCCTTCGACATCCATGGGAACTTGGGACAATATACCAACTGGTAGCACTTTTGACTGGTTTGCAAGCTGTAACTGAATAGGAGAGCAGTCCAGTCATGACTTGTTCATGCTTTCCCATGTCTATCTTGTTAATATATTGACATCTGAGCCCAAGCTGAGTATGATATATTCCATATCATAATATCCTATATGCGCTGTCATTCACAATTCTCAGCATGTCTTCTGTTTGCTTCCGACTTGATTGACTCTTCTTTCAGGGCCCAAATATGTTGTGTTGTCTTCTATGAGTGTTGTCAACTCTGCAATGGCATCTTTTTCATGGATTAGTGCTAAACAAATTTTTAAAAATTCCTTGAGCTTACTAACCTTTTTAGTGGGTGTCCTTCTTATTAGTTGTTCAAATATTTCAGGCATAGCTCTCACTTTTCCTCATGTCAACAATTGATTGGGATCAACAAATTCTTGTTGCACTTCCAATAAGACTTCCTTCTCCTATTGAACATCCAGTGGAGCTTTCTTTTGTGCCAAAGGTCGCACCTACGAATGTCCTTGTAGTGTGTTTTGGTCTGCTCCTGTTGAAGCACCTCCTCTTGTAACTACAACAAGGTTGGGTTGTATTGGTTCGGAAAAAACCATTTGAATATTCAGATTGGGGTTTGGATTTGGATTCTTCCCTGGGTTGGGGTTAACAAAAGTTCTAGCCTTCCATTTCGCAATGATTTGCGGATACTATTCTATAGTGTGATCAAATGCTTTACAATATGTACAAGCTTTTGCAGGAATTTGAAAATCTCAGGAAAAATTCCCTATCTTCCCACAATTAAAGAATACAACTTAGCCTCTTCCTTGACCAAATCCTCCTCCTATTTGATGTCCTCGACCTCTAAATTTCCCACCCCCCCTTGTGGAGGGTATTGTTGTTGTTGAGGATATTGTTGTTGAAACTGCATAGGCTGATATTGAGCTTGCACTCGTTTAGCTTGCATTTGTTCCTCATTATTCATTAGGTAGGTATCCATCATTTTCCCCTGGAGCAATCAAAGGCTCTCCAATCCTTTTCATCATGCCCTACCGATCTACAAAATTTACAATATAGACTAGCAGGTGAACTTACAATATTTTGTAGGTATAGACATTCCTCATACTTGTGACCTCTAGTCGGGCATACTCTGCACCAAGGCATACCTTAGGTGTTTATTGGGTATGGCACCCTGCGACATAATTCATGACCGCTAGGAAATTATCCTTATTGTACCCATCTTCTCTACACCTGGTACACTACAGTTCTTCATGAAATTCTTTGCCTATTTTGATGTCCTAGAGATGAACCGTATGAATGGCTAGATGCGACTAAATTTTCATCATTCTCGAGCCAGTGTCTCCAACTAGTGAGGCTTCTAGATTCATATCTATCTCCAGAGCCTCTGTCTATGACACCAAATTCTGTTGCATTAAATACGTTCAGATGTGTGGAAACAAGGAAGCAATGAACCATTCCTTGTGTTGCACATCCGACATTCGAAAACTGACCTTGGCCTTTAACATCTTGAATCTCTAGTCAAAATCCCAAACAGACTCTATCGGTAACTGCTTAATCTCCTTGATCTCAGTGATGCATTGTGATTCATACTTCAGTTTCTAAAATTCATCAATCAACCCAAGCCAAATGGCATTGATTGTCTTTGGGAGGTACTATGGGAAAATTCATATACCAGTCTAGCGCATGATCTCATAGAGTCGTAATCATTATGCTTGCTTAATGTTCTCGTCCTAGATTTGTCATACAATCCAGACGGTGTCACACAGAAACCAATGTTGTTCTGGGTCTTCCAACCCATTCCCATTGAATATTGGGAGCTTAATGTCAGTTCCATCCATTGGACGTACCAATACAGTATTAATTGTTGGTATAGTAGGAACAAGATGTGGACTAGTCGGAATTCCTTATCCACTATTTACAACGTTACTACTACTCGTATTTACATAAATACTTGGAGATGGTTCTCATGTTCTTACCTCTGGTACCGTTGGTGAATTGAGTACACGTTTTGGTTTCAGAGCTTCAGTCGACTCCTCGAATTCTTCATCTGCCTCTGATATTGGGTGGTACTCTTCTTCCTCATCACACGAGCCTTCCTCTAGGTATGATGTAAACTAGTATCCTTCTTCTTCTTGCTCTGCAGTGCAACTGCCTCGTCCAAACAAAGTTTTTCTTCTTTTTCCTAATCTGAATCTCCTTCCACTTCTCAAAAATCCAGATTCTAGTTCAGTTTCACCTTCTCCTAGGAACATCTCACTTCAGGGTTCTGTTTAGACATAGACACCCTTTTATTTTCAATATATCATTTGCAGAATACCTTTTTCACATATGATCATTTTCATCCATGTCTTCCAACATGAGAGATATCTACTGCGTGGACCTTGAAAAAAATTCTCTCAGCCTCACTATATGAGGTTACCGTTTCAATGGTGAAGTCAGTGATATATCCCTCTATGATACTATATAGCTAGAAGTTCACATCCCTTGAAATAGGTTTGTTGATTCTTTTCAGCTGCTCAATCAAGAACAAATCCCACTCTGTCAATTCCCCTCCTTGAAAATTATTCTTCCGGGTTGTCAACTTAAACAATCATTCGTACAATAGAGTAGGGAGCTTGGAAAAGAAAATATCATGAATTTATGAATATACGTACCTTTCTAACCACTTCGTCAGTGTCCACCGAGATCCTTCACTTTCTTTCTGTGCAAAATCTAGGTCTTTTGCATCCACCCAACTTTGGATCTCTAGTTTTGTAGGATGCTAGAACATGTCCATCAACACACACTTTAAGGTCCCAGAAACGGAACCATTTGTTGGCCTTTTTCCCCCTGTGGCCCAGGTTCAGTCCCTTCTCTTTGGTCACCGCAACAAAGCCCAAGATATCAACCTAATGGAGAAAATCCCAGTCGGAAACACCTGCAACACAAATGCCATCTCACCCAAGATATCTCAGTTCTTATGGGTAATTGCTAGAACCATGTTTCTGTATCTTTCATGGGAGGGTGTTTAAATACTTGGCCCTATGCTAAGGTTTCCAACAAATACTGGGAAGGTGGGTTGGTTTTTTCAACTTTAGCTATCAATACTGAAGTATTACTTGCCCTTAGTTATGCAACCTTACACAAATGCGCATTGAACAGTCATCACATATATATTCATTACTTGAAATATAACATTCATATAGCTATCTCTTAAAATCACAATAACCAATCAATAATTAACACAGTAAATAGGCACTTGTCTAAGCTACTCAACATTCACATGTATGTACACAGCATGTGACATGGAAACCCATCCGGGAAAAAACCACAAGGTGCTCTTCATATGGCATTGGCATGAGAAAATAGATGCACCTTTTGTCTATACATAAAGCTATAGACTATGTTTAAGATCTTCTCTTCTATCTCTACAGACTTCTTTCCCCTCTCATTCTCTTTGTTCTTCCCTATCTTTTTCACTCTGCTCTACTCCTACTCAGTGATCCACACACAGCCTAGATCAACTCGACCTTCTCTACCTATCTGTGCACTCAGCTATAGAACCACTTACTCTAATGCACTCAGCGATCCAGAGTTACTTACTCATAACTGTTGTATCCACTACTTAGCTCAAAAGCATCTAAACAAGAACTAACTAATAGGCTATTGATTGATCGACTAACCCATGTACAGCTTTGGTTTCTCCCTTTATAGCCTTATTACAAACTCAATATATTCCCATACATGCTTGTTACATACTCAATCATGACTTGATATAGACTCAGCTATAGTCAATATCTCATCCAAATTAACATCTTCAGCCTACAGGATGTCTTTTTTATTCTATCCAAATATGAGCAAAGAGGCACTATCGGCCTACTTTACAAAAATTCCTTTACAAGTGTGGTTTCTGCTGGCTCCAGCCAAGATTGCACCCATGATCGCTAAGGGATACTTCTTCTCTGCATCATTCCTTACCGTCACTTTCTGGTCGTTACCTTATCTGCATGCCTGATTCGGCTAATATTCTTCCATGTCATCACATTTCATGTTTTTCACTTCCGTCATAGCTTACAAAACTGGCGCAGCTTCCTCGTCTCGCGCCTTCTCTTTTCCTTTCCCATTTTCTTTCTTCTTTTTTCACAGCATCCTTCCCCTCTTTCTTTGATGTTGTTTCCTATGTCACAGCTCCTTCTTCTTCTTCCTTGTACTCTTTTCCCTTACTTAGGAAAAATTCCATATGAATTATGCCCTTCTATCCCGGGCCCAACAGTGCCTCTTCATCTTCTTCTACATAAATTTATTCTCTCATGCAGTCACTTTGCAGTGACTTGCACTCCACCTCATGGATCTTGAATTCTAATTCATTTCCATTCTCCTTTAGGAAATTTGAGACTTCTCTGTATTGAGTGGTTCTCAGATAATAACTTTTGGAGACTCTTCTTGAAGAAAAGACAAACAATCTCATAATGATTGAAGATGAAGATGGATTTGATGAATCTTCACCTTTGGCTCCTTCTTCTTCTTTACTCAAAAAGGCGGAACAAATTGGTTCCTCTATGAATGGTTTGCTTCTCTCAAGAGAATACTCATCAAAATTCTGAGGCCAAAATTCATACTTACAAATATAATCATCTTTGAAGAATATAGTTGTGCAAATATTCTCACCCAAAGCTATATACTCATGATAATAGTAAGGCATGTTTTTTACTGTTGTCATCCTCCTTGCTAATGTATATTCTAAGCTATCCATTGATGGATGAATCCTTCTATCATTTATGTATATTGATTCAAATAAGGAGTTATCCTCCTCCCATGCCATATGCAAAACTCCATCTATTTAAATTACATTTTCTTCTTCATACTGGTCAAAGTCTTCTTCGACCACTAGTAGGACCCTCATAGATACAACTTGAATATGTGATCTACAATATTTCTTGACTAAGAGTATAATTTCCATAGGAGCAAAGGAAATTTCTCTGATACCACTGTAATATCCCCAAATCATATTTGGGAATATTAACTTAACCATAGAAATTTAAAATCATAAATTTCTCAAAGGGTGGGAATTAGTTATTAAAACTAGCTGTATTGAGGAAGCTATTCCTAGTATCCATTAAACCAACCCAAAAATTCACAAATGGAATTTCTTGGATTTGATCGGATTTAGGACAAGTGTGAAACAACATAAACAATAGGGATTATCTAGCTTAAGAATCCTTTGCACAACTTACTGAGACCTTTTATGTTTTAAAATCAACTACTGTTGAAGTCTACTATAAGGCTTCTTGGGTAACCAACATATAAAAACTATATCCTTTCCACAATATTAAGAACAAATCAAAAGGTTGATGGTCTATTTCTACCCTCTAATCTATTGATACACCAAAGATACAAAGGTTTTGTGTAAGTTATACAAAATTTATGTGACTTGGGAGAAGTTGTTGCTATATTGGAAGCTCAACTACTTAAAGTTCAAGATGACTCAAACTAACTCAATGGTACACAAATTATGATTTTAAGTCTTGTAATTCATTCAATGGAGTCTTATGGACCTTCTACACTTTACAGAATGAAAAATAGTTTCATAGAAATCCTCTTATAATAATTTCAGTGAACTTAGCTAGATTTCTATGCGAAAGGAGAAAGACTTAAAACATTGAAGTACAACTGACCGTGGAAGATCACAAATTAATAATCACAAGTGATATAAAATATCAGACACATGTGTTTATCAACAAAAAGCATCCATTTGTATTTTTATAACACTGCTTGAAGCATACAAATTCCAACTTTAACAAATAGCTCACAATGTGTAAGATCCGAGTACATAGAAGCAAAAAAATTTGATGGAAGAATGAAAGAAGGGATGAAAACAATGGATCAAAACCAAAAGAAGAGTATGAACATATAATAACTCATAGGAGGCATTAAATCATATGTTATCTCTCACAAAGGGTACAATCATACCAACTTCTCTCTTTTCTTGATGGAACTCCTCACAAATTCACCTAAAAAATGCTTGGATATTTGCATCAACTGTGGAGGATCGAATTATTCATGAAGAGAGATGGATTAGAATTGAAATTCAAATTTTAATGGATGGACAGGATGCTCTTAAATCATGGAAGAAGATTGTGACAATTACTATGGGGAACATCCCCCATTGTTTTCTAAGGGCACATCACCAAATCCTAGAGAATCTCTGAGATTTCAAAATCAAAAGCATAGACTTTCAAAAGATGTCAAAAGGAGTTGGGATCCTATTCTTATATATATCAATTGGATTTTACCTCCAAGTAAGAGTTTCCCTCTTCGAAATTCGAATTCAAGTTACGTGGATGTTTCCTTGGCAAGTTGTTTTTTTCCTTGGAGTCACTAGCCTCATCAATTTCTCCCTAAATGACTAATTTTATTCTTTGGAATCTTTCCTAAATCTATTCGACTAATTTATGCTTTTACTATTCCTTCTTGAGTGCAGAAATTAGGAAATATCTTAGTTTCTTCTTTTCATGAATTTCTTTCTTTTCTGCCACCTTCTGTGTTTCCTTGCTTTCTACATTTCCTTCTGTTACGAAGAGAAATTCCTATGGCTTGGGGTACCACAATAGACAGCTTGACTCCAGAAATCAATCCTTTCCAATATGCAATAGAAATTAAATGTCTAACACTAAAGGATCATACCTCGTACCTTATTCCGGGCGGTTGAAGTAGATCCCCGTTGAGCTTTCCAACTTTAGCTTGAATTGATAGATTACTTCCTCAACAACAAGTAAACAATACAAGCATTCTATATATCATGGTGTTAGATCTATTCTAGCATATATAATCAATAATGTATAAGCATTTGACATAATCCCATGGATAAAATATACATTCAAACACACATCATTGGATAGGAAAAGATATTTCTATTAATATAAATCAGAGATTACAAGATACAACCTCTGATGGAAAATCTACGAACCGGAGAAACTGAATCCCCCACTTGGGCCTCCACCACTTCAATCCTCCATCTCTTGATAGCAAGCTCGCAAGCAAAAGGCAAGCTTGGGAAGAACACAAAAGTGCTTCAAGGGACAAAGGGATGTAGACTCAAGCATAAGTTCCGGCAACAATAGACTATAGTTTCTTTGCTCTCAATTCTCTCTTATGCCTTCAATGTACCAAGGGGTTCCTTATATAGCTTTTCAAAGGGGTAATGAAAGTTCAAATCTGAGCGATCTCAAGGCATAGGGAAGGCTAGGAGTCAAATGAGTTAGATCCATGTCAAGGAAAACTCCAAAAGGATTTGGATTATGCACACATCCCGATGTACGCGGTTTTAGTGGTCAAACTTGTGTATATACGTGCTTATAGGTTTAAAAGTCGTGTATATAATTTTTCATTTGTTTCTAGGGATGATCAAGGAAACATCAAATGACAAAAAGTGGTCCATAGGGTCTAAGGAGTCTGCAGCAGGACAGAGGAAGGCCATACAAAGTGTGATTCACCTAGAGTGGTGAAATCCGCTATAACAGATGCCCCCTAATGTGTGAAGTTAGAGGGGTCATACGATGGTCGAAATACATTATAAGTCCATCCCAGAAGTGGAGTGATGAAGGATCCCAAATGGAAGACCAGCCACCCAATCAACATAGTACAATAATACAACTCTGCATACAACTGCAAATACATATAGCAGTCCCGGATACATAAGAGTACAATGGCCATGAATAGGCATGATACATGATATCACATATGTGGTCATCGCCACATACAATATACATAGATCAGAATCTCCATGATGAAGATATACATAGGACCATGATCTCCAAAATGGCTGAAGATATATAATAGATCAAGATCTCCATAGTGGCTGGAAATATCTGACATATACTGGAATCAAGTCACAAGAGCTGAAATCTCATGAACACTGGCACGATCAAGGAGGTAGCATATAAGAGATGCCACCAATATGGAAAGTCTTCTACAAAAAACGCTACGAGTACATGTCCTACTATGCGAATAGAGGTGTCGAGGTTGAACATAGTAGTCCATCGTCTGATTACCGGTCATTAATGTATACCGTTAACAGACGTGAGATTACCCACCGATAATGAAAATGGGAATCAAGGTACTATAGTGCAAACTAAGAAGTGTGAATAAATGTGTTGAGGTCGAACACTTGAAAGGGTCCATCGATCAGGGGACATTGATGTATTCCCAAGAAACTGTCGATGGCGAGAGAACCTGCCACTGATGAATGCAAGTCTCAAGGCACTCAAAATGACTCTAGACACCAATCACAGAATAAATGATCTGAAGTCGATGGGATGAAATCCGCTGGAAGGGGGGCATTAAGGCATCCCCCATCATCCAATAGGAGGTACTCAAAAAATCTATATAATGTGGAAGGACCCGATCATAAAGTGCACGAACCAGTAACTATACCAGGAATGGTCGACATGCAAAGTCAAGATAATTGAGGAATGGCCGAATCAGGTTTCAACTTCCTTCGAACAAGAGCATAACGGTGTATGGTGACTGAATGAAGGTAGCATAGACTCGATATACAAACTGGGACATCTCTGTGACACAGGAGGCATCAACAAAGGATCCATAGGGATTGGAAGCTTAACCAGTCGATGGAGATAAACTCAGATAAACAAGTAGAGCTCCTAAATTCAAACTATAACCCAACCAATGGATGTGATATACAGTGCTCTGTTCGAAGGCGACACGACTCGACAGCTGCCAAAGATAACATCTTTCCTTGTCTGTATTTTTGGTTTTTTTATTTTTTTGGACTTTTTCAGTTATTTAAAAATCTTGAAAAAAGAATAAAATAGTTTTATAGTTACAGACTAGGAGGAGACGAGTGTCATAAGGGAAAACAAACTAGTTCCAAACAGTGGAACATACCTATGCTCAATGCAAGGATACATGTGTAGGATATCGACACTCGGGGGAAAATCCCCTCTCAGTAAAAAGGGAATCAAGCCGCAAAGGATAAAAAAATGGCTCTACATGGCTTGACATGAGACAAGCTCGGGCTATATGGCTGAAATGCAATGTCAGGGGAGCCGGCATAAAGCTCAATAAGGCAGGAAAAGCTCATGATAATGCATTCACAACTTGACATAAGGGAGTCCTGAGGGAGATAGGCCAGCAAAAGATCAAGAGGAGTATGAGGCTCTTACAAAATGTCATGGCAATACTATACAATGGACTCCCGGACCTAAGAGAGGACTCATAGCATGGGTACCAAATGTAAAGGTGAGTTAACTAGGACACCCATGTATAGGAAAGCTCTACCATTCACATAGTACCACTTCTAACAGCAGCATGAAGGTTTTGTGATACCATGGACTGGGTTCGTACCTAAGGTTAAGATGGAACGGTCATAAGGCAATGCATAAGTGCAAGCAGATGTGAAATCCTAACCTATATGCCAATTCAGATATAATACCTGTGATAGGCATGAACGGGTTGAAACCTCGGAGAGAGTGTACAAAAAGTGGACCCTACATGACAACCATATTAGTCCAAAACAACCCAAAATAGTCAATAAAGAATCCAAACTATAGGATATAGGGAGGAATGATCATGACAATAGCACCCAAAGGAAACAATGCGGTGAACGATGAGACATAAAAAGGAAACTAAGGTATAGACCCAACGTTCACACATACACTACCACCCCAATGAGGGTGATCACTGGTGTAAAAACCGAGCGAAGGGAAAAAATCCTCCACAAATGGAGTAGAGGATGGAAGATGACCATTCCCAAATATATGAGCACGGTAAGGGGCTATGATGCCCCCAAGTCTGACACCAGGGTCTGTACTAGGACCAAGACAGGTGATAGGATACCAGGCATGCCAAAAATAAAAGGACCTAAACTCAAGAGAGCATAAATATACTCAAGTAACCACGATCCCAAAGGCCAAATAGCGCACAAAGAGCACACTCCTAAGAAAATCTACAGCCCAAATACAAGCAAACCAAGGGGAGGATATGTGAGCTCCCGAATGCAGCAGGTATGTCTCGCCGAGGAGAGGCTTGAAACTCCCATACACTACAAGCGGAGGTGCGTAACCAATTATAGTGGCCCTCAACTTCAATGTATATAGCGACTGTGTTGTCCGACCTCTACCTGGCCGGGACACCTACAGAATAACCCCTGCAGAGTACCCCCTTGATAACCTAGGTAAGGCAACTAAGGTCACCTCAATATAATCAATGCTTAGGTGGACAGTCACAGGCGGGATTGACCGTATGGGCAGGGTAGCAAAGCCAGAAACTCTCAAAAGAGCCCCTAGATATGAATACAATCCTGGAAATATCTCTGGTGCTACTCAGTTATGACTAGGGGTCATCCCAATCAATAACCGCTCACACTGCCTCATGCTTAACTCCCTTTTGAGAGGAGGATCCTGAGAAACACTGGTTATACCAAGGATTTCACACACTTACCTGGACAAACACATACATGTTGTTGTTTAGTGATCTTGGAGAATTGACTTACAATGAACTATTCCAAGATCCTAAAACCTAAGCTTGTTGGTGCACCTTAGAAAAGAAAAGAGTGTAATTCATTTTATTTTAGCGTTGATTTTAATTGGTTGTAATTACTGAAAGGGAAATGGCCGTGCAACTAGTGAAGTTATGACTCAACAGTGAAGTAAATATGCACACCATAACAAACAATGCTAAGTGCAATCTTTGTCAAATGAAAAATAGGGTATGCCACTACATGAGATGCATAAATATATATTCCTTTCTGAATGTCAATGCAATCCTTCCTATATGAAAGCCTAAAAACAACTCTCATCCAAGCAATCCAATGCAAGTACCTCCTCAAATCCATATCTAAGATGCAACTAAGAGTGCAACTACTTTGTATTTTTCAATATAAAAGAATGAAAAATGCAATAAAAGTCATCTAAAACTCTCGGTCTCTGCAGCAAGTATAAAAGACAAGCCCAGCAAGACACCGAGACAAAAAGAGTAATGCACTAATGGCGAAACAAAAATGATAAATGACTAAAACTACTTTCAAATAAAAATCAATGAAAATGCGGTCTCTGGTCACAAAAGAAGCATCCAACAAACAACAACAAACCCAAGAAAGACCCAACCACACTCACAACCCACCCAACAACTTCCCACAACATCAAACTCACCAAAAGGGAGGATGTACATGACTGTTTAAAGAACAGATGCGTATATACACGAATTTTGGCCAAAAACCTGAGTGTATACACGGATTTTGGCCAAAAATCCGCGTATGTACGCGACTTTTGGCCAAAAATCTGCATATGTACGCGAATTTTGGCCAAAAATCCGCGTATGTACGCAACTTTTGGCCAAAAACCTGCGTCTACAAAGAAGGCAGTGGTAAAAAGCAGGCCAAGGGTCAAACCAATAAAGGGGAGTGTCAATGGATGAACATACTATAACATGCAACACAGAAACAGGGAGAAACAGAGAGCAAGTCAAGAATATCGAGCCCATTATGCCCCCAACCCCAAAGAAAAACAAGGAACATCCCCAGCGGAGTCGCCAATTCTGTTACAGAGAGAAATTCCTATGTCTTGGGGTACCACAACAGACAACTTGTCTCCAAAAATCAATCCTTTCCAATATGCAATAGAAATTAAATGTCTAACACTAAAGGATCAGACCTCGTACCTTATTCTAGACGGTTGAAGTAGATCCCCATTGAGCTTTCCAACTTCAGCTTGAATTGATAGATTACTTCCTCAACAACAAGTAAACAATACAAGCATTCTATATATCATGGTGTTAGATCTATTCTAGCATATATAATCAATAATGTATAAGCATTTGACATAATCCCATGGATAAAATATACATTCAAACACACATCATTGGATAGGAAAAGATATTTCTATTAATATAAATCAGAGATTACAAGATACAACCTCTGAATTCACGTCTGCGAACCGGAGAAACTGAATCCCCCACTTGGGCCTCCACCACTTCAATCCTCTATCTCTCAATAGCAAGCTCACAAGAAAAAGGCAAGCTTGGGAAGAACACAAAAGCGCTCCAAGGGACAAAGGGATGTAGACTCAAGCATAAGTTCCGGTAATAATGGACTATAGTTTCTTTGCTCTCAATTCTCTCTTATGCCTTCAATGTACCAAGGGGTTCCTTATATAGCTTTTCAAAGGGGTAATGAAAGGTCAAATCCGAGCGATCTCAAGGCATAGGGAAGGCCAGGAGTCAAATGAGTCGGATCCATGTCAAGGAAAACTCCAAAAGGATTTGGATTATGCACACATCTCGATGTACGCGGTTTTAGTGGTCAAACCCGTGTATATATGTGCTTATAGGTTTAAAAGTCGTGTATATCATTTTTAATATG
>LPNX010436454.1:262747-279724 GCA_001517045.1 Pseudotsuga menziesii | reverse complement strand
TCGATTCCTGGGTGGTAGTCTTCTTGGCTATTTACATCGTTCTCAATTGGTTCATTGACTTCTAGCTCTGCTTCACAAGCATATAATTTCTTTTGTAAGCATGTGTGCTTAGGATCCCATTTGTCTCCATAGAACTTACATTTTCCTTCTTTTATTCTCTGAGTCTCTAAACTGGGATTTGTTCCCTCCCTAAGTTGAGGCAATGTATACCTTGGATTTCCTATGTATCCTAAATGGAGGGCGTTCTTTTTGGAGTCGTCTTGGTCGACATTTGTATGAACGGATTTGCTTTCAATAATCATGGATTTACGTCGTGCTTCCTCCATGGTAGAGATGTTGTGTAAATCTAGTTCATCACAGATGTGTTGTTTTAGACCATGTATGTAGGTCTGTAGTCGTTGGTCATCGGTTAACTCTACGACTCAAGTTGACAGCGCTTCCCATTCACAGGTGTACTCATCGACACTGTTTTTTTGTTGTAACCTTATGATTTTGGCAAAGAAGTCTTTTTCATCAACGCCTTGGAATCTTTTGATGAGGTCATTCCTAAAGCTAATCCAGTTGTAAGAACATATTCTTGCAGTATTCTTCCACCGTAAGTACCAGTTGTAAGCATTGCCTTCTAGATGCATGGAGGCATATTTAATTTTCTCGCCGTCATAATGGATTTTGTGGATGTCTAGGTATTCCTCAGCTTTGTTAATCCACGCTATGCATTGTTGTTCGTCCCTGTTGTATTTGGGTAACTCGGCTTTCACCTGTAATTGGCGTCCTTGTGTATATGTCTTAGAGGACGACATGCTGAATAGAGGATTTGGCTGCTACGGAGTTCTTGGAGAGTTTGGTTGCAGGTCATTCGAGATTTGTAATCTGTCCAAGATGGCGGTTAAAACTGCTTGATTTTTCTTTTGGTATTCTTGTAGAGTGACGAAGCTATTCTCTATTCGTGACGTAAATTGTGTCCATTTTGATGTCAAATCATCATTGGTTTGTTTGATTTTTACGTGGAGTTCCTCGTAATTCTTGTTAATTTTCTCATTGATTTGATCAAACCAAGCATCCATTGATCTGGTGATTGCTGGAATCTTCCCAATGCTGAACGTGGACTTATTTTTATTTGTTGTACAATGCCAACCCGCCACGATTCTCCCTTTTTTCCTCTTTTTTTTGTGAGTAATAATAATAATAATTATTATTATTATTATACAGTTTTTTTTTAAAGTAATAATAATAACAATGATTATTATAATATATTTTTTTAATTAATAATAACATTAACAAATAATAATATTAATAAATATTATTAATATTAAAAATTTTATTATTAACAAATGGGTCTAACTAACCATCACGTGGAGGCAGCGTTGAGCAATGGAGAACGAAGGTGGATGGCGTAACAGATTGGACAGGAGGCGAGAACAACGATGGGTGGTTGGCATATTGGATGTGGGGAATCACAAATGGGATGGCGACAAAGAGAAGGATGCATGGTTTGAGAGCACGCAGAGGTGGAAGAGGCAAGGAACAAGGAGGGGAGAATGGAGGAGCAGAGGTAGGTGGGCAGAAGAGGTAGGAAGTTGGCTAGAGAGGGAGGCACGAATGGAGAGCGACGAGAGGGATGGAGGATGGAGGGGTGGGAGGAAGAGTGGAGAGAATGGAGCAGTGCGGCAATGGGGAGTCTGGCGTTGGAGAGGATGGTGGAGGTAGGCACACGTGGCTAAGGGAGGAGAAGAGAGGTGGAAGCTGGTGATGGAGGGTAGCGTGAGTGAGCGCGGAAAAGGTAGAGGTGGGTGCAAGGGAGGTAGGAGTGTGGAGGATGCAAGGTGGTGGGATGGTGCCGAGAGCTGAAAAGCTCTGATACCAATGAAAGAGTAAGAACGGAAGAATGGATAGAGAACGTAAGAGAAAATGTAATGTAATGTATATTTTATAAATGTAGATATGAATTACATAATAGGTGCTCCGGTAATTTATACCATAATTAGGGAAGAGAGGTGACTTTTCAAGTCACCTCTTATTTTATTTACATTCATTAACCTAGCTTAATAATTAAATTTGGCTTTCATTACAGGTACAAATTCTTTTCTATCTATATCTTCAATCTCATCATGCAATTCATATTCCTCACAACAATTTTCAAAAAGAAGATCAGACGAATAAAATCTTTTGTAATGATGATGAAAAATAGTATGAAATTCTTTCAAAGAATGAATTCTAGCAGTGGGAATGGATTGACACCATTCACAAGCATGTTCTTCTAAAGAAAATCTAATCATCTTGATTAAGACATCATTGTGGATAAAATCATGTTCAAGCATGCATTTATGAAAATTTAATAAATGATCACTAGGACAGTTCATACTTGCTTCCTCTAAATCTTGGAAGTCACCCTACTCAGTTATAGTAGGCACTGGATGTGGAAATCCAGCTATATTTGATAAATCAAAGAAGGCATACCTCTGAGCAAGAAACTTGTCCCATAAATTCATATGTAATGAAGTTGGAGTCGCCAAGTAGCAAAATTTGCAATCAAACTAATGTCATTCCCTTGTCTACCATCAAGAGCCAGATCTGATCTTTTTTGTTCTTCCCGGGGAAGATATATTCGCTCATCCATCCCCGTCAACGACACCAAAATATGTTAGTGATAAATTTAACTCTCGACTGCAAGAGAGGCAAGCTTAACACATCTTAAGCTCTAAGGCTTGAATAAAATCTGAATGCTTTTGGTTTGTAATAACATAATAGGAAATTGAAGGGTGGATGGATGACCAATACTCAAGAATCAAATAGGAACTGATAAGTATATCCAAGAGATGGTAAACAAGGATGATATAAAAAACATATGACTACAAACAGTAGCAATGTATGAACCAAAGTTGAGAATAAGTCATATAATCACAAACAATTGCTTATATAAACAAATGATGAATACTTTTTAAACAGAAAAACATTCTATAAAAATGAACACAAATATATGTATCAATAATAAGAAACTAGGGATAGAAACACTATCTTTCATAAAAGTTATTACATTACAGAATATCAAAGACATGAACAGTATTTGCATTGATTAGAAGTAAAAAAATATACTTACAGAGCTGTAAAAGAAACCTCACACTGATAACGCAATTCTTTACAATGCAACACAGAGCCTCTCTCGGCTCAAACCCCTCTCTACTGTGACATCCTCCCTTTTATAAATTTGCAATACATTACATAATGTAAAACAAGATCCCAAAATAATGGATCGAATCCTCATCTAGAACAACAACAAAAATATCTCTCGAAATTGGGAGATCATGATCCCTCTAAGTTGTTGGTCACATTTATTTGATATTATTTTGATTATGTTCAACTCTATAGCTCTTTATTTTGCCAATCACAACTTATTTCTCGAATGCATGGTTTTTCGTCCACTGTTTTGACAGGCTCTTTTGCTAGTTCATACCAACAATATCATTAGTCGATTTCTTAAATTATCCATGCCCATGAAACTCAGTGAGGGAATTATAGAAAAATATCTATAATTAATTGTTTGATCCTATTTTATAATTATTTTGGTAAACGTTATCTACATATTCGAGGGTTTTATTTGCCACTTTCCATTTGGTATTTGCTTGTTCCAGGATCTTCTTCTGCATCTTCGGAGGAAAACCTAGTGGTTGTTCCTCTTCGTTGCCCTTCACTCACTCCTATTTAGATTCTGCATATTTACCATCATTCTCCCGGGCATGGCTTCTCTTCTTTTGGATGGAGTCCGTGTGTCAAATGATGGGAGGGCAAAACTAAAATTTTGGTTTTGTTATCTTACATTGACACCTATCATTTTGATTTTGATCAATCATGCACTCATCAAAAGGAAGTCATGGTTTCACAATTCATATGACTTGTTAGCTAATATTCCAATGGCTTGATTTTCTCATAGCCATGATATGGTGTTTTAAATACCAAATAAAATGTAATCTTAGTTGTTATATTTCATCCATTCGCTATTAGCCAAACATGATAGTGGTTGTATTTCATCCATTCGCTATTAGCCAAACATGATAGTGGTAGTTGGTTGGTTGTAATGTTACCAATATTTTGCACTTAATCTTCCATGTAATTGGGATCATAGTAATCATTCTAACTCTATAAAGAGGATGATGTAGATTAAGTGTGGTAAATTTTGCATTTGGTGTATACATTTTTTTTACATAATACAAAATTTTATTTCTGCGTAAGCTCTTTGGATATGAATGTATGTGAATTTTTTTCAGCTACAAGTATATTACGAACTATTTATGTTGAATCATTATTAAGAGCGCCATGTAAAAGTCTATAAGAATGAAGAATCCAGGCTGTGTGCGGGTTACTTCTTGATCAGTTGATCTGTTTTTCTAGGTTGCTTGGTTGTATACTTTCTTTACTTATTTAGCTACTTACTCAGTCAACTAGTAAGGTTGTGTCTATAAAAAGAGTTGAGTAATCTGCAGTTGGGTGCGCATAAGTATAGAAAAGAGTAGTTGATCGAGGATGTGTGTGGATCAGTAGTGCAGTCAAGTAGGAGAATATAAAGAAAAAAGAGATGAGATAGCATGGGAGGAGAGAGAATTTTCTATATATAAGAGAATAAAATCTAGACAAAGTCTGTAGCTAAGTGCACAGACCAAAGGTGCCATATATTTCTCATGACAGATGAAGAGCACCTTTGTGGTTTTTCCTAGATGGGTTTCCATGCTAGAGTGTGCGTCACTGAATAGATGATAAATGTGTTTATGTATGTAAATTTTTATGAATATATATGACTGTATATGATGAATATGCTTAAGTGGCGGGAATGTATATTGTAATTAAGTGTTTATGTTATTTCTTAAGGATGATTTTTCTAATGCATGAATCGCACTATTGATAGATAATTTGTGTGTTAAGCATACATTGTTGTTATAACACTGTGACATATAGGCTAAGTAGTGTCTTATCCACACACAAAAAGATTGCTCAATACACCCACCGAATTCTGTCGAGCGAGTTGGTAAGGTGCCAATGGAGAAAAGACCCCCACACAGCTACAAAAACCTGGTTCTAGAAGTTACCCATAAGAGATATCTCGGCTAATATTACATCGACATTGCAGGTGCTACTGAATGAGCCTTTCTCTTTTGGTTCGATGTCTTGGGCTTTGTTCCGTGTGACAGAAGGTCTAAACCTGGGTCGAAGAGGGAGGAAACGCCAACAAATGGTTCATCGATTGAGCCTAGAAATTGGAGAGGACCATGGAGCACTCATAGGCTCCTTGTTCGAACTACAGTGGATTTTGATTTGTATTAGTTCTAAAAAATGGATGAGATACATATAATATTAGACATATATATGGACGAGGTGGGCATACCCATGTTCATATCAATGTCTCAATATACAAATGGGGATTAAGACTCAAACAATGGGATTCAATTAATGCATACAACTGGAAGTACACAATGGCGGCCTCAATGGGAGGTCTAATACAAATATAGATTTGGTACATAGAAACAAAGTCACTCTCTTAGAATGCAATATCACAATAAATGATGCTCTGTTGAATCAGAAGTTGTACACAACTATATGGACTCAATGACCGAGAGTCAGAATCTCTAAGGTTCAATAAATGACATCTAATATTGTAGGTATACATAAGCATGATAGTGAGGGGCTTCCAAACACTTTCACCAATGCAACCCAGATATCACAAGGGGAATGAAACTGTATGGGTCCCAAATAGACTCACAAATTTGCTAGATTCGGATGACAACCGGGGTCTTCAACCAAATAATGAAGGAACTAATTCCCTATACAAATCTCAACGGTGTGATAATGTAGCTGAATTCGAGAATGTGAAACACGACCAACCCAAAATGCACTAAGGAATCCTTTCAAGTGGTCCAAGGAACTCATCAATGAGGTGGATGAAACCAAGATACAATGACCTCTGGGTCTATCCTCTGTAATAGATGTTTTGACATTGACAGAGGGAGACCTGCAACTACCAAGGTAATGAGGTTTCCTTAATAGAAGCACAAGGGGTACAACCATAGATATGGAATAATAATGGGATTGAGAAACTGAATGGGGAGAAGGGGCAAGGGAGTATGGGAGACTCAAACTTCCTTTGTTCAAAGTATAACGATAGGGATGACCTAGAAGGAGATAATACTGACTCATGGGGAGGGAATCATGGATGTGGGACTAGGGAGATGATTGCAATGGGAGATACTTGAGGAAGTAACTAGACAAGTGATATCCAAGGGACCCAAGGGAGACTCATCACAGAGTACTCTGAACAAAGGTGACCCTATGGGGGTAATGCTTCCAAAATGTGAGAATATATGTGGGCACCGAAAGGCACCATTAGGGACTTTTCCATAGTTTAAGGAGCTTGAATAAGGGATAGAAGTATGCTCAGTATGATACTATATCGTGGATTTTTGTCAACCCTAAAAAAGTAAATGATCGATAGTATTTTCATGTTTAGAGATTCTAAAAACATGAAGAAGACTCCAATGAGGTCTCTTTTTTATACAGTAGTCTCCTAAGCCCGAAAAAAGGATAAAAATGTGCAAAGGAGAACTATCCCAACCGAAAGGAGAAAATATAATTATTTTCCATAGGTAGTCCAACCAGGCTGAAAAAGGGTAAACTTAAACTGATTACATGATCATTCAAATACTTTTATGAGCATGAACAAAAATAGGTTTGCTCGACGATATTTTCTTTATGAGAGGGATGGAAATTAGCTTAAATGCAACCCATAAGTAAGCTTTGTCGTAAGCTATGGTCCCATTGTGCAAAAAATCATAAAAGGATACAAAGGGAATTGTTCCTAGATGGAAGGTGTTAGGGTGGTCCTTTTCTTTAGTTAGTCCGCATAGTCCAAAAAAGGGATAAACAAGGCCACATAGACGCCCTTTCAAATAATTTAACGAGCGTGAAAGGAAGCAAGTGTGCTAAAAAATATTTTCATTCTTTAAGGAGTCAGAAAAGAGCTTAACAAAAAATACGTAATGGTCAGTAAATCAAGGAGGAAGTGTTTGATGTACCAAAGAGGTGATGTTGGGATCATGACAAACAGGGATAGAAAAAATAACAGTGGAACACCAGTGAGGCCTCCTTAGGGGATGCTGAATGGTGGTATCATAAGGGAAAGTTTGCAATATGGATGGAGCAAAGGGATCATGAACATGCCAATATAGAAGGGGTTCAAATTTCTTGGTGGCACACAAATTGAGGTAAGTCCAAGAAATGGCCAAGAAAAATATAGGGAGAACATCAAACGTGAGTCCCATAGGTAGAAAGAGGGTGGAAAACCAAACCTGTCATTGCAAATGGCTTGAAAAATGGGCGCTATATGACTTTGTGGTGTGCGGAAGGATTTGACCAAAAGGAGGAATATAAACAAGGGGGACCACATGACACATGTGCTTTTCATTGTTCAGTGTTGAGTTGTAGAGGAGGACCCGAGAGAAAAGTTGTTGATTTCTTCCGATTGGATCGGTGGTTTCACGATTTGTGAGTTGCAAGTAATAGATCTCACCTAGACTGTCATTTTCATGAATTTAGTTTGTCTTTTTCTCATTTTGGGGGCCTTAGCCAAGCCCAAAGGTGTTTCAGGGTCAGGTCACACTTTTTGAGGGAAAAGGCATGACCTGGATCGCACCTATTGAGCAGAGTGCAACCTAGTTGCACCTACCAAGGAAACATGTGTGACTTAGGTCGCACCTATTTTAGAGACAGGAATGACCCAAGTCGCACCTGTCAAGTGTTTTTCCATGAATTGGGTCGAACAAAAAATCTCAACGGGAGCAACCTAGACCATAATCGAAATTGTTTGTTGAACATGGTATTATTGGGACTTCTAGGATGTGTAGGATGCCTCAAGCTGGAAATCGAGAGAGAGGATTCGGGGACCTCAGAGATGAGATTGAGGAGGATGGGGTGGTACATGATATGTTGGCTTGAAGTGGGATGTTGAAGTTCTTCCAGATCCCTCTGATGCATTCAACAAAGTTATTGTTGAACAAGCTAGTGAGATTTTAGGATAGGGATGCAGAGTGCTTCACCATATAGGGTGAGCGACTAGAGATCAACCTTAGCGACATTTACTTTTTGAATGTAATCCCATTGTTGGGTGTTATCGACGATGTCTTGTCAAAATTCCCGAGGGGGGTGTTGATGGATGGCTTGTGTGCCTGACATAGCTATGCCATGAATAATGTGCATGTCTCATACATATTGGTGTGTGACATCGAGAGTCTGGATACCTGTGAAGTGGAAACAATGGTGTTGTGGATATTGGGATCAAAAGGTACACAAAAGATCTTGGGCGGACAATTACTGATGGTTGAGAGTGTGCTGAGAGGAACCTACTATGGGTCGACCCAGATGTACCTAAAAACGGTTTGGCGTGGGTTGAACCAGGATAGCCTGGAGGATGGGGATTTCTCATTCCCATATCTTTTTTGCTCATTCTTATTTGAGTGGTTACCAACACTGCAGTCGCATCTGGATGTACTCGATGGAGGACCACATGAGCCTCATATGAGGCAGTGGTGTGAGATGATGATTTGGGAGGGAGGCAGTTTAGTAGGTCATTTCTTCACCCATGAGCTCTTTTCATAGTGGAGGTAGCTTCCTATCCTCATTGAGGATTATCCATTGGCATGCATGGACTACTAGGGAGATCTAGAGATGCTTCGACCTCCTGAATAGGTATGGCGACCAGATGGTACATATACATGAATCTTTGTAGTTTTGGTCATATGTAGTTTAATAACATAGTGGTAGCTAGAACAGCATGTGATTGGTACTGATGACATACTGTGTGCATGTGAAGATGTGGGACCACATCCTCCAATGGGATACCAGCGATGCAGGGGAAGAGTGGAAGGCTTAGATCCACCCTCTCATGGGAAGAGGAGGAGACAGAGTTCTACGCTAGACTCCCTGCGACTGAACATGGAGAGGCTACTGAAGGGGTCACCAACAATGGGTCGCAATACCTAGTCAACGATCTAAATTCTGCATGCTACAGAACCCCTCCAAATTTTATCTCTTTGATGAGGAGGATCGTGGTTGCTACTGAGTATGTCAGAGCGGTGGCACATGGAGATGTGTCGATGGAGGAGGAGAGACTTGATGAGGAGGAGGACACCAAGGAGAGCATAAAGTTAGAGGAGGATGACTCAAGCTAGAAGCTTTTGATGTTACCCTCAATGCAATTGAGCATGGGAAATTTCGTATGATATGTATTATTGAATGAGAAATCCTGTGGAGCTTCTCTTTTTTGTACTGTTTACGATATTATGGTATGGATGCACATGGATGCACATTTTGGTATTTTTATTTGTTTTATGAGTCTCTTGTTATGATGATGAACATGCTTATATGATGTATATGAAATATGTATGCATGACTATATGATGATGCATGATGCAGCTTATTTCCTATATGTGATGATTGATGTGCCACTCTAGAGCGTCATTAGCCATTTGGTATGTGACACTATTGAGACTTCTCAGAACATGCATGAATGAAATGGATTCAAAATGTATAACCAAGTGCCTATTGTGCATGAAATTTATAAAGAGGAAAGGACCGCATACCCGATAGAATTTATTCAACTGGGTGGCAAGAAGATAGGATTCTAGGACGAAATCAAGGTGAGGAATACCCAAGTGAAGGGAAGCAATCAGGAGACAAGCGACATCGTCGTACTCCATCTGGTTGTTGGTAGAAACACCAACACACATTCTATTGATATGGATCAACTCATGTGATGGAGAATAAATGATACATGCAACTGAGGTGATAGTAGTTGACCGTTTACTTGTGTCATCAACGGAACCAACATAGGAGGGCAAGATAGGATCCATATGGAACAACCAAGGAAACAAACTATGAGACTCGTGGTAAAAATGATGCAAAACAAGAAAGAAAAACTATGATACAAGGGTATTTAGGTTGTTCGACTAAGGCATAGAATCTCTTGAGGTAGAGCCCATTGCGGGGATTCTTCAAGAGGAGACAGTCAAATCCAGCAAGGAGGTATGCTCCCTTTTCGAGACAAAGATGGATGGAATAAGGTCCATATCACATGGATTTGAGCTTATATTTTTCTAGCCTAATCATTGGATTGATCGTAGACGAGGAAGTGGTCCCCCTCGCTAAAGGTGCATCGATCAACGTGGGAGTCATAATGGGAACTCAACCAAGTATTAGCTACTTCCATATTTGGGAGAGCATCATGGAGGTCCTCATTAGTTTGTTTAAGCATAAGTAGGAATTTTTCCAACAGTGAAGTATCAAGTAGAAGTTCGATGACAAGGCAAAGTGACAGAATCTGGAATTCAATGGGAAGAACCAACTCCACACCATGGACTAAATGGAATGGCATAAAACTGGTGGTGGTTTTAGTTGATGTCCGGTAGGAAAAGAGGGAGGAAAAGAGCAAGTGGTTCCAGTTGGTCCGGTGTTTTTCCACCATTTGTTCGATCATGGTTTTGAGGATATTGTTGACAACCTCAACTTGTCCATTTCCCTGAGGGTAATAAGAAGAGGAATACGAGTGTTCAAATTTCAACATAGTGGAGAGCTTTGTCCAAACAATGTCCTCGAAAGAGAACCGTGGTCTGAGACTAGTTGGAGGGGGACACTGAAACGAGCAATAACATGGTTAAAAAAGAGGAGTGTCAAGGTTTCATCCTTAAAATTGAAGTTTGGCATGGCTTCAGACTAGTTAGTAAAGTAATAAACAACCACAATGATGTATTTATGGCCAACGACTGAAGGAGGGTTACAAGTCATGAAGTCAATCACCCACTTGCAGAAGGCACCGATTGTAATATCCCAAATACTGATATTCTCTAATGTTCTATGATAGTGTTGAATCACACACTCAATCTCATACAAATTTGTAAAATAACTATGCATGCAAACTGGCCATGCAAAAATGCCCTAAAATATAGCTGAATTAGGGTTAGGGTTTTGCAAAGAGAAATTAACACTTACCACTGATATTCTGGCTGATAATGACTCTAGAGATAGTTTCATGCATAAGGATCTGGATGGGTGGTCTAATAATGCCCTTTTCCTCCATTGTTACTGCCCCGCAGTACTGTAAAAACCCTCCAGACTAAAGGTGACATTTTTGTAGGAGGAGAGGTCCATTTGGGATGAAAGTTTCTGAGCTTTTCCATCTATTGATGTCAGTGAGATGGCCTAGAACATGCAGAGGTTTGGATGCCTCGAAGTGCCCTAGCTAATTGATTAGCAGTTCTATTGCTCATGCCCCCAACTAATCTGTTTGGCTGATAGCTACTCCAGGTGAGCAAAGTAATGGCTGATAATCACTGCATACCATAGGATAGGCCTACTGAGAAAGAGGAAGCTGACATGTAGAGGAAAGACTGGGTTTTGTGGTCCCATCGAATCCTTCTATGTTTTCCCTGCTACTTTCGGCTTCAAAACGTGGATATACTAATAACCCTTCAGAATGTGTTGGATCTCTGAATATTATAGTATATGATGGATGCAATGGATAAACCTGGATGATCTATCCCAATAAGATACTAGGGTAGATATCTCATGGTTGAAACCTCGCTAGTTGAAGACACTATCTCCAACCCCAACTGTTGCGGCTGCAAGCTGTGCTACTGCTCAAAACTCCAAAATCAATCAACAATAACAATAGATAGATCTTTGGTCCAATAACCCTTCTTAAATAGAACAACATGCACTTTTAGGGTTCACACTTCACTTTTGCATGCATGCAATTCTAATTTCGTTTGACTTTAACACTAAAATAAGGCTTGCATGCTCTGCATGCTTTATGATATGAACTCTTATGGCCTTCTTACTACACTGATGACTTAATAATACTGAATTGATGTACCTTTCTACTCTTAGTGCTATTAGTCCTCAATTATTCCCTTTTTATAAAAATGGAACATTACAGTCCACCCTCACCAAAGATTGCTTGTCCGCAAGAAATTCCAACGCAAATCCACAATCAATCAACTGAACCAACTAAATCCAGGGATGATCCCAAGGTCCCAAATTATCCTAGGAAATTTGTACCACCGTCTGCTCAAAACACTACACTACACAGTACCATCACTAGAGACCTCCTGAAAGCATCCTCTAGCAATCACTAAACTGTCAGTCAGTATAATCCCAGGGTCCCAAATCAATCTAAGAATTGCAGGGGTCAAAATGCATGCACCGCTACCCTGCGTAGTATCAACACAAGGAGCATCCTAAAGACTCCCAAGTAACCCCATCCATAAACATTGTATCCATCCCTCATAAGGTCTCCCACCTAGATCCCAATGCAAACTTATGCATCTTTCGTCCCAAATATCCCAAGGCTCTTGTGGGACTATACCCCTGGCTAGGAATGGCTTCCCAAGAATCCCCACTCAATAGGAAACCACCCCTTAATCTCATCAGACCCCCCAAAAGCACCTTGTCCATAAGCACCATCACAAGGAATAATCCTACCAAGCTGACATTGTGCCCTTCTAATTTCAATTGGAATGCTCATATACCACTGCCAAATTTCTCGATCCTGGCCAACCTGTAAAAACCATTTACCATTATGCAAATGTGGACTCAAGCTACTGCGAACCTTGTTTATGTACTCCTGAATAGGACTGCTTTGAAATGCAATAGTATGTTTCTTCTGCTGTCCCATCAAGGAATCCAACTGCTCTTCTATACTAGAAATCCTGACCTCTAACTTGGTACATACAACTCGAAGAACTGTAAGCTCAACATCTCGTTGTACTATGGTGTCTCGGAGTATCTTGGTTCTCTCTTTCATCGCTAGAATGCTTTCTTTAACCTGTTCAATATTCTTTCAGTGACTATCATTTGGAAGCTCTATCTCATGCATGTATAAACTCTCCCTAACCTCCATGTGTGACTGCTCACTATCTCGACTGCTATGCTCATTGCCTTGCACCTCATGTATTTCACCTGTCATAACTGTCTGGATTCCTGCTGTAGGTGATGAGGAGTGTACCAACTCCAACTCATTACACGGTTTGTCCACAATCTGACTAGTGAATGTGCTTGTGTCGCTAGACTCACAGGATGGCTCTGATGCTATCTCCTCATGCACATCCTCATCATGTACTGTTAACTCCAAATGAAGCTCACCAACAAATTGTACTGCATGCTCATCTTTCTTCACTCCCCTAACTATGCCTTTAAGGAGATCCTCATCCAAATGAAAAGTAGCCAATTTAATGGCATATGTCTCAATCATGGGGTTGATATGGAAGTATGTATCCAACTTATGCACCCAATCCCAGGCTGGGCCATCCTGGGTACCCTCAAAGGTAGGGATGGTCAGTTTCCTTATGGTGCACTGTAACTCATAGTTCTGGGTGAATGGCCTATTGTAAGCTTTGGGTTTCTTCTTACTTTTAAAGTGGCAGAAGTCAGTGAAGGTCATGGCTGAATGGAACTCATCTCCTAAAGCTCTATACTCTCTCGGATAGGCACTCATGGATTCTTCTGGTTCCACTTGTGCTAAAGGCATTGCAGCTGGAATATCTAAGAATTGAGGCATGGTAGGTCGGGAAGGATTGTTGTATATATGGGGATGGCTCTGCATGTTGGTATGTAAGTGATCCCCACTACTACTGGTGGATACCCTATCGGTATTGGGAAATAAGGGACTATGTGGGATGGGCCCATTTTTCTCTATCATCTGCCTGAAGGTACTCGTCATTTCTTTTTTCCCAGTAGTGAGTTCTTTTATGGCTGATATGAGACAATTAAAAGTTTTTTTATCATCATTGGCCATTGTTTCTTTGCCCTATCCAAACTGATACTCTTTGTCCCCCAACTTCTCTTCTCCTCTATCATTGTTTCTAAACCTCTGTCTCTAGTAAGTAATGTTGTATGGGTCTTCTGAATTCATTTACAATTTTGCATGCCCACAGCTGGCAAGGAACATTCTCTAATACCATTGTAATATCCCAAATACTGATATTCTCTAATGTTCTATGATAGTGCTGACTCACACACTCAATCTCATACAAATTTGAAAAATAACTGTGCATACAAACTCGCCATGCAAAAATGCCCTAAAATATAGCTGAATTATGGTTAGGGTTTTGCAAAGAGAAATTAACACTTACCACTGATATTTTGGCTAATAATGCCTCCAGAGATAGTTGCATGCATAAGGATCCAGATGGGTGGTCTAATACTTCTCTTTTCCTCTGTTGTTACCTCCCCGCAGTACCGTAAAAACCCTCTAGACTAAAGGAGACGTTTTTGTAGGAGGAGAGGTCCGTTCGGGCTGAAACTTTCTGAGCTTGTCCATCTGCTGATGATGGAGAGATGGCCCGGCACATGCAGAGGTTGGATTCCTCTAAGTGCCCTAGTGAATTGATTAGCAGTTCTGCTACTCACACCCCCCAACTGATCTGTTTGGCTAATAGCTTCTCCAGGTGAGAAAACTGATGGTTGATAATCACTGCATACCGTAGGATAGGCCTGCTGAGAAAGAGGAAGCTGACATGCAGAGGAAAGGTTGAGTTTTGTGGTCCCAGTGAATCCTTTTTTGTTTTTCCTGCTACTTCTGGCTGTAAACATGGATCTGCTAATAACCCTTCAAAATGTGATGGATCTCTGAATACTGTAGTATATGATGGATGCAATGGATAAACCTGGATGATCTATCCCAATAAGAGACTAGGGCATATATCTCACTGTCGAACCCTACCACTGTAATATCCCAAATATTGATATTCTCTAATGTTCTATGATAGTGCTTACTCGCACAGTCAATCTCATACAAATTTGCAAAATAACTGTGCATGCAACTCGCCATGAAAAATGGCCCTAAAATATAGTTGAATTAGAGTTAGGGTTTTGCAGAGAGAAATTAACACTTACCACTAATATTCTGGTTGATAATGACTCCATAGATAGTTGCATGCATAAGGATCCGGATGGGTGGTCTAATAATGCTCTTTTCCTCTGGTGTTACTACCCCACAGTACCATAAAAACCCTCCAGACTGAAGGTAACGTTTTTTGTAGGAGGAGAGGTCCATTCGGGTTGAAACTTTCTGAGCTTGTCCATCTACTGATGCCAAAGAGATGGCTTGGCACATGCGGATATTGTATTCCTCTAAGTGCCCTAGCGAATTGATTAGTAATTCTGCTGCTCACACCCCCCAACTGATCTGTTTGGCTAATAATTGCTCTAGGTGAGAAAACTGATGGTTGATAATCACTGCATACCATAGGATAGGCCTGCTAAGAAAGAGGAAGCTGACATGCGGAGGAAAGATTGAGTTTTTTGGTCCCAACGAATCCTTCTATGTTTTCCGTGCTACTTCTGGCTGCAAACATGGATCTGCTAATAACCCTTCAGAATGTGCTGGATCTCCGAATACTGTAGTATATGATGGATGCAATGGATAAACCTGGATGATCTATCCCAATAAGAGACTAGGGTAGATATCTCACTGCCAAACCCTCTCTAGCTGAAGACATCGTCTCCAACCCCAACTATCACGTCTGCACGTTGTGTTGCTGCTCGAAACTCCAAAATCAGTCAACAATAACAATAGATATCTCTTTGGTCCAATAACCTTTTTAAATAGAATAGCATGCACTTTTAGGCTTTACGCTTCACTTTTGCATGCATGCAATTCTAATTTGGTGTTGACTTTAACACTAAAATAAGGCCTGCATGCTCCGCATGCTTTATGATATGAACTCTTCTGGCCTTCTTACTACACTGATGACTTAATAATACTGAATTGATGTACCTTTCTGCTCCTAGTGCTATTAGTCCTCAATTATTCCCTTTTTATAAAAACGAAACATTGTACTGAATGTGACAAAAGGATAATCCCATTCTGGGACACGATGAATCCTAATAAGCGACTAGATAGGACATCGAACACACACTTGGGGGGGTTTAGGTGGACATTATATTTGGAACAGCGAAGGAATACTTGTCGTAAGTCATCCAAATGTTGGGAATGCTTCCGAGATCAAGTCGTGAGGTCGTCTAAATAGACAAGGATAATGTAAACAAGGTCATGGACGAAAAATTTCATGGCTCACAGAAAAGTGGCTCCATCATTTTTAAGGAACAACAACATGATAATATGAAAAAGTACCATAGGGTGTGGTAAACACAGTTTTATACTAATCTTCTTGACAAATCTGGATTTGGTTGTAACCCGAGAAACCATCCATGAAGGAAAAGACTTCATGGTTGGCACAGGCATCTATTATTTGTTTGATAAATGGAGTAGGGTAGTTGTCTTTGTGATATGCCAAATTCAAATCACGAAAGTCAATACACACACAAATGGTTCCTTGTTTTTTATTAATGGGAATATGATTGGAAACCCAAGTGGTATATGCGATGGGGTATATAAAGCTAGCTTGACATAGTTTTTCGATCTCAGCTTTGACGATAAGGGCCTTTGACAGGTGAATGGGTCATTCCTTTTGGAGAACGTTAAAACATTAGGCCATGTGTTGATGCGATGTTCAACGATAGATGGATCAATCCCAGGCATATTGGTATAGGAACAAGCGAAAATATCATGAAATTCCTGAAAAGGGGTTTTGTGGGTAGTGACTTCCTTAGGAGAGCATGAAGTAGCGATCATAATATTCTTGACTATCCCAGGTTTCGTTAAGATATTGACTTTAATGGTTGGTGAGATATTGGCCATGTTACCTTCTTCAAAGGCTTCAGGTGCGGAGATTGGGTTTTTGAACCAATCGACACTTCCATGAATAAAGTGTTTCTCTTCGACAAAGAATTTTTTTGGCGATGTGGAGGGTTCTACAAGGATAAAAAAAATGAGCGATGGTGTAGATCATCCCTAGTGGAGTCGCAAAAATTGTAGTGGAGATTTCTCTCCATCTACGTGCAAAATCAACTATCTTAAATCAACTAGATCTAAGGGTCATT
>LPNX010436454.1:228494-256177 GCA_001517045.1 Pseudotsuga menziesii | reverse complement strand
AGTCTCCTGATAATATTTTTATGCTCAGTAAGGGAAACTATCCCTTCTTGGTATTCCTCCACCTGGCTCTTCCATTTTATTACCTCCATTCTCAGAATTGAGATTTATGTTGTAGGGTTCAGAGCTTCTTCTTCATGATGCTCCTCCTTGTCAGAATCTAGGTCAATGAAATTTTGAAGGGGATCAATCCACACTTTGTGATCTGATGTGATACATTGGACATCCTGCACATTTGAAGCTATTTCTGGGGGTGTTGGTTCTTGTGTGACAGCAACCTTTTCTGGACTCTCTTCAGCAACAACGCCCATCACTCTTGGAGACACAGGTTCTTTTGTAACAACGTCTTCTTTCTGGGGTTCTCTCGTGGCAATTTTGGCAGCTGATTGTGAGGATGTTGGTTCTTGTGGAGAAACTTCCTCCTGAATTTTAATTTCATTTTCTACTTGATCATCAGCTGCTATCTCAACCAAGGACTCTAAGGCTACTGGTTCTTGTGTGATAGAGCCTTGTTCTTCTTTTTCCTCACGCTGCTGAGATTGGATGTCTTCTTCAGTATGCATATTTTCCTCAAGGATTTCAGTATCACCTGAGGGTTTTGTTTGAACTTGTTCATCTTCACTCCAATCCATATCAGGAATGACATCTACTTCAGGGTTATTTTCTTATTGCATTTCAAGAGTCCCTACTGCAACCTCCAAGGATGTTGGTTCTTGTGTGACAACATCCTGAATCACTTCTTCATCTCCCTGTTGTTGTGGCTCCTTTTTTAGTATTTCTGTGTCCTGGGACAATTCTGGAGTCGTAGTACAAAATTATTTATTAAATTCCAGTGTGCCTTCAATTCCTGGTTCTCCTCCGACTTGGATAGCCACTTGGACAAGAACATTCAAGGATGTTGGTTCTTGTGTGACAGCATCCTATTCAACCCCATCATTGCCCTGCTGTTGTGGTTCCACTTATATGATTTCTATGTCATGGGAGGATTCTGGGGTCACAGTGCAATCTTCATCCATAACATCAGGAATGACTTCATCCCTTGGTTCCTTTGTCCTAGAGTTAGTGGCAATTTCGACAAGAATATTTAAACATGTTGGTTCTTGTGTGACAGCATCTTCTTTCTTTGAAACTTCCTCCTACTGAATTTTTCCTTTGGGAGTCCCATCTTCTCTCAAATCAGGTTGTCCCTATCCTTTCTCAGTTGTAGGTGCAAAATGCTATGTTGTGAAGGCATGAATTACAATCTTGTGGCCTGATTCTTTAAAGATTTCTCCACAGGTGGGACAGACCACTCTTTCTTCCTCATTGCCAGGCTTGGTAGGATTTGATCCTTTCAATTGATTTGTAGCTTCCACCAATGTGTGCAACTTCCTTTCACCCTGTTTTCTACACGCTTCTTTCCAATTTTCCAATTCCTTTCTGAGTGTTTGGACTTCCTCTTTTAATAGCCCATTTTTGAACAGAAGTCCTTCAATTTGGGGTTCTTCTTCAACCGACCACCCTTGGGCATCAATTGGTTTGGGTTTAAGAATGGGGAACTCAATTTGTGCTTCTAAGGTTGCCCATATTTCCCTTGATGATTCTGCTACTGCGACCGAACTAGTTATTTTCCTTCTTATTGGTGGAGATACCTTAATTTAATCCTTTGATCTCCTCCTTTTTCTTTGTGGTGCTGGAGTTTCTGGATTCACAACTGAGGTAGAAGGAATGTTCCCAATTCCACCATTTTCTTGTTCCTCGGGATGTTCTTCCTCAATCAAAGTTCCTCCCCATTGAGGTGAGGATTCAATGGTCACCAACTCGGTATTTTCCTCTATTTACATGGCTTTGTCATCTTTGGGTTCAATTGTTGCAGCATCTAATGCTACTCTAGCTTCACCCTCTGCTGTCAGAGCTACCCTATTATTTGGTTCTTCCACAGGGTTTTCATGTACATATTCTCTCGATTGTTCTATTTGTACCCCTAGTTGGTCCTATGATCCAGTCTCATATCCCCCCCAACTATATTGGAGGGGCTCTAAGCCTCCTGTTGTGCTTTATTTCCCCCCAACTGTGGATGGACCTACTCTTCTTCTATTCGAATACTGGGCAAATGAGCGGGTTCCTGAAATTGAGCTATAAATTTCTCCCGAGTTATATTGTGATGAGCAAGGGTCCTTAAGATTATTAATTCAATGAGTCCATGGTGGGTCAGTGAGGAGATGTTTGGAAACTTGAACAAACCCCGCCATATGATGTAAATCATTGAGAAAATAATATGGAATATTTAACAGAACCCTGTGACAGAGATGAGATAGTAAAGGGAATTTAGAATTATAGACTGTTTGGTACCTACCTTCGCAGGTGATATATTTCTTGAGGAAGACAGCGACATGATTCCATGGTCGTGGAAATGACTGTAATACTATCCCCCTTTTTGTCATTTGAACCTGCTCCCCCTTTATTAGAAAGTCCTATACTGTTGTAGTAGTGGGGACTCGACGTCCAAACCAAGCCCTTCCCACTTGAGGAATACCAATGACCTCAGCCATGATGGCTTCAGAAACTTCAATGCGCAATCCCCAAACCTCTGAGTGAGTTTCTGTGAGGTTCAAAGCAAACTGTAAGGCTGCTTCACGGTGAAATCCATTCAGACGTTCAAAAAATTCCATCCAACTGGCAGCTTGAAAGACAGCGAAGACTGCAGTGTTTCTTCTGAGTTCTCGTGTGTTTGAAGGTTCATAACGAGTCGGAATCCCCATGTTTCTGACTTCGGAATTATTTTGCAGTTCAACAGATTACAAACTCTTACAATGGAGGTTACATCACAGAGTATGCATGGACAGTTGCGAGGAGAGTTAGGCAAATTTGGAAAGTTTCAATGCATTGGATTATTTGAAATTTTATCCCAAATTGGGAAAGGTGGCGGTTATTAGGTAGCATAATTAGTTGTGACATCACATGAGCAGAGAGTTAATCGATGCAATAATGGGCATAAAATGGGAGGTACGACTGATATTGTCAAATCATATTGATACTTAATCAAGTGGTTAATCAAAGCCATACCTTCGGAAATGCACGTTGGATGTCCTTTGGAGAATAATAGAATGTGTGGTTGTAGACATTGCGGAAGCTGAACTTGTGCACTGTGTAGTCATTAAATGTAATCATTATTACAGAGGTGCTGTAATAACTTTTTCCACCAGTGAAGCAAAAACCATCGTGTCAAAATGGTCGAAAATATGATAAATATTCCATTATGAGTCAAATTGTCGGCATTAGGAATCGAAGCCATATCTAGAGGAGTTGCTATCATGCAAAAAGATATGCTAATAACACAGGCATCATAGCCGCAGGTCATAAAGAAATCAAAGCAGAGGCGCGACCTTCAATGATAGAAAAATCAGCTAAATATAGCGGAGTTGCAGCTACCGAAAAAGATGTTGCAGCTGCCGAAAAAGATGACGTAGCCACCGAAAAAGGGGGAAGACAAGGTTAAGCGGATGGAAAGTGACTGTGCTAAAGCTACATGAAATAGGTTTTTATGGTCAAAAATAAAACGGGGTCATAGTGTGTGGAAATGGAAGAAGGCAGAGTTTCATGGTGCGGCGGTTGCCAGAAATGGTGTTTGCAGCTACCGAAAACGATGTTGCAGCTACAGGAAACGGTGTCGCAGCCTCCAGAAAACGGTGTCACAGCTCCCGGAAAAAGATGTTGCAGCCGCTGGAAAAAGGTGTTGCAGCCGTCGGAGAAAGGTGTTGCAGCTGCCGAAAAATGGGTGCTGCAGCTGCTGAAAAAAGGTGTTGCAGTTGCCGAAAAAAGGGGTCGCAGCTACCAGAAAATGGGTGTCACAGCTGCGACAAATTTATTTAAGGGGAAAATAATTTGGTGTAGGAAGTCACAGAAAAAATGACTTTTGGTCGACAGGCCCAATCTGACCACCATCCTTGAGCGCTTCCCTGCACATTTTGGAAAAACAGAAAAATAGATCAAGTGCAAAATAAAAGATAACATAACGAAAAAAAACAATAATTATTTATGTACAATGATTCATACGCGATTTACAGTGATCAATTAAGGATTGACAGAGGCAGAGAAAAATTCTTGCCCTTGTGCTAGCTGGTATTCTGGATCAGTAGCAATTTGTGAGATAAATGCATCCTTTGAAGTTGGTTTACGGTACAGTCGCATCCTGTGACCATTGGCAAATAATGGTGCACGGTTTTCATCAATAGTTACCAGGCGGACTGTGCCATTATCAAATACCCTGTCTACTAGGTATGGTCCCAGCCATCTTGTGCGTAATTTTCCCTTGAAATCTCTTTTGAATCTGGAATCGTATAATAGTGCCCAGTCTCCCTCACAGAAGACCTTCTTTTTGATGAATTGGTCATGCCAATTGGATCTCTGTTGTTGAATTAACACTGTCTGGTCCACTACAGCTAACCGATTCTCATCCAGTTCATTCAATTGGTTCAATCTTCTTTTCTGGGATTCAGTTACATCTAGGTTTACTTCTGTGGCTCTCTTCAAGGTATTGATTTCAAATTCAATTGGGAAGATGGCACTTTTTCCATACACTAAGTCGTAAGGAGAGAAACCTATGGTGTTATGCCAAGTGGTGCGATATGCCCATAGTGCTTCCAGAAGCCTATCAGCCCAATCTCTACAATGGCTCTTAACTATCTTGGTGAGGATAGATTCAATAACTTTATTAGTGCTTTCCACCTGGCCATTGGCTTGGGGATGGTAAGGTGAAGCTACCCTATGCTGAACATGATACTTCCGTAACAGAGCTTCAAATTGATGCGACATAAACTGCGGTCCTCCATCAGTAACTAATTCCTTAGGTACCCCAAAAGGGGTAAATATTTCACTGTATAGGAAGTCGATCACAGCCTGGTCATTAGCTTTTGCCAGAGCTACAGCTTCTACCCATTTTGTCATATAATCAATACAAACCAAGATGTAGGATTTCTGCTTGGAATGAGGGCTGACAGGGCCAATGAAATCCAGAGCCCATCTATCAAAGGGTTCAATTTTTTATTGTGGTTGCAGAGGCATTTTATCTAATCTGTTGGGATGACCCATCCTTTGGAAGCTATCACAAGACTAGACATATCTTTTTGCATCCCTGAAAAGAGTTGGCCAATAGTAGCCCATTCTCAGTGCTTTGTGTCTTGTCCTTCTGTCTGCAAAATGTCCCCCACAAGGTTCATCATGGCAGGCCTTCAATATATGAAAGATTTCATCTTCCCTTACACATCTTCTGATTTCAAGATCAGGACCTGTGTAAAAGAGGTGACCATTTACCCAACAATACCTGGCACTTTGCTGGATGATTTTTCTCTTTTCTCTTTTGGACATATGTGCTGGAATCTTTCCTACAACCAAATAATTAGTGACATCTGCATACCAAGGGGAATGAGCTGAAACTGCAAATAAATGTTCATCTGGAAAAGAGTCCTCAACAGGCAAATTATCATCACTGTTAGTGAAACGAGATAAAAAATCAGTGACAAAATTTTCTTTTCCAAGTTTATCTATGATGGTAATATAAAATTCCTGTAATAATAAGATCCATCTAGTCACTTTGGCATTAGTGATGGGTTTGTTCACTAGATATTTAATGGAAGAGTGGTTAGTGTGCACAAATGTAGGATATCCAGTAATGTAGTGTCGAAATTTGTTAATGGAGTAGACAATAGCTAAGAACTCCTTCTCGGTGACAGTATAATTAAGTTCAGCAGGGGATAAGCTTTTACTAATATAATAATTTGCATAAGGTACTTGACCATCTTGCTGTCCTAAAACTGCTCCAATAGTGATATCAGAAGCATCTGATGAAATGTGGAAGCGTAGGTTCCAATTGGGCCCTCTTAAGATAGGAGTTGTGGACAGCTTCTCCTTAAGCTTAACAAATGTTGTCTGGCATGCTTCATTCCAAACAAACTACACATCCTTCATTAACAGTGAAAACAAAGGAGGAGTAATTTTGGAAAAAATTTCTATAAATCTTCGGTAGTATCCATCATGTCCTAGGAAACTTCGCACCTCTTTTTGAGTTGTAGGAGTAGGTATATTTTTTATTACCTTGATTTTTAAGGGATCCACTTGAATGCCATCAGCAAAGATGAAGTGCCCCAATACTACTCCTTCACTCATCATCATATGACACTTTTCAATGCTTAAAGAGAGTTGGTTCTATTCACAGCGATTTAAAACTTTTTTCAAATTTTCCAATGCTTCTTCAAAATCCTTGCCATAAGGAGTGAAATCATCCATATAAATTTCCATACTGTCATTAACTAATTCTGAAAATATGCCGATTACAGATCTTTGAAATGTTGTTGGTGCATTAAAAAAACAAAGGGGATCACTCTGTAAGCAAACGTTCCCTAGGGACAAGTGAAGGTAGTTTTATCTTGGTCTTCAGGAGCAATCTGAATCTGAGTGTACCCGCTAAACCCATCCAGGAAGGAGAAGAACTTCTTCCCTAATAGGGCGTCGAGTACTTGATCGATAAAGGGCCAGGGAAAGTGGTATTTTTGTGTGGCTTTGTTCAGCTCCCTATAGTCGACACAGACTCTCCATTTACCATTTTTCTTGGGTGCAATTACGAGCGGGGAGACCCACTCGCTATCTGAAATAGGATATATGAAGCCTGCTTCCAAGAGTTTCTGAATTTCTTCCTTCACTATGTCCCTAAGATTGGGGTTCATTCGTCGTTGAGGCTGGCACATAGGCTGGGAGTCACTTTTAATATAAATATGATGGGTGCAAAGGTTAGAGGGAATACCCCTCATGTATGTATACTCCCAGGAAAATGCCCCCTTGTGTTCTTTCAAGAGACTGATTAGGTGCTTCTGTTCATATAAGGAGAGGCTGGGGTTAATATTCAGGTTTTTTCTAGACTCTACCTCAATGGGAATACTTTTCGAATTTTTCAGTACTGGGATTATGTGTGTGTCACCGACTAGTGCTTATTCTGTGATATTTTCTTGTTCTTCCTTACACAGAGTAATGTTTAGGATTTGATAAACTTCTTTATTGACTGAGGTGGGCTCACTGATGAAGTTATTAATGGCATCGTCTTCAATTTCATCTTTAAAGGTTAAGGCTTTCCCTATAGTTAATAATGGTTGAACGCCCTCTTCTTCCTCTGGCTCCATCCATAAAGAAGTTTCAGCTTCTAGACTTGGTCGAGCTAGAAAATAGAGAGTGAGGTACTTAGTCTCGGTGCCATCTGATATGGTCATAGAGCCAGATCGACGGCTAATGCAAGCATCAGCTATGTCTAACCAAGGCCTTCCCAAGATCAATGGGTGTCCTCCTAGCTATGACTTAGGTTGTAAAACCAAGAAGTCAGTAGGATACTCCCAAGAGTCAACTAAGATGATGAGATCATCCAGAATTCCTTCAGGTTTAATGGTGGATCTATCTACCAGTTCTAAAACAATGGGGGTTGGCCTAAGATTAGTGAACCCAAGTTTTCTTATAGTTTTGATTGTCATGACATTAATTGCTACTCCTAAATTTACCAGTACATTGGGTATATGTGTATGCCCAATCTGCACAGTGACAGTGGGGTTCCCAGGATCGTCATATTTGGCCAATAGGGTTTTTCCTGTTATTAATACAGATAATTTCACTATGACGTGGACAGTGGGAGGATCTCTGGGTTTCCTCCCTGGTTTCTTTGTGCACAGGTCCCAAACAGTTCTAGCATAGATAGGTACATCTTGAAGAGCTTGAAGGAGGGGAATTTTAACATAAATATTCTTTAACTCTCCTAAGAAGTTAAACTGAGGTTGTCCCCCTACCCTTGGTAGCATTAATCTCTCGGGATACAACGGTTTCCTAATCAGCTGGGTAGGCTATGTATCGCTATATTTATCATTCTGTGTTTCAAACGTCCCATTAATGAGATGTTCATCATCTTCAATGATGGGGGTCATATTGGATAGATGTTGTGGATTCATCCCTTCCTCATGTACAAAGGGTGGAACATCTTCTATGATTACAGGCTCTACTATTTTTCCTGACCGTAAGAGAATATCGTTGCAAGGAACAAGAGAAAGGGAGTAGGTAGGAATGTTGACAGTCTCAAATTGATGGACTATTTTATTGTTTGGGTTAGGATTAGGTTGAGTAGGCAGCTAAGGTCATATCGGTATATTAGGGGCAGAATTGTTTTGCAACTGCAGTTGCGACTGTTGATGAGGGTATTGAGGATATTGAGGATATTGAGGAGGGTATGGTTGTTGTTGATGTGGAGGTTGTTGAGGAAACTGGTTCACTAGATGGAAATTCCTCCATCTAGGAGACCAAGAAGTTGGTTGGTGTGGTGACTGTGGTGGCTGAACCCAGGGATTTCGTGAGTTATAATTTTGCATTGAAGGTTGAGGAGGGTTCCACTGAGAATAAGATGAAGGGAATTGTGTGTTCACATTTTTCATATTATTCCAATTACTCATGTTATTCAAAAATGGAAATGAGTCTGAGGTCATACATTGGTTTCAAGGCTACCAAGGCTTCTTTTGTGCAATGAAGTAGGCCGGTTCCACCTCTGGAGTTGATGCCTGCAGAACAAAATTCACTTGGGGAAGTAGGGAGCATTCTTTTGTGTCATGTTTTAGCTCACATAGTTGACACACTTCTACCTTTTAAAGCGGGCACTCCTTTAGAGGGTGGTTCTTTCTACATCGAGGGCAGAACACACCTAGTGTGAGATCCTCTACTGCATGTTTTTGCTTTGCCCTCAGGAGGTCGATTTTCGAGGAGATAGAGCTCATCATTTATATTTTGAAATTTTCAAGGAGGTTTCCTATCTCTACATGGGTGGCTCCTCCATTAGATGACTTATGATTTCTACCGAAGACATTGCGTTCTAGCTTATCCCGTTTGTCCCGTCTGTTATTCCTGGAAGATCCCCTGGAGTACCTTTTGCATAATTCCACAATCTTCGCAAAAGAATCCTTGGAGATATCCCCCTTTCCTAACAGGTTTAACATATCTAGGAAATCATCCCTAATCTCGTGAAGAAGGATTATCTTGAGCACGTCTAACCCCATGTTCATCTGTCCAGCTCTTTGCACATTGTATAAAATCCTCTCTACAAAATATTCCATACTTTCGTCTTCCTTCTACACCATTTTGAACAATTATTCTCTCTTGTCCTTGGTGTTGCAATATTTCTGATATTTCCCCAGGAACACCTATTTCATCATGTCCCAATTAGTGACAGTTCCACCTCCTAGGCTCATGAACCAGCGTAATGCATTGTCCTTCAGAGTGGCAGGGAAGAGCTTCAGCTTTTGTGCATCGGTGACGTAGTTGTAGCTGCGGCAGAGGATATCAAACTTGAAAATAAATTCATCGGGATCCTCTGCCGCTTTTCCATGGAAGCGAGGAAACAAAGATGGCGATATATTTTTCATAGGGGTTGTTCCTTACGGCTGGTGAATTGGGAACTGAAGTGTAGCCACCGTTCCTTCAGGAAGGGAATGATCTTCATGATGATGTTTTTCCCCCATTGCCTCTTCCTCATCAGATTCATGTCTATTACTCATTCCTTCTTCTATTTTCTCCTCTTCATTCCTCTCTTCGTTCTTTTCTTTGTTCCTCTCCTCGTTCTTCTCTTCGTTCCTCTCCTCGTTCTTCTCTTCGTTCCTCTCCTCATTCTTCCATTAATCAACAATCTTTTGATGGAACTGTGTCCACTCTTCTTCAGTTACAACCTTCCCGTAAATGTGGTAGATTGGACTTCTACTAGCAGATCTTGTTGTACCAACTTTGTCCTCCTCTGTAGGGATATTTGAGGATGTCGCGGCTGCTCGTGTGTTCTCCACTGTGGACCCTGACGCTGGCACCCCAGGATCGCCAGGGCTTCTTCTGATAGGTGTTTCCTGATGGAAATCCCTGGTGGATGAATCAATTTTGTCAACAAGATCGTCAATGAATGTTCTTCTGCCCAATTGTAGACCTCGACCACGACCTCAACCGCCTACATTGTTAGTATTTTGTGGGGTTTTGGGAGTTGGAAGATGATCATGCTTTAACCTTCTTGTATTCATACAACCCAAATCATTACAACAAAAAAATAAAAGAGACTGAATAGAAACAATTACAGGATGCAACTAATGATGGTGTTTAATTTTTATCCTCCCCGACAACGGCACCAAAATGTTGGGCACCCAATATGCAAGTGAATTACAACTAACATACAGAGTGTGCAATATTTATTGTCAATCTAGGGAAGTCTGGTATTTCAAGGATAACATGCACAATATATGCTTAAACACTAAATTACTGTATTTGAACAATCCTAATCTCTGTTCGGCTATGCTCATCCTAAGAATCTACTTAATCTAGTTACCTTCTAAGGAATACAGTCACAATTACCTTCTGTTGTTCTTGATCGAAGAATGGAAAGATGAAAGTCACATATAGATTACATTTGCAGAAAAAGGTAAATCCTATTTCAAACCACTTAATGATTAACCCAACTATCTTAATCTGATTATTCTAGAAATCCAAAGACATAAATTGAATATTAGTGTAGAGATTCAAAATACAGAAATTGAGTTCAACTATTTTATGAATTCGAAGTACAGGAATGAAATTCTGTAATCATAAAAATAAGAGACAAGATGCAAGGAGTCATAAAACAAAAACTAAAAGATCTAAGGATGAACAGAGTTGTTACAGTTGCCACACAAATTGCATAAGGAATAATTACCTACTTAGTCGTCTGTCACACCATGCCACTACAGGTACCCAAGAGATGCAATCAACAACACACTGTAAATCCACAACTTGTTATAGCTTCCTACAAAGAAATAAAATTAACATAACATCACACAACCGAATAATTGAAATGCCTAATTTAACTCAGCAATCCCTGTGGAAGGCGGGCCCAGACTTCACACAGAGATGCTGGATGAACACACGTTAAAACCCTTAGATCTGCAGTAACTCCTTGTATTAAAAAGACAGATCGATTACACAATTCCTCCTTACAGCTAATGCAATGAATTGATTATATGTTCAACAACCCCTGGTTCGAAACAGTTCTCCATATATATGCAATGTAAATCACAACATCCTATCCCTATTATGGGGCAGCCATGAATATGTTTGATCTTCAGGTGCCCTAAATGACAACAGCTATTACAAACGTGGCAGGATGAAAGATAGGAAATATAGGGAAATTGTTAATCGAACCAGGAGTAATGATATCTTCAAATCACAGCTATACACAAGCAGTAGTGCACTGTTGACCTCCAAATATGATGCATTCTGTTACAGCTATCTTTGTACAGCTTTTCCTGGGATAATATATTGGGACCACATTCCTTGGGAAATGGTAGGATGGATGGTGATCAGCTTGAGCGATGAATGCCCATCCTTTTCATAGCATGTTCAGCTTGATCTTCCTGCAGTCTATATATCTCAAAATACCTTTATAAACCATCATATGTTAGCATATTGAGAGATATGAAGCCTTAATTATCACAATCATAATTATTAATAAAATAAAACAATACCCAAACATACCTTGGTGGATTGAAGAGTAGAGTGATGGTAAAACATTTATTTGGCATGATCAATGGGGTAGGATAGGACAAAAAGAGGTAATTAAGGATGGTCAAAAAGGGCCATTTCTGGGCCCAACACCCATAACTCTTATGACTTAATAAATGCTACCAAGAGAGTTTATAATTCTACGTGTATGTTTAAGTTAGAAAACAACTTGGTGATAATTATGTATTTATTTGGGAATGATGGTTCTTTCTCTTGGATTTTTCCTTTGGATTAAGTTAAATAGGACTACTAATGGATGCAAGGATGATTACTATTTCCTTGTTCTATGCCTCGAGATTATCCTTTTTATAGTTTCCTTTATTGATTTATTTGAACTATAGAGATTCTAAGGATTGATATAGGATTAGTTCACTTTGTAATTGTTGTAGTTGTAGAAAGCATGTCACATTTTTTTCTCCTAAATAATTTGCATTCCTTGAGGGGCGTCAAATTTATGATGTGATTAGCATTGCTCATGAAGTCCTGCACTATGCAAAGACAAAAAGGACTCCCATACTAGTGATTAAAGATGAACTTTCTAAAGCTTATGACAAGGTCAACTAGATCTATCTTAGATTGGATCTTACTTAGTTAGGTTTTGAACTTACTATGGTGAATTGGATGCTTTCATGCATACAATAGCTTAGTTTTTTTTTCCTTATCAATGGTCCATCTTCCAGATTCTTCAGACCTAGCAGGGGACTTAGGAAAGGTTTCCCACTCACACCCTTGTTATTCATTCTCATCATGGAAGCATTAAGAATATTAATTACATGGTCCAAAACCAATTGTATTCTTAGGGGTTATCATTTTGGAGGAGATGTTTATATAACACACCTCCTATTCATTGATGATATTCTACTATTCTTTGATGGATCAAGAAGGGAGATAAACAAATTGAAATCCATCATTGAATTATTTCAAGAAAATACATGAATGGTTTGCAATGTGTAGAAATCCCCCCTATCCACTTTTAATATCAAACATGAGGTTACTAAATGTATCAATAGTATTTTTGAATTTGACATTTGTGATCTATCATAGGGGATCCGCTACCTAGGTTTTTCAATCAATCCAAATGACTACCTGAATAAATATTGGACGTAATTAATTAAAAAAAGTGGAGAAAAAGTTGAATCAATGATGTAACCAATGGATTTATCAAGTAGGAATATTGACCCTTTTGAAATATGTACTTGAGGGAATACTTGTATATTGGACCACTATTGATCACATCCCATGTGGGGTCATGGACTATATTCACCAACTGAGTTTCAGGTTCTTCTAGAGGAAAGATAAAGACTCAAAACGATTCCATTGGGTTTCATGGGATAAGATCACTCTCCCTAAATAAATTCATGGATGGGGGCCCAAACACCACCATAGTTTCTCTAAATCCCTTGATGTTAAAGGAATATGGAGGATTATTACTTATTCTAGTTCTGGATGAAATTTATTCACCAAAAATACTTGTACCCTAAGTCCATTCAAGACTATATCATATCTCCACACCTATCAACTCAGAATGCATCCATAATGTGGAAGTTGATATGGTCTCTAGTACAGCTTGGACTAGATAATCAATACAAGGTTATACCATTTGGAAGAATGGTAGGAGTCCCTATTGATGTAGAAGGACTTGATACTTTTGCATACTTTGAGGTCATATAAATTATCGACGAAACCAACCCATATCCATCCTTGTTGGGTATCGATTAGGATATTGAGAATCAAACCATTATTAATATCAAGAAGATAATATTCTCGTTTAAAATTCACAAATGATTGTAGTTGCACATTTGTATCCCTTGGAAGGACAGAGGTATGTGGAACCTACCAGAGGAGAATATGACACTAGTTTTGGTTGAGAATTCGCAGTTATTGCTGATGGCATCTTGTGGAGAATCTGCGGTCAGTAAATGTATATCGTCGACATTTCGAGCCATCCTTGGCTCATCTTCAGGACATTTATCGATGCCTGAGATGATCAATGAATCTTTATCTTTATATAAATACAGATCAGTCATAGGAATCTAATAGCTAGGGTTTCATGAATAGTCAAAAGAAGCCGACAACTAGGTTTTAATGAGGTTTCAAATTTGATAAACTGAAATGTTTTAATTTTAATTAATTTTTTTTATTAATGTAAATATTAAATTTTACAATTTTTAATTAAGGTTTAAAACCTTCAATTATAAGGTTTTTTTAATTATTAAATTTTTAATTAATAAAATGGTTATTAAGTTTGAACAAATTAAAAATTCTTAATATTATTAATGTTTTATAAGGTTTTTTATTGATTTAAAAGTTATTCATTTTAAATTTTTAATTGTTTTAAAAGGTTTTTTGATTTACTTAAAAGTTATTAATATTAAATTTAAAATTTNCATCTCAGGCATCGATAAATGTCCTGAAGATGAGCCAAGGATGGCTCGAAACGTCGACGATATACATTTACTGACCGCAGATTCTCCACAAGATGCCATCAATATGACACTAGTGAACTATATAATATTTATGACATTTCTTCCCAACTAGATGAGTATGTCAATCCTACGACAGATGGCATGTTGAGATGGAGAAGTGTTAGTTCAAGTTTGTTAGAATTTTTTGAGGCATTAGAAAATTGGTGGAATTGGTTGCATGAAGCTTCGATGAGGAAAGGTGCTTAGGTTACTAAGTCACCATGATGGGTCAGAATAGAGGTATATGATTTGTCCAATTACAAAGGAATACCTAATACTGATATGTTTTTGGGTAAATTTGAAATTAAAGTACCAAAACAATAGTGACTATTGGCCTTAGATGTGGCCCTGGAAGCTACTTTGGCGAGGTGGTGGGATGTTCATAAATAGTCTATAGAAGTTTGGAGACAATGTTAAATACTATTCGAGATACAATTTGGTGAAGGAGTTCCATATGTTGGAGAAACGTATATTGGGTTGACTAGTCCCATTGACCATATTAATGCCTATAGAACAATGTGGAATGCTATACATAAGCAGGAATAGGTACATATGTTCATACATACATTGGATATGATACCAATAAATTGGTATACATAAATCAAGATGCGATGAAGGATTGCAGAGTTGAATTAATTATCCAGAAGCTTTAAACAAAAAATTGGTTATGAAGATGAAAGCCCGACAGTGGATGCAGCCTTGCATGTTATTAACGCTAAGATTTTTGCAGAAATACCAATGCCAGTATCTAATGTGTTGCAGTGGACTACACCAATGTACAACCTGATAAAGTGCTACAACATATCTTGAACCTGAGTATGACAACCCGAGAGATATATATATTCCAGAGTATGAAGGAAGTCGAGACTTAGGAGGACCAAGAATTTCATTCTGGATAAATTCATGAAGCCACTGAAGATCAAAAAGGCAAATATTGGTTCCCTTGAGAATCATAAATTTGGAAATATTGGTGTTTATTGGGACAATGAAATGGTAGGGAAGTGTTTGTTCATGCTTGTTAGAATTTTTTGAGGCATTAGAAAATTGGCAGAATTGGTTGCATGAGGATTCAATGAGGAAATGTGCTCATGTTACTAAGTCACCATGATGGGTCAGAACAGAGGTATGTAATTTGTCCACTTATGAAGGAATACCTAATAATGATATGTTTTTGGGTGAATTTGAAATTAAAGTACCAAAACAATAGTGATTGTTGGCCTTAGATGTGGCCCTGAAAGCTACTTTGGAGAGGTGGTGGGATGTTCATAAATAGTCTATAGAATTTTAGCCACAATGTTAAAGACTATTCGAGATACAATTTGCTGAAGGAGTTCCATATGTTGGAGAAACATATATTGGGTTGAATAGTCCCGTTGACCATATTAATGCCTATAAACCAATGTGGAATGCTATACCTAAACATGAATGACTACATATGTTCATACATACATTGGATACGATACCAAGAAATTGGTATACATCACTCGAGATGCGATGAGGGATTGTAGAGTTGAAATATTTATCCATAAGATTTAAACAAAAAATTGGTTATGAAGCTGAAAGCCCAACAATGGATGCAACCTTGCAGGTTATTAAAGATAATAATTTTGCATAAATACCAATTCCAGTATCTAATGTGGTGCAGTGGACTACGCCAGTGTACAACCTGATGAAGTGCTACAACATCTCTTGAGAACCTGAGTATGAAAACCTGAGAGATATACATATTCGAGAGTGTGAAAGAAGTCGATACTTAGGAGGACTAGACATTTCATTTTAGATAAATTCATGAAGCCACTGAAGATAAAAAAAAGGTAAATATTGGTTCCCCTGAGAATCATAAATTTGCAAATATTTGTGATTATTGGGACAGTGAAATGGTAGGGAAGATTACTGAGTTGTTACATGTATTTCAATATTTGTTCCCTACAAAGTTTTCTAAGATGAAGGGAATTGTCAAAGACCTTTGAGTGATGAAGATTCCTTTCAATCTAGATCCTAAAACTATAAAGCAGACACTGTATAGACTGAATCCAAGATATAAATACAAATTTAAGGCAGAGCTTGATAGAATATTTGAAGTAGGTATTACCAAGCTTGTTGAAAAATCAGAGTGTATAAGTCCAATGGTAGAACAAGACAAGAAGGTTGGCGAGGTTCACATTTTTGTCAACTTGCAAAAACTAAATGATTCCTGTTTGCATGATCCTTTCCCCATGCCATTTATAGTTGATGTGTTAGAAAGTGTTGGAGCACAAGAACATAACATTCTTTCTAACTCTAGCGTGTATCCTATTTGATTAAGAATAATGGCCAAATATGCTTTTATTTGTCAAATATGATTTTAAGATGTGTTTTTTGATTGGTTAGAATTCTGTGCATGGACCAACAAATATTTTTTTTATTGGAAATATGATGGATGATTCAACTAATTAAAAATAACATGGCTAGAAAAGTAGAAATCGAAAAAATATTTAGCCAGAAAATTAGATATCTGGACAGTTTTTGAGTAAGAAGATGGGTAACACGCAGGTTGAACATGAGTTAGGCACCCAAATTTCTAACTGAAGGTGAATTAAGAGTAGGTTACAAATATTGATATTCTACATTGCATTAAATAATCATTGTTTGGAACATTATTAAATCTACAATTATAATTATTTTTTATTTCTACGTAGTTAAGATGCAGATGGCGCATTTAATAGGAAAGGATTTTGAATTTGTGAATCAAGCTGTTCAATATGATCTCTAATTTGGTGGGTAACTTCAAAAAATTCCATGGATGGAATTGAAATATTTTATTAAAAAAACTCATTAACCTAGCTTTGTTAAAAAAAATATACTACAATCTTCCATTGTTAAGAAAAATATAATGCAGTCTGCCATTGAATATACACTAGGTACTTTCTCTATATTCGGTATTATTAATGTTACCTCATTCTAAAGAATCAAGTCTTTTGTATTTTGTCTAGTTGGAAAAGTACTTCTCAATCTTTTGATGATGACAAATTGACAATGTGCTTAAGGTAAGGAATGTAAGCCATGGCAGAAAGTCCCATTATGGATTGCAGTAATTTATGAATATAATTTTCTAGTAGTCTATAAGGGGGAAGTATAACTATGAGAATAATTTACAGTTTTGTTGGTCATCTAATTTTCTAAAATTCTAAATGGTGGTTTTAATTTTCCCATACCTCAACCTGTCATACACGTCCTGAACTAACTAAGTGCCAAATACATCATTTAATATTATAAACCTAGAAATGGTGGTTTTCAGTTTTCCATACCTGTCATATATGTCCATAATTTTCAACTGAGTGTCAAATACGTCACTTAAAAAGAAAAAAAATGTTCTACAGACCATCAAATTCTATGATTTGATGAACCTGAATCAAGTCAGATTCTCACGACATTGATATTGCATCACCCAGACGTGAACTCAAAATTTCCTCGTGATTAACCATTTTTTCCCACCTTTCAATTATTCTAAGGGCCAACATAGTACATATGTCTAGACTTGGCCTGACCCCATGGATTCCTTCCTGGCAGTTGCATTCAATTACCAATCATGTTGCTTCTTATGGAATATTGATAAATAGGGTTCACTGTTACCATTAGGCTATGTATTGACTCCATTCTCTATGTTCGTTAATTTTTGCCCAATATGGCCGCATATGTGTGCAAATTTGAGTTCACTCATAGTATGAGTGAAATGGGTAGAATTGAAAATAATTGAATACAGTCTTATTCGGGTTCGATGTCTTTCACTGGAAGTTCCTTTCCATCCTATCATTTTTATGTTCATTGGAAATCATTTCCCATCGCTTCAGTGAATTATTTCCTCCACTGAGTCAACTCCTCGTCCCTCTTCAAAAAACAAAGCATTCTCGCTCGGTTGCATAGCAGGATTGATTTCGTCAATTCAAGGTTTTATGTTGTCCATATCAGCTGGGTATTTCATGTTGTTTTCAGCTGAGCCATTTTTGTCTCAGCATTTCTTTATTCCTTAACATTTTCTTCTTTAATTGGCATTTCCCTTTTCTTTTTGTGAGACCTCTCATGTAATGTGTATCATTGTTATAATTCTTCTCTGTCCACATTTCCCAGCCAAATAACTGGAATGCAACCTTCTCTTTCACTCCTTTTCTACCCTTGGTGTTGAAACATGTCCATTTCGACCCTTTTTTAACCCCTGTGTTGCATTGTCGTATTAGACTTGTTCCACAGTAGTTGGTATCCTTGTTTGAATCCTGGAAAGTACATCAAAGGATGGGTTGGCTCGAGGGTGAAGCAACAGTTCAGTTTCACTCTTATGAATTCCACTTATAACATGGTCAATCTGACCCTTGAGGTCTATAAATAGAATGTAATAGGTAGTAGGGATAGTTATTATTAAAGGAGTTATTTGATGTTATTGATTTAACTATAAACTAATCCTCTTCTCTGTAATGAAAGCATAATATAATAGAAAATGCTCTTGGGCCCCTTATAAAACTTTCTTGAGTATCGATCTAGTTATATTTTTGTATTATCTCCATTTTTTTCCTGGAAATGTATTATATCTGTTATGTTCTCATTTATTTATTTTTGTAAGGAAGGATGATGATTTACATTATAATAAAAAAGATACTGATGATACAAACTTGCAGATCCATGAGACTAATTTCCAAACAACTATCCAATTCAACCTCTTTTCTAAGTTGTCCCTGTCATGCCATAATTGTATAAATACAAGATTTACTAGAGAGACTATGATGCCTGTGAACAAGAAACCGACATTTACAGTTGTTCTGTTTTGATTTCAAATGTTGGATGCATTCTTATTTCACAACAAAAGTTTTCATATCAAAAATTAAAACTATACTAGTCTAATTAGGTTTTCGTATGCCTGAACATACATTATGTAGTTTGAATCAATGAATTTGGCTTTGTAATGCATGCTTGATGTGCATTTGGGTGAAGTTATCCAAAATTGACTTGCTTCAGTAAAATGCATGCACATGCATGATTTCTTTGTCAATTTCAATGAAGAAAATAGGAGAGTGTTTTTTTTATTATTCCTCACCTTTTAGAAGTTTAATATTTCCAATTTTTTACCTGAAACTTTCCCCTTTAGAATGTTTCTCCAAGCATGCATAGTTTTCCTTTGGTGTGCATTTAGTCAAAAAGTTTACAAGTGTGAATAATAGTTTTGCAACAATATTAGAAGAACTTATTTAGGGATAATTAGGCTTAGAAATGTGTATATATGCCAAATTCCAAATTTCATACCTAGAGTGTACTTTGATTGGCATTGGTGTGCATTTTTAGTTCTAGCCATGAAAACTTGGCAAATACTATCAATTGTTATTTTGGATGACTTGGATTTTACTATAGATAATACAATTTACATAAATCAGTACAAGAGTTTGTAGAAAATGTTGGTATGTTATTGTTATAGTGTTATTTATTCAATATAACATGAAATGCATGCCAATGTATACATTTCCTCGAGGGACTCAACCTTGATTTTACCATGTGGAAAACACATAAATTTGGATTTTCCTTGCAAAGAATAAGTTTTTATGTATAAAATTTAAATTTTGAAAGCTTATTTAGGTTTTTTATGCCTGAACAGACACTCTTTAGTTTGAATCACTAAATTTGGCTTTGTAATGTAGGTTGGGCGTGCATTTGAGTGGAGCTATCCAAAATTTCCATGCTTTAGTGAAATACACACACATGCCTGATTTCTTTGTGAAATTCAATGATTAAAATAGGAGATTGTTTTTTATTATTCCTCACCTTTTAGAAGTTTAATATTTCCAATTTTTTACCTGAAGTTTTCCCCTATAGAATGTTTCTCCAAGAAGGCATAGTTATCCTTTGGCATGCATTTAGTCAAAAATTTTACAAGTGTGAATAATAGCTTTGCAACAATATTAGAAGAACTTATTCATCGATGATTAGGCTCAGAAATGTGTATCTATGCCAAATTTCATACCTAGAGTGTACTTCGATCGGCATTGGTGTGCATTTTTAGTTCTTTCCATGAAAAATTGGCAAATACTATCAATTGTTGTTTTGGATGACTTGGATTTTACTGTATTTCATACAATTTACAAAAATGAGTACAAGAGTTTGTAGAAAAGGTTGTTATGTTTATTTTATAGTGCTATCTATTCAATAGAACATGAAATGCAGGCTAATGTGTGCATTTCCTCTAGGGGATAAACCTGATTTTTACCATGTGGAAAACACATAAATTTGGAGTTTCCTTGCAGAGCATAAGTTTTTATGTCTAAAATTTAAACTTTGAAAGATTATTTAGGTTTTTTATGCATGAACAGACACTCTATAGTTTGAAACAGTGAATCCGGCTTTGTAATGCATGTTGTGCGTGCATTTGGGTGAAGTTATCCAAAATTGGATTGCTTCAGTAAAATACATGCACATGCTTGATTTCTTTTTCAAATTAAATGAATAAAATAGGATAGTTTTCTTTTTAATTTTTCCTCACCATTTAGAAGTTTAATATTTCCAATTTTTTGCCTGAAACTTTCCCCTTTAGAATGTTTCTCCAAGCAGGCATAGTTTTCCTTTGGTGAGCATTTAGTCAAAAATTTTACAAGTGTGAATAATAGATTTGCAAAAATATTAGAAGAACTTATTCATGGATAATTAGGCTCAGATACGTGTATATATGCCAAATTCCAAATTTCATACCTAGAGTGTACTTTTATTAGCATTGGTGTGCATTTTCAATTCTGGCCATGAAAAATTGGAAAACACTATCAATTAATGTTTTGGATGACTTGGATTTTACTGTAGATCATACAATTTACAGAAATGAGTACAATAGTTTTTAGAAAAGGCTGGTATGTTTGTGCTATAGAGCTATTTATTCAATTTAACATGAAATACATGCCAATATGTGCATTTCCTTAAGGGACTCAACCCTAATTGTTTCTATGTGGAAAACACATAAATTTGGAGTTTCCTTGCAGAGCATAAGTTTTTATGTCTAAAATTTAAACTTTGAAAGATTATTTAAGTTTTGTATTCTTGAACAGACACTATTTAGGTTTTTTATTCATGAAAGAACAAACTTATCGGAAATTAACATGGAAAAGGAATGAATATACTCTAACCTAATTAACCGAAAGATTGGGGAGGCATGTGTTGGTGGGATAATCTATGATCCTGGAGGAAATAAAGTCACTACCTATGCTTGGGTGATTGGACGGAAGACTAACAACGAAGTTGAATGGCTTTCCTTATACCTTGGTCTGGACCTAGTCAGAAAGAACAATATCAAAAAAATCATTGTCTTTGGGGATTCAAAACAGGTCATTCAAAAAATGAAGAAAGGCCATAATCATGGTGCAACCAACTACAAAAGACTGTAGGAGTGCATCAACATAAATAACACCACCCTACATGCCACCTATTACCACATCCCGAGGAAGAACAATGCTTTTGTGGATAAAATGGAAAATAAAGGAACCAAGACTAACTTGGGAATAGTCTTAATAAGAGACCAACAACATTATAATTATGTCCCATAGTCTCCATGTCCCTAGGGGGTCATCTAGGACTCACCCCATCAGCACCTACGATGACCTCACTCTCTGCATGAGGAATACGCATCCCTTGATGCGATGGCATTGGGAAAATGGCATTCTCAGACATGCAAAGGCTTTAATGGGAAGTCCCTACTCCCTACTCAATGCAATCCCCTGTGAATCACTCGCACGCTCCACAAACCTGGAAATCATCATGAATTCCCTTCCCCCTTCCTCCCTACATTCTTGTGAATTGGATTTGCGTTCTCCATGCATCATTTCTCCAAAAAGAGATTTATCCTCCCTCTTTGCAGGATTGCTCAGCACTCAGGTCGACTACGACTTGGTTTACATGCCCGTTAATGGTAGCACATAATTAGAGTCATTGTGGTTAGCATAGGATCTACATTCTTCCACCCCGTCTTTGCATACAACAATTAAAACTACACCTTCCAATGTTGGATCCCTTCTTGGAAACATCTAGTAGCGTAGGTTCAGGAAATCATGGAAACCTCAAAGGATATAGAAGAGATCAAAGATTGTCTTTTAGATATGTAAAGAGGAATGTGTTGGATTTACAGAATGGTTGGAACAACCCAGTAAATGAGAATAGGGAGGTGACCACAGATGCAAGACACATTTCAAACCAACTAGGATTTCATGAAACCATAATTAATGAAAACACCTGATACCTGCATGAATTAATGCGGAAAGTTTATTTTATAAAGGAGGAGGCTCATGATCTCACCAGCATGACACAATGCAGCCATTTCCAGGAACCCCTAGCTACTGGCGATTTTCAGATGGAAGAGCCCTCGGTCTCCCAGTCAATCACAAGATAAGTGCTCCTAATAAAAGAAACCATCCTCAAAATAAGCATTGCAATGAAAAAAAATCAATAGAAAGCCTAAAATCCTTCTAGCTTTGGCATCTTAAAAAGATAAAATTGTTAGCCATTGAAAAATCTTAGAGTAAACATTGAAAAGGAAGAACCACCCTGATATGAATTAGCATTGAACAAAAGAAACTTCTTTGACAAAAAAGGGATAAAATACTAGTAAAATTAAATCCTTCAACATTGAAAAATGCGATTTTCAAGTGTCAATGCTCAAAATTTGACAACCTTTTTCACACTAAACTAGCAATTATAAAATGAACCTTGGATAAACATGATCCACTTTCAAAATACATATAACATTCTAATAAAACTACAAAACTGAACACGCATACTAAAACCCCAAATGAATCTAATTAAAAGAAGAGTAGCAATGTTACTTGGAACACAACATTGGCCTAAACAATTATAACTCAAAGCCCTCCTAGTTCAAAACATATAAATATAGGAAAAGAAAATTTCCATAGTGTTAACCAAACGCATGAAGCCTAAAGTATGTTGAGGATATTGTCATGTTGAGAAACATATGAAGAGCTCACAAAACATGAAATTGCAATTTGAATTACAATTGGACCTTTAACCCTAGCCTCACTTGGAGAAGAAAAATAAAACTCCTACTGAACCACAAACCACCAACTCAAAAGTTGTGGGAGACAAAACAAGGAAATTGATCAAGTGCAGAGAAAAACCTTAGTCAATGAAACTGAGCAAGAGCCAAAAACTAGGAAATTGAGTAAGTGTAGAGGGGAAATGAGGGACCTATCTTCAATGATAACCAACACTTGGATCCAAACAATAATTCTTTTAGCATTGTCGTAATAGGTAATGCCATTTCATTGCCACATGTTCTCAAATATGTAGTTGGAATTGATTCATAAAAGGTATTAAATGATTGTGAAGTAGCTCATGAAACAAAATGTGGGGGAAATGGATGTGTTGGGATTCCAAGATGGGGAAGACATGCATAACATAAAGAAATCTAGTTAAAGACACCATAGAATACTCATTAAAGAATAATTTCCATTAATATGTTATACATATTCATACAATATACAGACTCTTGGTTTCACATCCCTGAGACGTCTCTTAGACTTTCAATATGATTATTCATCTTCACCTGTCCCTAATGGATTAGGCTCAAATATTACTCCCCTTAATCCAAAGGGGTGTAAAGGAGTCCAAGTAAAGAGATAAAATATGGAGGACAACTATAAATGGCTAAAGGTTTTATCTTAATCAAAATCTAGTAGAAGTTGATTTCTTCTATTAAATGAGTGGTTTTAGGCTAACCACAAACTTGGGAACTTGGCGCTCACGATAAGTAGCAGCTTAGAAGTTCCCTTTGGAAATTGGAACTCACTCTAGTACTTTCTAATCGGTTCCCTATGGAACTTATATTAAAGGCTCAATAGTTCCCTCTAGAAAAAGGTGGTTAGGAAGACCACAAACCAAATCGTGCTCAGGTGGAACATGGCTCTTACACTGGATATAGCTACAACTATGAATCTGGTTAGGTGGCTCTAGGTCGAGGCTCTGGAGACTAGCATAAGATTCTATCTATGGCTCTGACTCTATTTCAAGCCTGCTTGTTTCTGATCTCTTTTTCTTGTTCACTTGTTTTTTACTATTAATCAATCCCTCGTATCAGGGAAAAGGTGAGGATAAGAAAACATCTCAACTGAAAAATGTGTCAATACTTGTGAACAAATTCTATGAAATGATTGATATATATTCTTGGTTTTCGATGACCATTTCCAAGAATCAATCCACCCATAGTGAATATTCTCTCTTGCAGTTTTTTTCAAAATGAAGCATGTGTCTCAAGAGTGGGTATGCTTTCCATAATGCTTACAAGGGTTAAGATCAAAACATTGATATTTCATATGTCCAACTCAATCACAATGTTGGCATTTCGAACTCTGAATTGGAGTAGATGAATATGAACTTCCTTTTAAGAAACCAACACTTTAAAACTCGGTTGGCTTGGAGTAATCAAGAATGTGAAATGCCACTTCTTTGTCGTATCCAAGACTGGTTATGTTCTTGTTGTGTACAATTTCTTCCCAAGGTTTGATGATGGGTTTGGAAAGGACAATTTGAACATGCGTATGGAAAACATCGTCTCATTTTTCTTTTGCTTCTAAAATGGATCCACTTATTTGATTATGTGCTCCTAAAGTGGCATTATTATGTGTTGTTATAGCGGATTTCACCACACTAGGTGAATCACACATTGTATGGCCTTCCCCTATCCTGCTGCAGACTCATTAGCCCCTATGGACCATTTGTTGTCTTTTGATGTATCATTGACCATCCCTAAAAAAATTAGAAAAATGATATATGCGGCCTTTTCCCCGATAACCGCATGTATCATATGACCATCCTTGAGATCGCACGGATTCGACCTTTTAGTATCACTTTGAAAAGCTATATAAGGAACCATTGAGACATTGAAAGCATAAGAGAGAATTGAGAGTATCGAAACTATAGTCCATTGTTGCCAGAACTATACTTGAGTCTGCATCCCTTTGTCCCTTTGGAGCACTGTTGTGTTCTTCCCAAGCTTGCCCTTGTTAGTGAGCTTGCTATCGGAGTGATGGAGGATTGAGGTGGTGGAGGCCCAAGTGGGGGATTCAGTTTCTCCAGTTCACAGACGTGCCGTCAGAGGTTGTCACTTGTAATCTCTGATTCATATTAATAGAAATATCTTTTCCTGTCCAGTAATGTGTATTTGAATGAATGTTGCATCCATTGGAATATGTCAAATGCTTATACATTATTGATTATATATGCTGGAATAGATCTAACACCATGAAATATAGTATGCTTGTATTGTTTACTTGTTGTTGAGGACGTGCTATAACAATTCAAGCTGAATATTGGAAAGCTCAACGGGGATCTACTTCAACCGTCCAGAATAAGGTACGAGGTTCGATCCTTTAGTGTTAGATGTTTTTATTTCTATTGCATATTGGGAAAGATTTATTTCTGGAGTCTAGCTGTCTGTTGTGGTACCCCAAGCCATAGGAATTTCTCTCCGTAACAGAATTGGCGATTTTGCTGGGGAGTTCCTAGTAATTGTCCTTTGGGGGTTGATCTCTTGGCATTCAATGTATTTGAATTGCTCTCTCTCTCTTGTTTCTGTGTCGGGTATGGGGGCATGTATGCCTGGTAGAGCCTGATTGGTGTGAATTTAGTCTCAGCCTGTCTGTTTGCCTGGAATTTTTGCATCTTTTTCTTCCTGTACACGGGTTTGTTACTTACAGTCATGTATACACGTGGTTTCCCCTAGGATTTCCGCATATACACGCGGGTTCATAGCGCACAGTTGCGTATACCCTGGGTTTTTTACCTTTTTGTGGAAGATAGTGGATTTCTGGGTGAATGCTGTTAGTTGCTGAGTCTCCTTTGGCACTGCCTGAGTCTGTTAATACCCCTTTTTTTGACCAAAAACGTTTTTGTAGCCTAAATTTTTTCTTTTAGGAAAGTTCTTGTCATGGCATCTTTGATTTTTTATTTGAGATTAGTGCATTAGAGTCCTTTTGCCTTAGTGCTTTGCTGGAATGTTGTTTATGTGTGCTTGCAGAGTCTGGGGTGGTTAGAGTCATTCTTTTGCTTTTTGTATCTCTTTATTTTCAAAAAATCCAAAAAATATTTTCTTATCATCATGCGTTGCATTATGCATTTTGCATTGTAATTGCATTAGATCTAGATTTGCTTTGGAGTAATAGTTAGGAATTCATATAGGGAAATTTGCATTCAGCATTTGAAGAAGAAATTGTGCATTCACGTAGTACGCATACCCTGTTTTCATGGACACAATGCATTTGCAATGATTGTTAGGTGTGCATTTTACTTCTTGTTGCATCATAACACCATTAGTTGCACGACCATATCCTATTTTTGAGTAATAAAGCCAACTAAAATCAACGCTAAATAAAATGAATTACACTCTTTTCTTTTTTAGGGTGCACCAACAAGCTTAGGTTTTAGGATCTTGGAATAGTTCATTGTAAGTTAATTCTCCAAGATCACTAAATGACAACAACTAGGTGTCTGTCCAGGGAGTGTGTGAAATCCTTGGTATAACCAGCGTTCTCAGGAAGCTCCTCTCAAAAGGGAGTCAAGCACTAGGCAGTGTGAGCGATTGTTGATTGGGATAACCCCTGGTCGAGAACTATGTAGCACTGGCAATATAGCCAGGATTGTATTCGTATCTGGGGGCTCTTTCAGGAGTTTTGGGCTTTGCTACCCTGCCCATACGGTCAATACCGCCTGCGACTGTCCACCTGAGCGTTGATTATATTGAGGTGACCTTAGTGACCTTACCTAGGATATCGAGGGGGTATGTGTAGAGGTTATTCTGCATGTGTCCCAGCTAGGTTGGGGTCGGATAGCACAGTTGCTTTACGCGTTGAAGCTGAGGGCCACAATAATTGGTTTCGAACCTCCGCTTGTGGTGACAAGGGCCTCTCAAGCCTCTCCTAGGCGAGACATACCGGCCACATTCGGGAGCTCACTTATCCAGCCCTTGTTTGCTTGCTATTGGCTTTAGATTTTATAGTGATTGCTCTGTGCACGCTAGGGGGCCTAGGGTTGATGTAAATAGAGAGTCTTTGCTTTTTGTTGAGTCATTGTGGAGTCAGGTGCAGTTCCGCGCCATTCTCGTCAGTTAGCAGGACTTCTACCTTCCTCTTCTCCTCCTCCTTTGGGAGAGGGGCCTAGACGGTCCAGGCGGACTGTGTCACACATTGATTCACACACCATGGAGGATCATTCAGAGACTATTCCTGACCCACCTCCCCCTATTCGTATTGACGATGGGGAATTTACTCCTACATACGATCCCTCACCTGACCTAGCTGAGATCGGTCCTGTTATTTCCCAGATAGGATCTTTACATGATAGACCTACTCATACTAGGCTAGATTCCCCATTGACCCGATACCGGTATGGAATGCCGGATGATGCTGAGACTCACTTTGACCCTCCTAGCACCAGCTATGGTAGTTATGTTACGACTGGTTTTCCTATGCACGATTTGACATTTCATGTTGAATCCGAATTTGACCCTAACACTATACCTAGGGGCATTCCCATGCCTTACCTTGCGAAGAGGTTTGGGAGTACTAGTCATATTGCACCTTCCATCCCAGCGGTGGAAGCTACATCTTATATACCTTCTAGGTCTAGAGTTAGTGATTGTTGGGCAATAGG
>LPNX010436454.1:120613-211974 GCA_001517045.1 Pseudotsuga menziesii | reverse complement strand
TAGATGTTTTTATTTCTATTGCATATTGGGAAAGATTGATTTCTGGAGTCTAGCTGTCTATTGTGGTACCCCAAGCCATAGGAATTTCTCTCCGTAACATGTGTAAGTTTTTGAAAGGATTCACAAATAATATTGTTATGAACATGATCAAGTTCAAAATGTATTTCTTCTTGTTGGAGATGTGACTCAAGCTATAGAAACTCAAGTGTGTCTTATGAATCTTGTACACAATTTCAAATATGAGTGAGATTCATCTTGTCAAGCATGACATTGTTCTTGAAAGAAGAGAGAAGTAGAGTGTTCAGTTACTGTATTAAGCCATTAATTTCATCCATTGATAAAATGTGATTGAAGACTCGCTCAAATAAAGAAGGGATTATTGCAACTCCACCCTTTTACCAATAGACTCAACAATTGAAGCCTCAAAATTAGTAACAAGAGGTTGTCGTCTTCTGCCAAAAATGCACCCAAGTACATTGCAATGCAACTTTGATTTTGTTTTGACACGTATAGAGTACAATTACAACTATAAAAAATGCACAAGAACTTACAAAAATAATTGTTTGCAAGTTACAAATTCATGTAGAATTTGAAGTTGAATAGGTCTTAAAAGAAGAAATTATTTACCTTTGAATCTGAAAATAGGCCTTTGGGTTTAAATTCTTATGGGTTTTTTGATGATGATCAACTTCGGTGACAAGGCCATAAACTCAATTATTGTGGATTCAAGCTAGACAACAATACCACTGGTCCATCGAAAGCACATTCCTTTGTAGTCAAATCACTACCATCTTCTCCTTGCAAATCCATTTTGTTCTCCTAATCTTTGTAATAACAATCTATACAACAATTTGCAAGAGTATTACAATATGGTCTTATTAGAAATTAGGGTCGTGAAGCAATGACGATATAACAAGATGCAAATTTAAAACACATAAACAAAATAAAAGAGTGAGGGCCAATATAACGTGGTTCACCCAAGATGGGCTACGTCACACAAAAATTGCTAGCCCTTTTATTATACCACCTAGTGAAATGAAGGGATACAACTTGCAGCACAATCGTTGCAACTTTCTCTTCACTCTTTCAAAGTCTCTCGCATAGATACAATGATATTTCAATTACAATAAGTTGTTGTATTTCAATCAACTTCCGTTTAAAGGGGAGTTTCCATGGGAAATACCACGAGCTACCCAATACCATTGTCCCATAAACTTTTAACCAACAAACAACTTAAAAAATTATTTTAGGGGCTTCGGCCCCAAACCCGCTCCTAGCTCATACAAGCATACAATAAAAATACAAGGCTAAACAAAATAAGATCTCTGAATTAGGAAGATCACTCTCCACAACCAACAAGCCTTTTCAAACTACACTACAGTGAACTCAATTTCTACAATAACAAATTCAAGGTGAAGGTCTATAATCTCTTCTAAAATTATCAATACATGCAATCTACAAAATAACTTTTTATAATAATACAAATTATCAATACACGCAATCTACAAAAATAACTTTTATAATAATACAAAATATCAATACATGCAATCCTCAAAATAACTTTTTTCATAATTACGCCGAAAGGAGTTTTTCTATCTGAGGATTTGTTTGTAAAACATTGTACACCTTTTCGTCATCACTCTACCCACTATCTACTCTCCATGTGTTAGACAATTAAACCATGCCACGTGTTTGGTGTTTTCTGTATCATTTAAGTTTCCACCATAAATAAGAAAGCAGCCCTACAGAAGTAACGATCATCTCTCATCTCAGTTTGGTTGGCTTTCAATGACAGGAACTGTTCAGAAATGCAGATGATTAATGTCCCTCAACTCGAATTCACCACCCATCAAGCTACACTGGTACCCGTCAAGCTCCAAATCCTCCTAGTCCTCGACGTCAAGGGCTCAAATCTCCTCAGGCGTTGAACGAGATCTCTTCCTCTGTCGCTCCATACTACAGGATCAAAAGAGGCAGCAGTGGTCTCATGCCCATGACTTCTCATATGAACACCAAAATCTAGGCTTGATATTAATTGAATTCTTTCACCAACGTTTGTATTTAGTTCGAATGACATTACAATTGTTCAGGTAGGTTGCACAGGGCCGAGCTTATCCAACATGTACGTTCATGTTGGATAAGCCACCTAGCGTGGGCCCTACGGCCGATCTCAACTTGGTCCATTGACAAAATTTTAATATAATCCAGTAGCCTCATCCATCTCCGTCCTGCCACCGCCACAGCCACCGCCGTCCTACTGCCACCCCACCGCGTCCTGCATTAATTATCTACCAACCCATTTTTTCGAACGTCTACACTCCCGCTCGGTCCATTGATCGATCCCCTCCCCTGTTCACGGTGGCCCTATTCAATCAACTCCAAGGGCAACGTTGAAGAGTAGCGCTGGTGAAGGAAGCTTCTTCGCAACTAGAATTTCTGTGAAGGAAGCTTCTCCGCAACTGGAATTTCTGTCACCATCGCCAACCTCCCAATCCATGCTGGTACTCGATCTAATTCCTAACTATGAATTTGTGCATAGAAAAGTACAGAAGTAAAATTAGTTTGGATCTGAATTCAAAGATTCAATACACAGCTATTGAATCTACAAAACAAAACAGTTCATCATTTGAAATTTAGATCATGCAAATACATTCCGAGCTCGTATATATAAACATAATATGATAAATAGACAGTTATTTCTGCGGGAGCTACAGCTCTGAAAACATGAAGATTTTTCACTGTAACACTGGACCGAGAATTCGAATCTATTTAAAATAGCATTGAATTTAACACACCTATTTGCACATTCTGCCTGGATCTTCTTCTTTTCACTATTTGGATTTAACCAGCCGAGAGACATGCCATGCACAGGAAACAACAGCAGAAACCCATATTACATTTTGAAACCCGTCCTGATCCAGCATGTGATCAGCCTCATCAAACACAAGTATTTTGATGTGTCTGGTACTCAAAAATTTGGTGGACATCCATCTTCTTCACTATTTTAATGCGCAAAAAAATGCAGCTCCAGGTTTCAAAGATTGGAAGAGTGGCATAGTAGCTTGTCAAACGTTCCAAATGCGTTTGTCAAATGTTTGAGTTAAATTTTCATGTTGAATTTTGTACCGAGTTGATTGGGGCCAGTTGCAATGCATCGAATGGGCTGAAAAGGCCCTGCAAACTTGTTTTCATCCCAGTCCAGTTCCATGGTCGTTTGTTGTAAACATTTTTTCTTACTTGAGACTAGTCATGGTTTTGTCCATAACAGTTTCTTTAGAGATCGATCCAGCCTCAATTGCATCTATCAAATGTTTGGGTTAAATTTGCATGTTGGATTTTGCATCCATCTGATTTTTACCACATTGTCAGCTATAACAATTCTTTTATCTAGTAAATGAAACCATGCCTCTCATGTCAATTTTAATTCCATTGATGGGTTGAATTTGTCTTCATTGATCTGAAAACTTTGCGGTTTCCAAATTGTCTTGTTGTTGTGAACTCGACATTTTTTTGTTGTTGGATGAAAACATGCTTGCCAAGCCAATTTCTAGTTTCGTCTAGGGTGAAAGTTTCACAGCTGCATTGTTGACCTCGAACCTGCAACATAAAACAAATCTCTCATCAAATTTGACCATCCAAATTGTGAATGTTGATCTTATTGTTGTTGAAAGAAATAAAAACAAAAGTACTCTTGTCATTCCATGTTGTTGAAAAAATTAAAAGAGGTTGTGCTTAAATGACCTAGATGGTTATGCTAGCACAATAACCACAGCTGAAAACTAGGGTCTAGAAATAGTTTGCTTGATGAAAAAACAATGTTTTTTGGGTGTTTGTATTCAGTAATAGTTTCTCTTGCTTTGCAATGAACTGAACAAAATATTAGACAAGAGATTTGGATCATATATGTATTGCAATAAGAATTTAAAATTCAAAAAAATTCTTTGTGGATTTGATACAAAAATTTTATTGTATGTACATTTACGAACAGTAAAAAAAATTAGTGGTTTTAGATCGCACCATTGCAGCTAGAATCAACAATGTTATAGCCATGAGTCAAATTACCATGGTTTGGTTAAGTATTTAGGCTTAGCATATAAATATATATCGCCTTGAACTATTTGTTTAAACAAAATTTAAACATTCTTAATTTCTAGCAGCTAGATTGTGATTGTAAACAACAATTAAATTTACTCTGTAAAGTTTCTATAATTTAAACATATCTATGTCAAGCAGAAAGAAAAGATTGAATGAACCTGGCCTTGGGTTGTTTTGGCCCATGGCATAGTCTTCAGGGCATTGCCTAGATGAGATTTTCTTGTTGTCGTTGTTTTGAGGCTGTTTGGATCATAGATGGATTGCAACAGCAGTTTGAAGTTCAAATAAATTTTGTCAGGAGAAAAGAACATAAAAGAATTTTCACTTTTTTTCCCTATCTTGGTCAATTTTTTTATTAATAATAATATAAAGCTGATAGATGGCCATTGTAACAAGGTCATGGTTGGCTTAAAACAAACCTAGACCATATATTTAAACAAAATTTTAACATTTTAAATTCTGGAAACCATGTTTTTTTTAACAATTATGGAAACCATGTTTTTTTTTAAACAATAGTGAGATTGAGTGCATATAAAGTTTTTATGATTTAAACATATATCTGTTAACCAGAGATAAAATATTGAAACAACCTAGGTAAATGGTTTCACTATACCATATTTCCAAAGGAAAACAATTTTTCTATGACAAAACGTTGAGAAAATAATGATCAATATTGTGTAGAAAATACATTAGATCCAAGCATTGAATTGAACCCTAAATGATGGCATTGTTAATGGAAATGGATATTTGATGGAATAGATCTTGGGTATTACTGTCAAAAATGTCTGCACGTACCTTCGGAAATATGGTACAGTGAAACCATTTATTTTCTCATTACTAGTGAAAATGAAAGTACAGTGAAACATCAAATTTATTTATACATCAATGTCAAGTTCAACTCATAGAGTTGAAAAATCAAAGCATAAGAATTTTATGGAATCACCTCATGTCCTCAATATCTGTCTACTGAATCGTTATAAGAAAGACATAGTGACTTCTGCTACTTGCATTGATCTGAATTTTCTCTTTCACTGATTGCAGATCCTTGTTTTCACCTTTCAGATGGGTTCAAAATGGCACCAACTTCTAGCTCTTGAGGTGCAGGATCCTGAAAAAAAAAAACTTTTCTTATTTTGATTTGAAATGGAATATGGTTGAAGGTAATTATGTTGCATGGATCAAATCAGACAGAGTTAAAGAGCTAGTTACCGGGGAGTGCAAAAACCCATTGTATCCAACAAGCTTTCGAAAAAGTTACAGTAGTAAAATAGAAAAAGAAAAAGAAAATGATGGAAATAAAATGTGTAGAATTGACAGTACCTTAGAATATACAATGTGAGTTTTTATTTGTTGTTCTCGGTTCTTGGAAACTGGTTGAGATAAAATCATTAGTTGCAGCAAGAACAATTGAGGCTTTAATCTATTGTGAATTCTGAAGTGTTAATATCTTGTTGTTGCTTGTATCTTTTGGTGTGTGTACGGGCCAGATGACCACCGAGAGATTGACAAACTACCTGTTGATATATCCAAAGTGCCTACACATGGTAAGGGGATTCGTCTAGGTTGTAAGCATCTAAGATGTGGTTGTCTTTGTCATTTTAGCATCCGCATACTCAAGAAGGCCCCGGAACGCTGCCTAATCACTTATAGTGAGATGAATCATATAGATAATCGGGGTAAACCTTGCCATGGACAAGAGGTTGTTGATTTTGTAGGCACAAGGGCATACCATGCACCTCATATTAGCAAAGAACTATGTCAATGGGTAGAAAGATGTTTGCTTTTGGGGATGTCTGCTGAATGTGTACATCAAAAACATCGTGAGTTAGTGCATGACAAAGTATCCTCTTTTGAAATAGAGTTTGATCGAAATGATTTTCTTTCACATGATGACATTGGAAATATAGAGAGAAAATTGAAACATGCCCAATATATGTTTGACAAGAATTGGGCATATATTGGGCATGTTTCAATTTTCATGTCACACACCATTCATTGTAGGCATCCAACTACCATTACAACTGGAATGGATGAGGAAATATGGCCATGATAGTATATTAGCAATGGACTCTACATTTGGAACAAATCATTTTAAGGTATGTTTATATATCATGTATGTACTTTTTCTTCTATCATTTGTTATTTATAATATGATTCAATCATGTAGTGATGTCATATTTATTTATGTGCAGTTCCAACTTTATACATTATTGGCATTTGATTCCCAACATAATGGTGTTCCTGTGGCATGGGTCATCATGTCAAGATCTATGACCTTGGATATTTCCAAATGGATGGAAACACTACTTCTTAAAGTATGCATGGGTATGTTGGAATGGAAATTGAATGCATTCATGGTAGATGATGCAGCAACGGAGATTGGTGCAATTAGGTACATATAGCTAGTAGGGTGATTTTTTCCCCTTTTCTCGAAATAAAATGTCTCGCACAATATTAAAGACACATTATACAAATAGGAATATATTTTTAACAATGTGTAACATATTTATCCAATAGGGCGACATTTCAATGTGAAGTCTACTTATGCAATTGGCATGTCAGAAGGGCATGGTTAAAAAATCTTGTCATGAAAGTTAAGGATGACACCACAAGGCGTTCGATGTTTAAGCGTTTGGGTGACATTATGCACAACCACAAAAACGCAGATTCTGCTCTTGAGGATGCCAATAGGTTTCTGAATGAATTCAAACAAGAAAATTCCTTTGTTGAGTACTTTCGAGCACCATGGTTGGACAGAATAGGTTTGGGTTCATACTATAATATCGAGAGATTTTTCTTTAATGAATAGCCTATGGATAATCCTCAACTGCTATGCAATATTTTCTATATTTTTATATTTCACATACTTTTAGATTTCAAATTTCATGTTTTCACAATAAATTCAAATTTTCCTGGCTATTTCTTTCACTCTTATCCTATGTATTTAGCCTACTGTCATGTTCTATATTTATTAGCTTATGTTCTTTGATGTTTATCAGGAATGTGGGAAAAATGTTGTCGTACTTTAAAGCATGCTGGACAAGAAACAAATGGGGCCATCGAGTCATACCATTCACACTTGAAAAAAGTATTTTTAAGGTCAATACAATCAGCTTCCCATCGGCGAGTAGATTGGTTGGTGCATCAATTGATAACAGTGGTCCACATTTTTTATTGGTGGCGTGAATGCGGAAAGGAAAATGGTTTCCATAGAAATTTTAGAGTGGAGAAAATAGAAGCTATCAGATTTGGCATGATATAAGAGTAGGAATTGTCTCGTCCTAGAGTTGTTGGGTTTGGAAAAGAATGGGAGGTCATAATCACACTAGTCACTATGTCCTTTGTGAAACATCAAACTTGTGTTGAGCTGAATGAAGAAGTGGTCATCACCTGGAAAATATTCAACTATCTCTCTCTCATTTTAGTAAAAGAATGGCCAATAAAATTGATACTCATAGATCCAAGAATGTAGTGATTTCAGAGATTGTGGCTTAGCAAAGCAAGCAAATTAAGAAATCATAGATCCAGTTTTAAACAATATTTTCTCTATGCATATTTTTTATTTCTGGAGAAATCACAAGGTTTCCATGAAACTTTGAATAATATTTAGTATGGAAGATAAACATGAAACCTCACAAAAACAGAGAGTTGAGGAAGGATGCCGATAAACTCCACAAAAACATTATTTCAGGATTTCTGTGTAAGAAACTTAGATGCAAGAGTACATTCGATTGTTCGGAGGATTTCTATTTTGTGTGATCGATTCAACATAGCAATTGAAAGACATTGTCAGTAAGAGATTTATTTCCACCCTCCTACCTCCTCTGCTGCTGCTTCTTCCCTATTTATCCTAATATATTCTTTTAATTTTGATCTTCCTAATATCAATTACTGTCAATTCAGATGTGATTTCAACTTTCAAGGTTTGGTTTGTTTTTATGCTTTGCAGTGCCAAGGCCAGTGCTTAACGTGTGCTTAACAAGGGAGCATGTCCTACTCCCTTACATGTTATGCCAACCAAACAAGACTTTATGTTTATATAATAGTTCAAATCCAACACTCGAATCAATTAAATTTCTACCCATTTATAATAAAATCAAGTAATAACAAGACCTAAAAGACAGATCTCTTGTTGTAAAGTGGTTGGATTTTATCTCTAGTTATTTACTGTGGAAATTTCATTTATATAATTATGTACTCCTTAAATCCCAAGTTCTTTTTACTAAATTTGCTACAATGAATTTACAAACAGGTTGAACCATCACAGGTTCACTTTTGCATGTGTGGACCATTTTAATCATAGGTATAAAAAAATTCATTGCATGGAATAAAATAAAGACCAAGTCAATCGATGAAAGAGAGATAAACTTTATATGTCCTTCACAAGATACAGGCCCAACATTGTATATCATGTACTTGTTTACAGTTTAATTTTATCAATATTGAAAAACAAAAAATGTACCATTCAGAAAGCTGCAATTTGGATGGGCCAAAGCTTGCTCAACTATTTGAAGAGTGATCACTATCTGAGCAATTCTGAAGCACATTATCCTTTCCATCCATAGTTGTTTACCATAAGCTCTCTACTGCATTACATAGAAATAAGGCTTCAAGAGTGCATCTTATGTATTCAACATAAATGATCGCCTATTTGTTATAACCCCTATGATCACAAGCTATATAGTTTCAGGCACCTTACAATGCCACGTACATGGTTGCAATCTAAAGACATCTCTATAAATAAACTACTTTAGCTTCCAAACATAACTGGAATGTTATGACATGCCGAATACAGTCCTATGCATTATGTTTTATTACATGCAAGGGAGCAGAATATGATGCAATCTCATAAAAGAACCCATATATCCCATGCTTTAATTTCATCCTGAGATCCACTGACAGATTTAACAATCAACAAAGTATGTAAACAACACAATTTACCTAAATTCTAGACTTCGTTAAATAGAGAAGCGTGCAATCAATATCAAATCTTGGTGATAATAAGAAAGAAAAAGCTCATGTGATTAATTGATAACCCATTAAAATTTGGTCTGCTTCAATAGATCACATCATCAAGTAACAAAGACAATAAATCACTTGTCTGATATTTTTGGAAAACATGACAATGACCTTCATTCTCTATAACATTACAATGCTAAGAAAAAAAATACTTCGTCGTAAATGAAGTCTAAACTCTGAATACAATCTTCCAGAGCAGGATCTGCATTTCTTAAAACTGTCAAGTGTACAAAAAGAAGATTTTTCAAGTCATTTAGCAAGCCCTTCCTTTGTCTCTATTTCTTCATAAATTGGCACAATAGGTCTTAATTTTTCATTCAGCTCAATTTGAGCACTGGACCTTTCAGCTTATTTTGAGACATGAACATACCAAGGCATTATGCTGAAAGAATCACAAGACATTTATGAAAATGCCTTATACGAGACATTTCATGCCAAAACTGCCTTGGATGAAGCTTCTCGAGCCACTATTGTACAAGTAAATTTAACCTGAGAAACATATTCATCTTCTTCTGCTATATGTTAAGGAATAGGTGGTCCATTCTTAGGATATCTTCTTGGAGAAGGTAGAATCCAAGATGCACCACGTGACAAATCTGCAGGCTTAATCCTTTTATTTGGCTGAACTGACACTGGCCTGGACAAAAGAAAATTTAGGTAAATTTTTAGAATGACCACTTCTTGGCTAAGATCTAAAAACATTAAGTCAAACATTAGATGCAAATGTCAAAGACTATGAGTTAATTCTTGAACACCAAAAAGTGATACATTGCTGATAAATAAAACTGTGCATTACAAAAGCAAATAATTAAGATACTATCTGCAAGAATAATATAGAGACCCGAATTAATGCTTTCCAAACAGGTCGAACCATCACAGGTTCACTTTTGGATGTGTGGACCATTTTAACCACAGGAATAAAAAAATTCATTGCATGGAATAAATGAATTTTGTATTTGCATTTGTATTTTGTGTCATTTTTGCAAAGTAGTGGTGAAAATGATAAATTTTATATTGTGTTTTAAATATCTTCTTTCTCAATGTTCTGTCATAGAAAAATTGTTTTCCTTTGGAAATATGGTACAGTGAAACCATTTACCTAGGCTATTTCAATATTTTATCTCTCGTTAACAGATATATGTTTAAATCATAGAAACTTTATATGCACTCAATTTCACTATTGATTAAAAAAAAACATGGTTTCCAGAATTGTTTAAAAAAAGCATGGTTTCCAGAATTTAAAATGTTAAAATTTTGTTTAAATATATGGTCTAGGTTTGTTTTAAGCCAACCACGATGGCCATCTATCAGCTTTATATTATTATTAATAAAAAATTGACCAAGATAGGGAAAAAAAGTGAAAATTGTTTTATGTTCTTTTCTCCTCACAAAATTTATTTGAACTTCAAAGTGTTGTTGCAACCCATCTATGATCCAAACAGCCTCAAAACAATGACAACAAGAAAAACTCATCTAGGCAATGCCCTGAAGACTATGCCACAGGCCAAAACAACCCAAGGCCAGGTTCATTCAATCTTTTCTTTCTGCTTGACATAGATATGTTTAAATTATAGAAACTTTATAGAGTAAATTTAATTGTTGTTTACAATCACAATCTAGCTGCTAGAACTTAAGAATGTTTAAATTTTGTTTAAACACATAGTCCTAGGCCATATATATTTATATGTTAAGCCTAAATACTTAACCAAACCATGGGAATTTGACTCATGGCTATAACATTGTTGAGTCTAGCTGCAATGGTGTGAGCTAAAACCACTAAATTTTTTTACTGTTCGTAAATGTACATACAATAAAAATTTTGTATCAAATCCACAAAGATTTTTTTTGAATTCTAAATTGTTATTGCAATACATCTATGATCCAAATTTCTTGTCTTATATTTTGGTCAGTTCATTGCAAAGCAAGAGAAACTATTACTGAATACAAACATCCCAAAAAAATTGTTTTTTTATCAAGCAAACTATTTCTAGACCCTAGTTTTCAGCTGTGGTTATTGTGCCAGCATAACCATCTAGTTCATTTAAGCACAACCTCTTTTAATTTTTTCAACAACATGGCATGACAAGAGTACTTTTTTTTTTATTTCCTTTCAACAACAATAAGATCAACATTCACAATTTGGATTGTCAAATTTGATGAGAGAATTGATTTATGTTGCAGGTTCAAGGTCAACAATGCAGCTGTGAAACTTTCACCCTAGACGAAACTAGAAATTGGCTTGGCAAGCATGTTTTCATCCAACAAAAACAAAATGTCGGGTTCGCGACAACAAGATAATTTGGAAGCCGCAAAGTTTTCAGACCAATGAAGACAAATTCAACCCATCAATGGAATTAAAATTGACATGAAAGGCATGGTTTCGTTTACTAGATAAAAGAACTGTTATAGCTGACAATGTGGTAAAAATCAGATGGATGCAAAAGCCAACATGCAAATTTAACCCAAACATTTGATAGATGCAATTGAGGCTGGACCGATCTCTAAAGAAACTGTTATGGACAAAACCACGACTAGTCTCAAGTAAGAAAAAATGTTTACAACAAACGACGATGGACCTGGACTGGGATGAAAATGAGTTTGTAGGGCCTTTCCAGCCCATTCGATGCTTTGCAATTGGCCCCAATCAACTCGGTGCAAAATTCAACATGCAAATTTAACTCAAACATTTGACAAACGCATTTGGAACGTTTGAGAAGCTACTATGCCACTCTTCCAATATTTGAAACCTGGAGCTGCATTTTTTTGTGCATTGAAATAGTGAAGAAGATGGATGTCCACCAAATTTTTGAGTACCAGACACATCAAAATACTTGTGTTTGATGAGGCTGATCACATGCTGGATCAGGATTGGTTTCAATATGTAATATGGGTTTCTACTGTCATTTCCTGTGCATGGCATGTCTCTCGAATGGTTCACTAAAGACATGTCTCTCGGCTGGTTAAATCTAAATAGTGAAAAGAAGAAGATCCAGGCAGAATGTGCAAATAGGTGTGTTAAATTCAATGTTATTTTAAATAGATTCGAATTCTCGGTCCAGCGTTACAGTGAAAAATCTTCATGATTTCAGAGCTGTAGCTCCCATAGAAATAACTATCTGTTTATCAGATTATGTTTATATATACGAGCTCGAAATGTATTTGCATGATCTAAATTTCAAATGATGAACTGTTTTGTTTTACAGATTCAATAGCTGTGTATTGAATCTTGGAATTCAGATCCAAACTAGTTTTACTTATGTGCTTTTCTATGCACAGATTCATAGTTAGGCATTAGATCGAGTACCAGCATGGATCGAGAGGTTGGCGATGGCAACAGAAATTCCAATTGCGGAGAAGCTTCCTTCACAAAAATTCCAGTTGTGGAGAAGCTTCCTTCACCAACGCTACTCTTCAACGTTGCCCCTGGAGTTGATTGAACAGGGCCACCGTGAACAGGGGAGGGGATCGATCAATGGACCGACGGGAGTGTAGACGTTCGAAAAAAATGGGTTGGTAGATAATTAATGTAGGACGCGGCGGGGTGGCAGCAGGATGGCGATGGCGGTAGCGGTGGCAGTGGCAGGACGGAGGCAAACGAAGCTGCCGAATTATATTAAAATTCTGTCAATGGACCAAGTTGAGACCGGCCGTAGGGCCCATGCCAGGTGGCTTATCTAGCATGTAGTGGCAGGACGGAGGCAAACGAAGCTGCCGAATTATATTAAAATTCTGTCAATGGACCAAGTTGAGACCGGCCGTAGGGCCCATGCCAGGTGGCTTATCTAGCATGAATGTACATGCTGGATAAGCTCGGCCGTTGCGCAGTGGAAACGTGGATTGGAATATGGCAAAGGTATTGGAGCTGGAAGTTCTTGACATTGAAGATAGAGAAAAGAGCAGAGAAACCGTGGATTAGATTTGTATGCGCAGAGCAAGAGACCTGTAGATGATAAATTCCTTCCAACAATCAAACTCAGTTGAATCTCACTTCACGTTGAGATCACATGAGTTGTGATTAATCATTTCCATGTATGTTATCATGGTGGTCTAAGTGCATAGATGTCTATCCATTAAGTTTGATAATATTACAATGTCTTAAATATAAAAAATCCCATGTAACTAATAATTTTAAAAATTGCTTTACAGGATAATGTTTTAAATATGTAACATTTATACAAATAATAATATTAAAAATTATAAACAAATTGTAAAAGTTATTATAGTTATATAAGTTAATACAAGGATTTATTAAAATTACTTTCTTCAATTCTGTTGAGAGCAAGATTTTGAAAATAATGATTTTTTTAATCAATAATATGTTAAACATAAATAAAGTAAAAAATGAAAAATATTATATAAAATTTTGGTGAAAAAGTTTTAAAATTAAATAAAACAATTTAAATTTTTGTAGAAATTAATAATAATATTTAATAATATTAAATTAGAAACAAATACATTATTATAATTATTATCTAAAACAATATGTAAATATAAACAAAATATATAAATTACTAAATAACAAAGAATTTAATATATAATTTTTTTTATTTTCTTGTAATAATAAATTAAATTAATAATATTATAATCAATTAAATAAAATCTAAGTTATAATAACTAAAATTGTAAAAATTAATAATAATATTAAATCATAAACAAATAAATTATTATAATAATTATGTGAAAACAATATGTAAGTACAAACTATCTATAAGTATATAAATTACTAAATAAAAAATTTAATACTAACATTTTTCTATTTTTATTATAAATTGTATATATTTTTAAAGTATATAAATTACTAAATAAAAAGTTTAACACTAACATTTTTAATATATGTTTTCAAATAGTAACGATAGTAAAACAAATTATTGAGCATATTTAATTATCTTAATTGTAAAATCTAAATTATAATATATATAGGATTAATATATGTTTTCAAATAGTAATGACACCAAATAATTATTGAGTATATTTAATTATCATTATTTTCCAATAAAGTTATGAGAGGTTAAAATACTTTTAAAGATTTGATGTAGTTTAAAAAGTAGTTAATATATTTTTTTCTTAAACATTTCATAGATTCAATCTAATCAGTATAATTATATATTATGTATTGAATTAGACATATATATATGGGCGCACACACATATATATGCAATATTGACATTTTTAACATTTTAATTTGTCAAAATTATAGTGAGCTTGAGACTCTTTCTCACCAAGTTTTTTGAGCATAGGAATACAATTTTAAAACAAACTAATTAATTGGTTTCTTTAGGTCCGATAGACCAAGTTTGGTCTCAGTGGACACGTTAACCATCATCGTCATATATATATATATTGGGCAATAGTGTTAACTCAGTGACATGCATATAATCTGTCTAAGCAAATAAACTATATATATCGTATCAAATAAAGAAATCAATAGGACTACCTCATTCTATAAAATTATATTATATTTTAAAACTAACCAACCAAACTTCTAAAATATTATTAATTTATTGGTTAACTTCCTATAAGATATTTAGTAATCAAAATGAGCCAATTATTTTTGTATACATTGTAAACGTTTCTCTAATATACTTTAAATTAGGCTATACTCAACTTAATTTTACTAATTTCACTTCTATGCTTCTTTTTCCATATGTTAATTTATAAAATCATGTTTAAAATAATAAATTAATCATTTAAAAAAATTGACAAAGTTTTGAACCAAACTTATTCAATCAAAGCTTCTAACTATTACATTTTTCGGCAGAATGTTTAAAAACACTTAAAATGCTAAGAAAATGTAGAGCTACGTTTAATGTATGAAAATTATAAACTTGTACCTTGACATTACACCAACTTATCATAATTTAGTCCATAACTTTGAATGTTGATAAAGACATTTATTTTGGTTAAAATTAGGCTCCCTCACTTTACATATTGTGAATTATAAGGATCATGAAATAAATTAGGTTCCCTCACTTTACATATTCTGAATTATAAGGATCATGAAATTATAAACTTTGAGGGTTGAAACCAACAAATTAAAATAGTTTTGAATTTTGAACTAACGCTTAGTTTTTGTCCACACTCTTGAATTTTGACATAACACTTCTGTAATATTTCTCATCAAAATATTGGCGGGCTAAATCTTCTTTCCAAAGCCATGTAAATGAAAATGGTTACCATTAGTGTGATACTTGGCGTGTGAAAGCTTTAGGTAAATACTATTCACTAACATAGGATCTCACATGCTTAGTATGTGAATGCTTAAGGTAGAAACTATTCACTAACATAGAAGATCATGTAACATTGTATTTTCTCTTGATTTTCCTTACTTTGTTAATTGGTGCAAATATTTTATATCATATAAATTATAGTGTTAAAATACATAAAATTACAACTAACATACTTTTCAAAATTGTAAGTGGAAATGCTAAGGTAAATACATGAACTTACAATTAACATATTTTCTAAATGGAAAAATATAAATGTTAAGTTGAGTTGGAATTATCATTTTTGAATTGGGTGGATGTTTGAATACCTTTCGATAGATTTATTAATAAAGAAGTATGCAGCAAACTTGAAACAATATTGGTGTAGAAATGCTTGGCGCGAGAACGAGAGAGATCTATTGTCTCAATAGATTCTAATTTCTCCACGTAGCCATGCTTTCATCCTCCACCTTCTAGGGATGAGCTCAATCCCCACCTTCTCCCTCTATGGAAATCATCACAGGCCACCAAAATGAATCAACAAATCCTTATAATTTTATGAACTAGGACATCCAAAACACCATCCTTCACTTCTCTACATTGTTTTTGTGACGTGTACAAAGATTCGTGAGAGAACCCTCTTTATTCTCTATTTTTTGTTTGAATTGCATCACATTTCCATTTCAATATTTGAATATGCTAACCTTCATACTCCAAGACCAATTGTAATATTACATTTCCACATTTCAATATTCTAACCTCAATATTGTAACGATGACTCTATCGAATAATAGACTCAATGCAATATCTCATCCTAGAATACTCTAGTGGATTTAATCACAACGCAATGCTCATCCTAGAACACTCTAGTGAGTAGATAAATTATTTATGAAAATATTAAAAAATATATCATCAATGTTGTATAGGATGGAAGCTATATTTGTGTCGAAGAGGCACATTCTACGCCCAGTAGGGGGAGATGTGTAACTCCTTCCGTGCTCATCCTATAGCGGACACATGTCCTTTATAAAAAATAATAAATTATTGTAAAAAAATAACATGTCAATTCAAATTAGATTTAAAATATTTATAACGACATATACATAAAACTGCACAAATTAGATAAATTAAAACCATAAACATTACATTACACATTTCCTCCACGTTTCCACTCTTAAAAGGAGTTTTCACATTGAGAGATTTGATCCCTCTGTGTGCTTGGTAGATACACTTTTAAGATGGATCTATAATGGTCTACTTTGACTTCACAAATGTTTTATTATTAAAGAGGTATGTTGGTGCTCTATTATTAGTTTGGTGGATTTGATATCAAGTGTATCTATGTATCAATGGATTTCTATAAGGTTGAATAATTGTGAGTGGTTTCACCCTAGCTTCTAAATCCAATTCCAAAATTATGTAGAATTTATATATTGAGAGATAGTACACACATTTACAAGAAGACATTAAGAGATAGTACACACATATTAGTAAGAAAATGTGTTTGGTCTCTAGGAATTGGTTTAGTGGACCTTAATAAGATACTATAAGTTTATCCTTTATTTTACTAATGAGAATTTTCTTCAATTGAATCTTAAAGATTAAAACCGTAGTTTCCAACAAAACAATGATTTTATTCTAATAATGTATAACTATGTTCATGAAAAAATGATGATGCTTTTAAGAAGAAAAAATATCATAATTTCCCACATTAAGCACACTCTAAATCAATTGTGAATATGGCACTATGAAGTTTCAGAAAATCTATTACCAAAATGGATCCAAAATAGAATCTTGATTGAGCATTGCAATCTCATCCTACATTTATGTATCTACTCTTTTTTCACCTAGAATAGAATACTCTAGGTAAAAACAAATAGGATAAAAAGGCTTGACACCAAATTGAGGTCAAGCTTAAAAAAAATAGTGGGACTATGCTTCATTTAAATTTAGAAAGAAGGCATTTAGGAAACATTTTAGGAAAACAATATTAAATATTTTTTTTGTTACCATAAAGATTTAGATTTAGATAAAGTTCAAATAAAATATTTAGATTCTTATGCTTCTTTTAAATTTAAAAAAAAAAATGTGTTCACGAGACATTTTAAGAAAATGGCACTAAATAATGTTTTGTTTCAATTAAGTTATAGCATCTTTTATCATCAAAGCTTCATAAGACCTTACCCTCACTAGACATTTTGGCTTCATGTTAACAAACTAGAAATCCAGACATCTTATTAGTCCATGCCATCGGCTAGCAGGGACTCTATGATTCGGCGTGCCGCCGTTTGAATTGTTTTGCACAAATATCAAAACAAGATTTAAACACTTATACTAAGTTTTGATTTAAAGTAACATCATCACCGTTTTCTTCGCCAATCAACAACTTTCACTTCATTTAAAACTTTACGTCACCGTTTTTTCCACCAATTAACAACTTCTACTTCTTATTTGGCCTCTTTTCAAGGCTAGGAGCAATGGAGATATGGTTTTGATCAAAGTTTGTTTTCAAACATCATATAATTATTAGACCAAAGTGTATTGATAGACTAATGTTAGGTTCCAATTAGCATTAGGTCACAAACATTTAATGTTAAATGTATGAAGAATATGTTATCAAATTGCAACATTCAACATCTGCATGGAGTGCATGTGGGCCTTCTATGCTTGCAACATCTGCATGGACTGCATGTTCTGAGACCATGTGGAGAGAAACCACGGCAAGGATCGTTGAACTAAAACAATAGCGTTCTCCTCAAATCTTCATCCGGTTGCCACTACTTTCAAGCTTATCACTTATGCAGTTATGTATTATGAGTTGCTTACTAGCTGAGATAGCTCATAAAAAAAAATAGCTCAGTCCTAATGAAGGTTGTTGTTGATCTTACACTGCAATGTGTTCAAATTTCGTTTAGACAAAAGTTGTTCTGTTCAAAACTCTGTACCAAGGCAAACAACTTTTCAATCCTATCCCACTGATTTTACATGCTTCCTATATATCATCATGCGCATATTTCCCTTCTTTTCTAGCACTCAAACATCTGCCCCAGCTCCTGCTGCCTATAATGAAGCATACAACCTGGAATATCCTAGAAACTCTTCGCTTCGTGAAGAAGAAAGGAACGCTCAAGATCAACCTGCAACCATAAATATATTTTCACCTTCATATTGGTTGCAATTTGATCAGCAACAACTTGCTGAATCTAATAAAACCGTCATGGAATACATTAGTCAATTTGGAATGCATGACAATAATTATCAATATGCAGATCAGCTTCTACCAATGGATTTGGATCAACTGCAACAACCTAATTATGATGAGGAATCGGTGCCCAATTCGGAAGACTACACCAAAAAGGCTGTTCATAATGCCATGGAACGGTACAGTCGAAATAAATTGAAAGTACTATATTCCGAGCTACGTTCGTTGCTGCCTAATCCAAATACGAAGGTTATTTATTGTAGCTTCATTAATTAGAGAGATTACTTTGTTGTTATCTTGTTGGTTTTCCTTCTGATTAGGGTATTACTCATAATCGACCCACACATGAATTCCTCGTTTTTCAGCTTCTCTGATTTAATTTGAATTAGAATTTGCAGAGGAAACTGAGCATTCCGGATAGTGTTTCTCGAGTTATAAGTTACATTCTTGAGCTGTGCAAGGAAATCGAAGAACTGCGCAAGCAACGCAATGAATTGTTAGCCGCTAACCGACGAATCTCTAAAAGCTCGGCTGTGATCTCAAAATCATGTGCTAGAGCTTATGATCATCATGAATTTATGAATGATTTTAGGCACTTCCCTCATGCGGACTTAAGCTCTCCTATTCCTATGAATATTACAGTAAATACAGATTTGGGAATTCATAACTGATAATTACAATTTACGCAGGCAAAGCTGGATTCCTCTTCTATACGCTTTTGCTGGTGCTAGAAAAGGAGGGATTAGACTTGCTTAATTCTTTTACTTTCCTCTCTAAACACCAAGTCTGCCACAATCTTCACCTCCAGGTGAGACCTGCTGAATTGAAATTCTCTAAACTAATTCATTTGCAATTAGCTATTGATCATGGTGATTAAATAAATGGGGATTAAAAATAAGGGGATGAAAGGTGACATTTATCCCACCCACCTTATTAACTTGTTCCTTAGTCCCTAAGATATAGGCTAGAAGATCCATAATTTAGAGAACAAGCAGAAGATCCATACCTTCTTTAGCAAGATCCAGTTTGTAAGCTAGATTCAGCTGATGTTCGTGGTGGACATCCAATTTCTGATAAGAAAAACTGAGAAGCATATGTTTAGCTCAGTCTCCTCAGAGCCAGTAACTCATAATGCATCTATTGCTCTCATACAGTCTTCTGCCTTATAGAAACAAGCCAATTTATGGCCCAGTGCAGAGCTTTCAATAAGCAAGAATGACAAGGTTTATAAGGCATAAACGCTCAATGAAAAGGGTTCTTGATTCCCACTGTTTCGGCCATAAGACACCTTCATATCTCTGTAAGCAGAAAATTCCATGTGGCTTGGTGCATGGAATATGTGGGCCCATGGAACGAACAAATATCTTAAGTCTCTGAGCATGGAATTGTGAATTGTGGGGGGAAACCAAGAAACATATGTCTTAGTGCTTCTGATCATGCTCTTTGCATGACCACTCTCACCATCCATTGTGCACTCGAATTGTCTTTCCAATGATTCCGTTCTCTTAGATACTCTCACCATCTTTGTATTGGATTAAATGCAACCATGCATCCCAACACTTGGAAACAAAAAAGAAAAGTAAAAGCTATTCTTTCAATGTCTCAACGTTCGAAAACTCTATTGGTAGTTCAGGTAATTTTATCCACACGTCGCTAAATGAAACAATTTTCCTTTGCAGAATCCAAACCTAGCGCCATTTCCTTGAATCAAGAAGTGAAGGGCCCCAGTACCATCACTGCTCCAAGATTCCTTTTTGTATATACTTTGAGCGAAATTTTAATGCAAACCATATTCTAATGACTCAATTTTTGAAATTTATTTATCTTAAGAGCCCGTGCTTCTCCATCCATGTGTAATATATCCATCGCTACTTTCTTCCCCACAAACAAACCTCGCAGCTTTTTCCATGAGAACTGAGATATTTTCCAGTCCAACATCTTTTCCCAAGATAATAATAACCTTTTCCTTGCACATCCTAATCATTTCTTTTTGTTTGATCTTCCAATAGTTCAATTCTAGTAGCTTTTCTTTCCTACTGTAAATTCCTTCTCTTCCCTTAAGAGCTCAACCAGGGATAAACCTCCAATCCCATTCTAAGGAAAAGCTTTGTCGTTTTAATTTCCATCTTACCGACGCTTTATTCGCTCAGATCAATTCTGGAAACTTGTCCCATAAAATAAATTTAGTACGTCTAGAAGCATCCAAACCTATAGAATCATTGTCGTAAGAGGAACAGGATCCATATCCAAAGACACAAATTGGACTGGAAGATGAACTGGATATTGTGCTCCAGTCAGTACATGAATTTGGTCGGTGCAGGAATGAGAAGCTTTGGTATGTTACCAGGAAGTTTACGTTACCACCAATAGTTAGTGTCGATCTTACATTATCTTTTTTACTGAGCTGTTGTTGATCCAACGTCCCCAGGAAAGGAGGTGTTTGCACCCACCTATACGTGATCGATACGACATGACGCAGGTTTTGCCTTGATTTGAAATGCCCTTTTAATGTTATCATCTGATTTTCCATTCCATATTGATTAATGATGCATCTTTTTTTTTCCATGGAAAAAGGGTTATATTATCGAATGCAACACATTGCTCATAACACGAAGGTTTACTTGTGCAAAACACTGGAAAGTCTCTACTATGAGTCTCTGCTATGAGAAGCAGATATTAGCTGTGGGAGTAGGAAAAGTAAAAGAAACAATGTGCCAGATTCAATGATACACCAATGAACGATGAGGTTCTTAATGGTGGCCAAGGTCTGAAACATAATCGATGGAGGATTCGAAACGATCAGGACTCTGTCAAATGCTTATATCTTATCCCCCGTATTGTTCGGTGCATATACTAGTGGTGCTTCTAGAACTACTTAACCAACTAATTAACCTCTGCTTATGATGCCTTTGCTACTGTCTCTACAGGTCCAGGGCATATTGGGCAGCATTGCAGATGAACAATTATCCTTGTTGTCACTGGCCAACCCAAACAATGGGCATGACTGAACATACAGATTCCACATTGTTGACTAGAAGCGTTCAAGGCCTTCAAATCAAGTGCTCAGACAGCATGTGGATTATCGTCCCCGCAATACCCAATGCATTTGTCATCAACGTTGGATATCTTTTGCAGGTAACGCTAGCTCGTCCTTTGAATATATCTATCAAAGCTGCTGGGAATAACAATATATCCGATTGGATTTAAATTTTAAATTGCATGTAGGTCCTCAGCAAATACAAAAGTGTGGTTCATTGAGCAGTTAACAATAGCAAGCCCAGACTTTATTTTGCATATTTATGGGGTCCTCCTCTAACTATTATTGTAGAGGCTTCTCCGCAGCTAGTCGATTCCAAGCACCCTCTCCTATACAAAGCTCTTACATGGAATGAATATCTAGTTGCACCGGCCAAACATTCCACATAGCCGTTGAATTCTTTACAAATGTTCAATAAAGTTGTTCAGACAATAAACATTGTCCATCTGCATCTGCTTATAGCTTGTCAGTGTGCATCCGCTGAATCCAAGAATTCACTTCAGAGGGCCACTTGATAATACCATTGTTTGCTTCCAAACAAATCTTAAAGAAGCCGAAATACCTATTGTATTATTGTTACACCCTTGCTGTTTGATCTACAAAATATGTACAAATCTTACGATCAAATACAGGACAATAGTAGAAAATTTCTCTTAATACCCGTCTCTATCTTTCCCCACAATCTATCTTTGCGTTAAGGTCATAAGCTGTCTAATGTTACTTATCTTAATCTCACATGTCATGGAAATAGACAATAGCAATTTTGCTTCAAATGGGGCGGGGTTTGTGACGCCATAAAGGATTTGACATGGGTGAATATCTGGGTGAATATCTGCCCTAGATATGTGAAATCAACAATACTTGTTCACACAAGGCAACTATCAAATGTGGTTCATCAAAATTGTCTTGGAGCTTCAATCATTCAATCATTTTTTAGAGAATTCATTCTCTCTCCCACTCTGGAAAATTTTAAGAAAGAACTTATGTGGGCGTTGCTGAATGAGTTTATTGCTAGTGCATCTCTATAGGTGCTATCCATCCTATAAATTTCAGTCAATAGACAAGATGTTCAATTTCTAAAGACAGGGACTTGCTGCCTTTAGCAGCTTTCCTTGTTCCACTAATTTTGGCTTCATGTTAACAAAGTAGAAATCGAGACATCTTATTCCACTAATTGATTATAAAATTTCAGATATAATTTGTATGGATTGGATATATTGGTCATTTGTGCGTTTAAGGTTGCTTTGTTTACTTAAAAAGCAAGCTATTATTATGTCCTCTATAGGGGATATATATGATTCAATTAGGTAGATTAATTCAACATGAAAATTTAAATTTTTTTATTTTCAAATGTTTTTACTATAGTTTGGATTAATTTTTATTTTTTGAATTATTTAAATATTGATTTAACTTGGTTCTTATTCGTCTTCTGCGAGTGACGTAGGTCTGGAAGTTTGTGCCCCAAGACCCGACGACGAGATGGCGTAAGCATTCACACTGGCATATATTGAAAAATGGTTTTCATTTCTTTGAGAAGAGAGCCTTCCTACCAAATTCAAAGCTACTTGAACAATGACACAGAGCATGAATCTGCAGTCATTTGACAGATGTTAGACATAACAGTTCTTGGGGAGAAAGGATGCTAAGTATCTACCTACTCCTCAGGAATGAAAAACCTACAGCACTGAAGATTGTTTGCTCCGCTCTGTCCAACACTCCAAAGTCTGTGTACAAAATCTCTCTAGAGTTTTATAAAACATATGAGAATATGACCCAGACAAACCTGCAATTTGTATTAACACCTTGAAAATGAAAATCACTGAAGTGGATGGAACCTTCCAATCGATGACTTGCATGCAGGGGGAGCGTGGTTAAGTCGTTGAATGTAATGTGGCAAGTTGCATGGACTTGCACCACGTCTACATAGTGTTCGTTACATCAATAAAAACAATGAAGCTAAGCTCTGTTTTTTTTAATCCATTCAATGTTTTAGTTTTTGACTTTTCCTTAGCTTGAGGAAGCTCTGTAATATTTATACTAGAAGCTTGAAATTCCATGAGGTTTTGTCTCAGGTGACATCATTTGTTTTGTATGTTTTTGCATGATGTATTGTGTGTCGTTCTAGGATATGACATTCATATTCAATTTTATATTTTTTTTATTGTAGATCCACCGTTGTTTGTTGCAATTTGTTTAGAGCTGGGATTTGGTAGTCAGTTCCTATTTTCATTTCGAGAAGTTGCATACACACAATTCTATCTTTCAGTAATATATATGTCGTCAAACTATCACAAACAATATTATTTCCGTGTGATGTATACAAATATTCTTTTGGGTTGTTAGTTGATATGTCGATAAAAAAATCAAGTGGTTACATTTACTTATGGTAGAATTGAAGAATATAAATATTGATCCTCTATAATCTATGGACACACTGATATGAGTTTATTTGAATCCAAGTTCTGGCTACTTACGGACTGTGATATTGTAAAAAACTTGCCAAGATTCTAATAAATCTAGCACCTTCTTCAGATTTCGAGTTGCAAAATTGGGTTTTGGATCTTAATTTGTTACATCAAATCTACCCATATACATCAATAAGGACACGCTTCCAGCTCCATGACTGCTTCATCCTGGGTTGTGATGGATCGTTTTTGTAAGATGGTTTTGTAAGCGGCCCTAGAAAACAAGACGCTCTTTTAAATCTAAGGCACGGTGGACTGGTCAATATTGTGTCTCTGATTATTTCATTATTCTTTTGGTTTTTTTATTTATAATTCTTTTTGTTTCTTCTTTATCTAATGAATTTTGTATAAGTACTTAGTTTTGAGGGCAATTTTAATTGATGGATTGATGGATTGGAGATAATACTAGCTTCATAAATATGGATACTGGTTGATTGTGTGTATCAGACTCGAATTTAGACATTTGATATTGATGAGTTAAGTGCTTAAATGTGCTTATACATTCATCATGGAATTTAGACATTTGATATTGATGAGTTAAGTGCTTAAATGTGCTTATACATCCATCATATACATCTATCATAGAAAATAAGAATTAAAATGAAAAATAAAAATTACATACTATTAAATGAAAAATAAAAAATGCATGATATGAATGTCAATAAATTAAAAATGAAATTCTATATCAGTCAGATTATATACAACAAAACTGTGCCAAAGCAGATAGTTGGAATTTTTTTGTTTTGGTGACATGTAGTTGTTACATATGAATATTTAATTATGCTCAACTCAAATCATATTGTAAAAAATAAATGGCTTATAAATTTGTTAAATACTCATCATTTAAAAAATAAAAGCGAATAAAGGAATACAATTCTATTTTGTACATGCTTTTATATGTATAGTTGTCCAACTTAGAGGTCCTTTCGACATCTTTGTTATTGGTTCTTAAACCCAACCTTATGTTTGACTTTCATGGTAACTTGTTAACTTCTTTTCTGTTTTATTTGTTATGTTTGACTTTCATGGTAACTTGTTAACTTCTTTTCTGTTTTATTTGGTGGCATGGCGGTTTGATTTTTCTCTCTATTTCATGAACACTGATGGAATACATAATTTATGCCAACAGTACGGTCGAAGAAAATAGAGAGACCGATTGTCATAGCAGAGGTGGAATTCCTGTCAGTACAAATATCATTTTGCATGGTATTTGCCCTTTCTCCTTTGTTTGGTGATTTTTTATATTTTATTTTAAAGAGTAGCCGGTATATAATTGTATTAAAAACTACCTACTGGCTGTTGTTATTTACCAGTTGTCTCTAGAAAGTTTAATGCATCCGCTCTTGCTGGCTGTTGTTAATTGCATCATTTTCATGAACCTTAACTGTCACGGTGAAGATGGAATTTTGATTAGCAACAATAAGGTTTTTATGTCTTCTTAAAACACTAACAGCTAAATTCCTTTTTCGCCGCAAAGGAAGTCTGTCATGGGCATCAAAGGTTGATTGTTTGATTAGGTTAGGTTATTTAAGCAGCTTCCCCTATCTACAGTGTATCTACAGTGAGAACTCGAACTCGAAACCCCTTACACGGATAAGACCAAAGCAAGCCCTTTCGCAGGGTACCTACTATCATTAGCCTATGTTACAATTTAACACGTTGACATGTTTTTAGGAATAAATGAAGTTTGTAATATAATCCAGGGTTGCTCCCATTTTTTCTATTATTGGAAACTATTTCTCTGCCATTACAACCTAGAGGATTGTCGCATTGCGGGTCTTGGAAATTGGAATTTTAGTGATGTTGCTTGTTATGGGTTACCTGTGTCCTGTTAAGCTCTTATGGTGATGATTAAAGTTTGTGTTAGAATCTTGATGGCTTCCTTTAAGCTTAAATAGCCCAGCATGGCTTTTGATAGTTGAAATAATTTGGTAGCCTGTAGAGTCCCAATGGAGGTCCTTGAAGTTTGGACCGTTGTGAATGCAATACTATTAATACTATCATTAATTTGTATTTATTTAGTTAGTAACTTTCAGTCTCTTTAGTATTTTTGGCCACCCAAATTTAAGCAACAATGTCGTCTACCCGATACATGGAAACCCGCCATTCGATATGCAATCACGGTTTCAATGCAACCTTCGTACATTGGTCCATGACTCCATACATGCAAATTTAAAACTGGATTCTGTAAATGCAGAGTGCATTCTTTTAATAATCTTTTCAATCTTTTTAGGATTGACTTTAACTTTGTATTAAAAATTTTAAGTAATTTTTTTCTATACGTTTTTTTTTAATATTATTCATGTTTTGCCTTGTTATATACATCCTTATTCTCTTCTTCTGGTTATAAATTACGTGAAGGACTATCCTATGAGCTATGGAGGGGTGACTTCCCTGGAATCTATATGGGAAACGAACGTCCAGCATGTATCGGGTAACACCGCAAATTCAACCCAGTAAAGGAAGATGCAAGAATCTAGTCTTTGGCCTGCTTTTTCAGTTTGGTGCTAATTTACAGAAATGTTTACAGAAATGTTGTTGTAAGTCCAGTGTTGGTCTCAATATTGGAACGTTCTTGGTTTTATGTGGAATTCTGTCCGAGGGTTGGGAAGAGTTAAGTGGTGCAAACAACTCAGAGAATTTTAGTCTGAATGAGTATGAAGGCGTTGCATATTCCATTCCTTACAGTCGATGTTTGGAACTCGAAGTGTGTCGACCATGTAATGTTAGTTTTGATAGGCCAATTGGTGCCACCTCCATTCCAAGCCTTGATTACGGCTTAACGAATGTGTAGAGCCAAGGGTTATCACTCGGAGCTGTTTTACAATTGGGGCCGTCATATCCTACATATGGTCAAGAGCTCTATGCCATTGTACAAGAAGTGAATAAATGGAAGCATTATCTCCTAGGTATAAGTATATGGTATATTTTGTTATAAGCATGTAGTTAGGATGTTTATATAAAGTTTTTTTTATGTGTCCTTCCTAGTAAAAGGGGAAGGGTCCTTCCTCTCTTAGGGTGCTAGCTTATATATATATTAAATATTACTTGCTTTTTAATTCTTATGTTTTAGCTAGTAATTAACTAGCTTTAATAAAAACCTAGACATAAGTTAAATTGTCACTAAAGTTTGATATATATCTATTAGTAATTATTAATGAATTAATTATTAATAAGCAACATTAAAAACTAAAATTTATTTTATGTTTATATATTTATTTTGTATTAAAAAATTTCATCACAAGTTTTGCATGTCTATGCCCTACTATTTAGATTTTCAATATTTGGAAATTCAACTTTCTCTTTCATTCAAAAAGAGTAAACAATATATACTTTTTCATTTAATATTAATATTTTTATTTTTTCAAATTTATTCATCTTTACAATTGATAAGTTTCTAAAATAGATAAATGAATGCAAATAAATGTGTTTATGGATCTTAATAGATTTATCCATTCTTATCATTATTGGGTTTCTAAAATGTATAAGTTAGTGTCAAAACTAATTAAATAAAATAAGTATATGTTAGTTGTTTAGCTTATTTGTTTTTTTTTCTATGTTTTATTCCCTTGGTTGTTTAGGTTTTTTTTTTTGAAATTTTTTTTTATTTAGCTTATTTTCTAAGTTTTATTCCCTTGATTGTTTAGCTTATTTGTTTTTTTTTAATATTTTTTATTATTTTATTTAGCTTATTTGCTTTAGTGGGGGGCATTGCCACCTGGTGCCTCTTGTTCTAATTATATGAATAGGTGACTTGATTTTATATATGATCCATACAAATGGGTTTTTTTATATGGACCTTGGGATTGGTTAATTGTTTTCCTTTTGAATATTGGTAGTTGGTATAAATACAAGTAAGCATGAGATGAGAGGATTGTGTGTGGTGCACTATGAAGATACATTTTCCTTGTAATTGTTGAGTTATTGTAATGATTGATTATTTTGAGATTTATTGGTATAAAAGGAAATATCAAGACCATAACTTAACCAGTATTAATATTACATCTTAATGAATAACACTTTTAAGGATTTACCATGATCAACCTCACCAACTAGGTGTTGTTGGAAACTTCTTTTTCATCTATTAGTTGAAAGGGAACCATTATAGCCTCCTATGATAGTACTATGTTATTGCGATGTAAGTTTGACATAGCAATCTGTGATAAGATGCCTTAAGTATGTACATTATTTGTTTGTTGAACAACTTGTTCCACCAAAGCTTGTGATATTTCTTCTCATAATTGTACATAGGTTTGTTTGCAATTTTTAAGATATTGCTTCTTAATTAAGAAATGTTTTTTTTTTTTATATTTTGTTTTGTCAATTGTACACCTACTTCATTTTTCCTTCGAAGTTTTATTGCACCTTATGGGGGGCAATCTACAATGGATTTTGTAGTAGTCTACGTCCAAGACAAAGTCTTCAATATTTTGCAAACCCTAGAATTATCACACCGATAAACTCTAAATATGGTTCAACACTAAATTTACAATGGAATAATAAAATCCCTTGACTCAGTTCTTCAAAAGGGAAAAGCACTTCAACAATATATACATTAATAGTCATTAAAAAAATTGAAAACTTTTAAATTCAAGAGATCTCTGTTCTTCGCACTGATATAACCACCATTTGACTGAATGAAAAAAACTACAATAGAGCAACCTCACTTCTATCTCATGTTTTTTAACCATTTGACTGAATGAAAAAAACTACAATAGAGAAACCTCGCTTCTATCTCATGTTTTTTAAGCTACCAGTTCTATTAAATCAAGAGAATCATGAAAATATGTATCATTTCTTACTAGGCGGTGCTTCTCACAAAAGCTAATTAATTTTTCAATGCAATGTGGGTGGACGCTTATGACGATAACAAGCTTACGTTGCTCAAATTCGAGTCTCCACGATGGTTCCATGGAATTTGGACTTAGGCAAGAAGGTCACCTTTTCTTCTTCCATGGGTGTGGCCTACTTACAATCAAAATGTTTCACCAAGAACCTGCAAATACAGTCATCCAACGCGAAGAGGAAAATAAATGAAGCATGAATTCGCTTTGAAAGTCTCGATATCTAGGTATGTGTGAGAGATGCGCTCAGGTCACAACCACAGTAGAACTAGCAACATGTTGAGTTTCAAAAACAACTTGTTGCCCACCTATTTCGACAAGGTGCCAACTCCATGTACATAATGGTACAAGTCATACCTTGGAAAAATCTGAGGATTTTTCACTTTTGCAGGGCAATTGCCCCTTTGTAAAATGAAATGTCCGCTCCCCTGCGTGGGAAAATTAATGTAATTATATGTGCTAGTATGGGTCATATGATATGGATGCCACACCATGGAACTGGTTGTTAGGGAAGTCCCCTCATCGAGTGTTTTTTCCCTTTCCAATTGATCTTGTTGAATAAACGAGTTTAATCGGTTTGTTTTTTCACTCAAAATCCTCCAAAGTGGTAACAGGCGTTCTACTAGTCAAGTCCATGAGGTGGCTAAGGCTTCAAAGTGTGATTCATGACCATGCTAGACATTTGTATAGAGTCTTGCGGAGTTTCGTTGTGTTGTTGTATTTTATTTATTTTTCTGGTTAATTAATTTCACCCCTTGGTGATTAATTAACTCAGTTTTTGATGTAATAATGTAATTGCTCAAGCATTGGCATTTTGTAATAGGGGCTATGAATGCAAAGCAAATTGCTATGAAACCCCCTAAGCCACCGCTTCGAGTCCCATGTCTTTCTAATAAGTGGTTGAAGAGATAGACCAATTTTGGTCAGGAGGGATCTATTTTTCCTAGGGAATTAATTAATTTCCCTAAGTTAAAAATTTATATTATTTGATTTTAAAGGAAAAAATCAAATAATGCCATGGTAATTTTTTTGGGGGGTTCCTAAGCCTAGGAAAATTTATTCCAAAATTTATCCACCCCCCCATGGCCTAGATATTAATTTTCAAGTTTATTTTTAATTTTTCCTAATTCAAAGTTGGAAAAATTTAAAATTATTAAATTGAAAATTTTAATCTAAGGTGAATGTATTTTTCTCCTAAGTCAAAAGGATAAATATTCATTTTGAGAGAGCAAAGGCTAAAGTCCAAGCTACAAATAAAGGGGACGTCCAAGTTTAACCCCAAGTTTAGTGTGGGGCGGCCAAGTTTAAAGGCACTCCAAAGTGGGGGCGCTAATGTAAAGGGAGGCGTCCATGTAAAAAAAAGGCCACCAAATAGAGGGGGAGCATGTTAAATTTAGAGGAGGCGCCATCAAAATAGTGGGGCGTCAAAGGTTTAAAGGAGGCGCTATTACATGAAGGGAGGCACTAGCTTGTTTAGTGGGGTGTCTACACTTAGAGGAAGCGCCAAGTATAGAGGACGTCCAGCCAAAAATAGAGGAGGGCGCCTAGTTGGGCCCACATCTAACCACATTCAACCACAAAAAAGATCTAAGGGTGACGTTTTGGTCAAAACCCTAGATCTAAGGGTGAATATTGCTGAGACATGGATCAAGCTTCCAAGCCATTGATTGAAAATAATCTAAGGGTGGAGATTGATTGAGAAGAATGTAAAGTCAAATACATAGATCTAGATCTAATCTTGGCCATTGATCTTCAAGGGGTTAGGGTCTTCCTCAACTATATAATGAGGGTCTCACTCCCTCATTTCACAACTTATCTCATGCTATTGTTATGCTGCCGGAATCTTTCCCCACTCTCTTCCCATGTTTTCTCAAGCATTTGGCCCAAGCCTCTTGCTCTTTTGTATTAAACCTTGCCCTAGTTGGGCCATAATAGAAGAATACTTTGTAGGAAATTTGTGCCGTCACTCTACATCTCATGCATTCTTGTGGTGAGGTAACTTGTATTGTATTTTTTATCTGCATTTGTACTAGCTTAGATAGCTCTCCACAAAGTATTTTGTGGAGAGACTTGTAGGTAGAAGTATTTATATCTTCATTTGTGAGTAGATTGATAAGATCCTACAAAGTATTTTGTAGGGTTTATTTTTGTACTCATCTCTTTGCTTACATTTGCAGCTCTCTCAAGTTTATTTACAGGTTTTCCAAGCCAAGAAGGGCTCCTCCAAGTGTTCATTTTTCCAGATTTTCAATTCGGCCATTTTCTGTTTTCCTTCATAAAACTGGGTTTTATTCACTATATAGTGAATATAACCCTTGTTTTAGGGCCCCCATCCATATTATATTAGTATAGACTTTTATTTTTGCTGTTTATATGTTATTTCAGCCCTCTAAACATTCATTTTCAGCCACTAAAATTTCTGTTTTCCATTTTTTTAAAGTTCAGATTTTCCTGCAAAATTTCTGGGTTTTACACTAAATTTTTCTAACTTTCTGTTCAGTTTTCTGCAGTAATTTCCAGCAAGTAAGTTGCTAATTTTTTGCAGGTTTTATGCACAAAAAGAGTGGGTTATGCTGCCCTAAATTTCACAGAAAAAACCCAGCTAAAGTTTGGTCCAAAAGAGGCCCTAAACTACACTTCTTCTCTCTTTCCTATTACATTGTAAACCCCAAAGGAGAAGTTCTCTTTGGGGGTATTCTCTGCTGTAAATTTGTATATGTGTAGTGTAGAGATAGCTGCTTATATTTATTTTATTGCAAGTCATTTTCCTGTTTACCCACCTATCTTTGTTACAGACCACCATCTCTGTGACAGAGATTGTTGTGAGGTTAGTTTAAGTATTTCTTTTATTTCTGTTTACCCGCTATCTTTGTGACAGACCACCATCTATGTCACAAAGATTGCTGTGAGGTTAGGATAACCTTTTTATTTTCTGTTCACCCACCTATCTCTGTGACAGACCATTATCTCTGTCACAGAGATTGTTGTGCGGTTAGGCATTGCTTTAGCCATTTACAGTTTCTTTTAAGTTTCAGTAATTGTTTTATTTTCAGCTAAAGGTAACCATACAACTCACCCATCCTGTGTATCCTCTATCCACTTGTCATCTCCCTTTAAGTACTTCAAGTTGGATATGAAAAGCAGGAGAAGTGGGGGCTTAGCTTAGTTGAAACAAATTTTCTTTTTTCTATTACAATCACACATATTTTTTTTATTTTTTCAGTCCAAGATCAAGTACCAGCACCTCCCATAAGGGATACCGCTTGGTTGATCTTGTTGACAGCTTAAAATTTACCTTGCATATTAACCACTAAGATTTAAAATTAACCCCTAAAATTTACCAACAAAAGATTCTCTATTTCCTGCTCCTCTACCCAGTTATCACCCTTCGGGGTACTCACGAGATACGACAGGGGATAGAGGATTCTTCGTTTAATAGGCATCCATCTAGCCATTTTTCCTGTCAACTAAAAACAGTGACCTCGGAGGCGACTTGGGGTAGTAGACCGTGGGGGGTCTCTAGGAGCTTTGACGTCCTCCTTGTTGAGCACCAGGCCATTGGGGTTTGACCTGTGAGCTACGGGTGGGCTTTGCTCCCACTTTGTTGAGCGCAACAGCATTCCCTCTTTGACTAGACTCAGTACTAGATCGGGGTATTCACACCACCGGTTCTAAAACTAAACTTCAAGAAGAAAAACTTTAATAAAATTTATTAAAATTAACCAAGAGACATTGCAAAATGTCCTACAAACACAGGTCATTACTATCACTTTGTTGTTCAAGGTTTTCATTGCAAGCACTTTTATTTTCGCAAGTTCTTCACTTTTTAGTTACAAGCATTTCATTTCAGTTTTCGCAAATTCTTGTGGTGGCATCTCTAATTCATGGTTTAGTAATCTGAGATCTTGTGTAACACAAATTTTTGGGGTAATAGCTTGACATTGTTCCATTATTCAATCTGTTACAACTGTGGATACTGCTAATATTGGTTAACTGCTCATTTTTTATTGTTTATATTTCATAAGTATTCATTTGCCACATTGTAACCTTGTTTAATTGGGATAACACCTAAACTGTGGTTTAATTAACTTACATTTCAATTTCAGTTGTAAATATGTAAAGTTATAATTTTAGACTCCATTTGTAATAGGCACTGGTCTTTATTTATCTCAAGGTCTGCTACTCATTAAAAGGAAGTCTTTGCATATGCATGCTGCTTGTCATTCCTTAGATAATACAAAGGCTTAGCTTCACAAATCTTAATGAAAGATCCCTTTAATTAATTTGTAATTAATTAATAAATCTGGAACTTAGCTTTCCTGTAGGGACTACCCCTTGGCTCTGTTGGGATCTTGCCTAAACGGAGGAGTTGTGGACTGTGGTGACAGTGGTCCCCAGCTCTTGCTTGCCCCCAAGGACACACATAGCAGGTTGTGACTTTCCTGTGTCTTAAAGTGTGAATTAGGCGGCAACATCTTTGGCGCCGTTGCCGGGGACAAGTCTTTTGTCCTTGGTCTTGACATTAATTAAATAATTTTAGATCTAATTCTTTAATTCTTCAATTTAATTCGTTTTTAAAGTGTTAATAAAAAAATTTGAAATAACCTTAAATTTTTTTTTCTCTTTCCTTTCTTTTACCCATATTGGAAGTTTACTTGTTCTCCAAGTGGCGACTCCACTTCAAAATATATAGTAAGGTATTCTACCTGGAGCCCTTTAGTTTGCTTAGCTCCCTCTTAGATCCTGAAAAGGCTTTTAGAGGAAGTTGAACAAACTTGCTCCCTATAGAATCTTTACAAGTCTTGGAGAAGAAGCCAATTTCTAATATGCCTTTGTGGTTTATCTAAGTAAACCAACCTGAACAATGAATAATTATTATAGACCATGTGATTTCTCTAAAATTGTTGGTTACCCTCATGATGTTCCAGAAAAGGCTGTAGATAAGTTTCCTTCTTTTCAAGGAGACAATGCTACAAGTGCTAAAGCCCACATCAGAAATTTCAATTTATGTATTGCAAGATGGTGTATGGCACACAATCATGAGGATGTGAAGATGAAACTCTTTGTTTTGTCCTTAGAGGAAGAGGCCATTGATTGGTTTATGGAACATGATGATAACACGTTTAAAGACCTTAAGGGAATCATTGAAGCTTTTAATGATAAATGGGGAGATAAGAGGGATCACCATTCCTTGTTAACTACCTTGCACTCTAGCCATAAGGAAGATAATGAAACAGTGGAAGGATTTAATAGAAGATTTAATGAATTGGTTAAGAATCTCCCTCAAGATATTAAGCCTCCTGAAAAGGCCATCTTAATTTTCTACATTCAAGCTTTTGAAGGGGAAATGAAATACCAGCTAAGGGATAAAGAGCCTACAAATGTTAGGGAGGCACAAGACAGAGCTATTAAAATAGATAAGAATATGCAAGATTCAGGGAAATCAAATGTTCTTGGGTTTTCAAAGGAAGTTAAGGAAATGCGAAACCAAGAATCTCAAGGTGACTCCATAGATAAGCTCACCCAATTGATTAAACAAATGGAATTGAATCATGATAATCAGCTAGCTGCCATACAGGCAAACCAGACAGCATTACAAAACAAGATAGTTTCCATGGAAAAGGACAAAAGTAATAATCATAAGCCAAATGATAGATGGAAAAAAGGTATCCCTAAAGGACCCCCTTATCAAGAACAAGAAAGACCTCCAGAGCCTATGGAAGCAAACAATTGGTTTGACGATCCAGTAATCCCTTACTGTAGGGCATGTGATGATTCACATGAGGAAGGGACTTGTCCCATTTTCTTTCAGATTATAAAGAAAAAGTTAGCAGCTAGAGAAAGAATGGAACAAGTTAATATGGTTGGTCATGAATGTGTGTTTAACAATAATGAGGATTTATGGGATTCAGTAGAAGATAGAAAGGACATGGTTTGCATGACTAGAAATATGGACAAAGTAGAAGAAACATGTGACCATGAACTTACCCCTAAACAAAATGTATTTTCAAGTAATAATTTGAGTATGGATTTAGGGGGTTGGATCAGTGATGTAAAGGTATCGATTCCTGTAGCAGAGAATGTAAAGGTTCCAGCCCAAAAGGATAAGCCACCAAGGCTTTAGTAAGGTCTCCTCAAGTCAGTAAAGTGTCAGATCATTTTCAGAATGTTTTAGAACAAAAGACAGTTGAGGCATGCCAGAATGAATCAGTGTTTTTTCAGAATGTGGTCAGTGTACATAGTATAAAGGATCATGTTATTTTTGTTAGCTTCCTGGAAAATATAAAGGATGGAATCAGAATTAAGGAAGTTAACAATATATGGCATGAGCAGTTTTTTGATAGTGTGGACTTTTGGAAAATCTTCAAAGATGAGAGGCACTATCAAAGTCACAAGAAACAGGAAAGGGTCAAACGAGCCACAAATCAGGTTTTTCTTCAAAAAGACAAATACTTAGTGTCCTAAGGGACACTCTCTGTAATGTATCTCTAACCCTTTTCCTTGCATTCTTTTAACAATTTTTTATTATTTCATTCTTTGAAATTATTTATGCATATATGTATGATCATTGTGTAGTCATTTCATTTATTCTTTATTGATTATTTATTGGTTTCTACATGAGGACTTATGTTGGTTATTGGTGAGAATTTGTGGTTGCAGAGTCTGGAGTTCTCGTATGCTCTCCGATGATCCAACACACGTCCCCAAGTCGGAGCCAGATGTTGCCCACCTATTTCTACAAGGTGGCAACTCCATGTACATGAAGATGTACATAATGGTACAAGTCATACCTTGGAAAAATCTGAGGATTTTTCACTTCTGCAGGGCAATTGCCCCTTTGTAAAACGAAATGTCCGCTCCCCTGCGTGGAAAAATTAATGTAATTATATGTGCTAGTATGGGTCATATGATATGGATGCCACACCATGGAACTGGTTGTTATGGAAGTCCCCTCATCGAGTGTTTTTTCCCTTTCCAATTGATCTTGTTGAATAAACAAGTTTAATCAGTTTGGTTTTTCACTCAAAATCCTCCAAAGTGGTGACGGGCGTTCTACCAGTCAAGTCCATGAGGTGGCTAAGGATTCAAAGTGTGATTCATGACCATGCTAGACATTTGTATAGAGTCTTGCGGAGTTTCGTTGTGCTGTTGTATTTTATTTATTTTTCTGGTTAATTAATTTCACCCCTTGGTGATTAATTAACTCAGTTTTTGATGTAATAATGTAATTGCTCAAGCATTGGCATTTTGTAATAGGGGCTATGAATACAAATTAAATTTCTATGAAACCCCCTAAGCCACTGCTTCGAGTCCCATGTCTTTCTGATAAGTGGTTGAAGAGATAGACCAATTTTGGTCAAGAGGGGTCTATTTTTCCTAGGGAATTAATTAATTTCCCTAAGTTAAAAATTCATATTATTTGATTTTAAAGGAAAAAATCAAATAATGCCATGGTAATTTTGTTTGGGGGTTCCTAAGCCTAGGAAAATTTATTCCAAAATTTATCCACCCCCCCATGGCCTAGATATTAATTTTCAAGTTTTTTTCAATTTTTCCTAAGTCAAAGTTAGAAAATTTTAATCTAAGGTGAATGTATTTTTATCCTAAGTCAAAAGGATAAATATTCATTTTGAGAGAGCAAAGGCTAAATTCCAAGCTACAAATAAAGGGGACGTCCAAGTTTAACCCCAAGTTTAGTGGGGCGGCCAAGTTTAAAGGCACTCCAAAGTGGGGGCGCTAATGTAAAGGGAGGCGTCCATGTAAAAAAGGCCACCAAATAGAGGGGGCGCATGCTAAATTTAGAGGAGGCGCCATCAAAATAGTGGGGCATCAAAGGTTTAAAGGAGGTGCTATTACATGAAGGGAGGCGCTATCTTGTTTAGTGGGGCGTCTACACTTAGAGCAAGGGCCAAGTATAGAGGACGTCCAACCAAAAATAGAGGAAGGCGCCTAGTTGGGCCCACACCTAACCACATTCAACCACAAAAAAGATCTAAGGGTGACGTTTTGGTCAAAACCCTAGATCTAAGGGTGAATATTTCTGAGACATGGATCAAGCTTCCAAGCCATTGATTGAAAATAATCTAAGGGTGGAGATTGATTGAGAAGAATGTAAAGTCAAATACCTAGATCTAGTGGTGGAGATTTAACCTAGATCTAGATCTAATCTTGGCCATTGATCTTCAAGGGGTTGGGGTCTTCCTCAACTATATAATGAGGGTCTCACTCCCTCATTTCACAACTTATCTCATGCTATTGTTATGTTGTCGGAATCTTTCCCCACTCTCTTCCCATGTTTTCTCAAGCATTTGGCCCAAGCCTCTTGCTCTTTTGTATTAAACCTTGCCCTAGTTGGGCCATAATAGAAGAATACTTTGGAGGAAATTTGTGCCGTCACTCTACATCTCATGCATTCTTGTGGTGAGGTAACTTGTATTATATTTTTTATTTGCATTTGTACTAGCTTAGATAACTCTCCACAAAGTATTTTGTGGAGAGACTTGTAGGTAGAAGTATTTCTATCTTCATTTGTGAGTAGATTGATAAGATCCTACAAAGTATTTTGTAGGGTTTATTTTTGTACTCACCTCTTTGTTTACATTTGCAGCTCTCTCAAGTTTATTTACAGGTTTTCCAAGCCAAGAAGGGCTCCTCAAAGTGTTCATTTTTCCAGATTTTCAATTCGGCCATTTTTTGTTTTCCTTCATAAAACTGGGTTTTATTCACTGTATAGTGAATATAACCCTTGTTTTAGGGCCCCCATCCATATTATATTAGTATAGACTTTTATTTCTGTTGTTTATATGTTATTTCAGCCCTCTAAACATTCATTTTCAGCCACTAAAATTTATGTTTTCCATTTTTTAAAAGTTCAGATTTTCCTGCAAAATTTCTGGGTTTTACACTAAAGTTTTCTAACTTTATGTTCAGTTTTCTGCAGTAATTACCAGCAAGTAAGTTGCTAATTTTTTGCAGGTTTTATGCACAGAAAGAGGGGGTTATGCTGCCCTAAATTTGCCAGAAAAAACCCAGCTAAAGTTTGGTCCAAAAGAGGCCCTAAACTACACTTCTTCTCTCTTTCCTATTACATTGTAAACCCCAAAGGAGAAGTTCTCTTTGGGGGTATTCTCTGCTGTAAATTTGTATATGTGTAGTGTAGAGATAGTTGCTTAGATTTATTTTATTGCAATTTATTTTCCTGTTTACCCACCTATCTCTGTTACAGACCGCCATCTCTGTGACAGAGATTGTTGTGAGGTTAGTTTAAGTATTTCTTTTATTTCTGTTTACCCGCTATCTTTGTGACAGACCATCATCTCTGTCACAAAGATTGCTGTGAGGTTAGGATAACCTTTTTATTTTCTGTTCACCCACCTATCTCTGTGGCAGACCATTATCTCTGTCACAGAGATTGTTGTGCGGTTAGGCATTGCTTTAGCCATTTACAGTTTCTTTTAAGTTTCAGTAATTATTTTATTTTCAGCTAAAGGTAACCATACAACTCACCCATCCTGTGTATCCTCTATCCACTTGTCATCTCCCTTTAGGGACTTCAAGTTGGATATGAAAAGCAGGAGAAGTGGGGGCTTAGCTTAGTTGAAACAATTTTTCTTTTTTTTGTTACAATCACACATATTTTTTTTATTTTTTCAGTCCAAGATCAAGTACCAGCACCTCCCATAAGGAATACCGCTTGGTTGATCTTGTTGACAGCTTAAAATTTACCTTGCATATTAACCACCAAGATTTAAAATTAACCCCTAAAATTTACCAACAAAAGCTTCTCTATTTCCTGCTCCTCTACTCGGTTATCACCCTTCGGGGTACTCGCGAGATACGATAGGGGATAGAGGAGTCTTAGTTTAATAGGCATCCATCTAGCCATTTTTCCTGTCAACTAATAACAGTGACCTCGGAGGCGACTTGGGGTAGTAGACCGTGGGGGGTCTCTAAGCGCTTTGACGTCCTCCTTGTTGAGCACCAGGCCATTGGGGTTTGACCTGTGAGCTACGGGTGGGATTTGCTCCCACTTTGTTGAGCGCAACAGCATTCCCTCTTTGACTGGAGAAGTACTAGATCGGGGTAGTCACACCACCGGTTCTAAAACTAAACTTCAAGAAGAAAAACTTTAATAAAATTTATTAAAATTAACCAAGAGACATTGCAAAACATCCTACAAACACAGGTCATTACTATCACCTTGCTGTTCAAGGTTTTCATTGCAAGCACTTTTATTTTCGCAAGTTCTTCACTTTTTAGTTACAAGCATTTCATTTCAGTTTTCGCAAATTCTTGTGGTGGCATCTCTAATTCATGGTTTAGTAATCTGAGATCTTGTGTAACACAAATTTTTGGGGTAATAGCTTGACATTGTTCCATTATTCTATCTGTTACAACTGTGGATACTGCTAATATTGGTTAACTGCTCATTTTTTATTGTTTATATTTCATAAGTCTTCATTTGCCACATTGTAACCTTGTTTAATTGGGATAACACCTAAACTGTGGTTTAATTAACTTACATTTCAATTTCAGTTGTAAATCTGTAAAGTTATTATTTTAGACTCCATTTGTAATAGGCACTGGTCTTTATTTATCTCAAGGTCTGCTTGTCATTAAAAGGAAGTCTTTGCATATGTATGCTGCTTGTCATTCCTTAGATAATACAAAGGCTTAGCCTCACAAATCTTAATGAAAAATCCCTTTAATTAATTTGTAATTAATTAATAAATATGGAACTTCGCTTTCCTGTAGAGACTACCCCCCTTGGCTCTGTTGGGATCTTGCCTAAACGAAGGAGTTGTGGACTGTGGTGACAGTGGTCCCCAGCTCTCGCTTGCCCCCAAGGACACACATAGCATGTTGTGACTTTCCTGTGTCTTAAAGTGTGAATTAGGCGGCAACACAATCTTCACACCAGAGGAATAACTCCAACATGCTAGCAATATGATAAGTATATCTCTAACACACCAACAATAAGATAATATCTCTAACACACCAGGAATGGGGAGTGTCTCTAATGCACCAGCAATGCACTAGCAATACAAGAAAAATCTAACAAACCAGTGATACTTACGCGGTGGAGGATACCGTTCTTTCTCATGAGCTTCATGGGGCCAGGAACCATAATGTTTAGATTGCCAAACTTGATAGCAAAGAAAACAACCGTAGTCGATCACTTACAAGAAGAGCACGAAACAGTGTTCTCTACAGTTTGTCTGTCGGTGCCAGAGAAGAATATCATTGCAGTGTCTTTATGTTTTTGTACCTTGTCCTCTCCATGAAGATTCTTAGAGGCTTATGGCTTCATTTTCGATTGTGATCTCCAAACACAAATTGAGTGGACTGAGATAATTAGGGTTTTTAACTCGGAGGAGGCAGTTACTGAACACAGAGTTAGGATTCTCCAACATGCAGGTCCGTCACATGCTTCAGAGCGGGCTTACTCAACTCAACACGGATGAGGACGAATGAGGGCAAGTCCGTCATATATTTCCAAGACCTCTTGTACCTCCAAGATGACTATTCATTTTCACGTAACGCTAACAGATGAGGACGAAGTTCCAATGGGATATTGAATGGGTTAATCATGCGTTATGCAAAACAGGCTTGACCATTAGCTAAAACTATGCATAAATAAAATATTAACCTTCATAAGTAACAAGACTTCGTTAATTCTATATATCCTCACAAAAATATAACAAGAGTTGTCATCCCGTCAACAATGTGAACCCTAGAACTTTGTAAAACTATGACCAAATATAATATTAACCTTCATAAGTAATAAGATTTTGTTAATTCTATATATCCTCACAAACATATAACAAGAGTCACATGGTGGTGATGTCACATTTCCACATGCCAATGCAACAGATGCAATTGTTACAGCTGATTTTACCACACATGGTAGATCACACCTTTACGGTCTTCCCCATCTCTCTCCAGATTTTTTAGACCCCATGGACCATTTTTGTACCTTTGATGTTTCCAAGATCATCCCTAAAAACATGCATTATTTTCTATACACGACTTTGAAACCTATTCTCGCGTATATACGCGGATTTGACCCTTAAACCCACGTACATCAGGATGTGTGCAAAAGGCCAAATAGTTTTGAAGTTTTCATTGATGTGGATCTGAGTCACTTGTCTCTTGGCCTTCCAAATGCCTTGAGATCGCTCGGATTTGACCTTCCATTACCCCATTGAAGCACTATATAAGGAACCCTTTGGATTCATTAAAAGGGGGAGGAATTGAAGAGCAAGAAAACTATAGTCCATTGTTGCCGAAGCTTATACTTGAGTCTGCATCCCTTTGTCCCTTGGAGCACTTTGTGTTCTTCCCAAGCTTGCCTTTGCTTGTGAGCTTGCTATCGAGAGATAAAGGATTGAAGTAATGGAGGCCCAAGTGGAGGACTCGGTTTCTTTGATTCGTAGACGTGCCGACAGAGGTTGTCACTATTGTAATCTATGTTTTATATTAATATAAATATCTTTTCATGTCCAATAATGTGTATTTAAATGAGTATTGAATCCACGGATGCTTTTAAATGCTTATATGTTATTGATTATATATGTTAGAGTAGGTCTAACACAAATATATATAGCATGTTTGTCTTGTTTGCTGAATGTTGAGGGAGCAAATTACTTATACAAGCAAGAGTGAAAAAGCTCAATGGGGATCTACATCAACCGTCCCGAATAAGGTATGTATCGAGATCCTTTAGTGTTAGATGTTTGGTTTCTCTTAGATATATAGGAAATGATTGATTTCTGCAGTTACTCTGGCTGTTGTGGTACCCCAAGCCACAAGAAGTTTTCTCCGTAACAGAATTGGCGACCATACTAGGGATGTTCTTTGTTTTTCTTTGGGGTTTGGGGGCACAATGTACTTGATATTCTTGACTTGCTCTTTGTTTCTCCTTGTTTCTATGATGCATTTTATAGTATGTTCATCCATTGACACTCCCATTTAGCGGTTTTACCCTTGCCCTGCTTTTTACCATTGTATTCTCTGTATATGCAGGTTTTTGGCCAAAAGTCGCGTACATATGCAGATTTTTGGCCAAAAGTCGCGTATACACGCAGGTTTTTGGCCAAAATCTGTGTATGCATGCAATTTTTTAGCCAAAAGTCGCGTATATACGTAGTTGTTCTTTAAACAGTCGTGTACATCCTCCCTTTTGGCGAGTTTGATGTTGTGGGAAGTTGTTGGGTGGGTTGTGAGTGTGGTTGGGTATTACTTGGGTCTGATGTTGTCTGTTGGATGTTTTTTTTGTGACCAGAGACTGCCTTTTCATTGATTTTTCTTTGAAGGTAGCTTTAGTCATTTATTCTTTTTGTTTTGCCATTAGTGCATTACTCTTTTTTGTCTCGATGTCTTGTTGGGCTTGTGTTTTATACTTGCGCAGAGACTGAGAGTTTTAGATGACTTTTATTGCATTTTTCATTCTTTTATATTGAAAAATACAAATAAGTTGCACTCTTAGTTGCATCTTAGATATGGATTTGAGGAGGTACTTCCATTGGATTGCTTGGATGAGAGTTGTATTTAGGCTTTCATATAGGAAGGATTGCATTGACATTCGGAAAGGAATATATATTTATGCATCTCTTGTAATTGCATACCCTATTTTTCATTTGACAAAGATTGCACTTAGCATTGTTTGTTATGGTGTGCACTTTTATTTCACTGTTGAGTCTTCATATCATTAGTTGTACGGCCATTTCCCTTTGAGTAATTACAGCCAATTAAAATCAACGCATAATAAAATGAATTACACTCTTTTCTTTTATAGGGTGCATCAACAAGATTAGGTTTTAGAGTTTTGGAATAGTTAATTGTGAGTTAATTCTCCAAGACTACTAAACAACAACAAGTAGGTGTTTGTCCAGGTGAGATAGTGAAGCCCTTGGTATAATTAGTGTTTCTCAGGACGCTCCTCTTACACGGGAGTTAAGCACAAGGCAGTGCCCACGATTGTGATTGGGATGACCCCTGGTCACTTTTTGTGAGCATCAGAGATATTTCCATGATTGTATTCATATATGGGGGCTCTTTCGAGAGTTTCAGGCTTTGCTACCCTGCCCATATGGTCGATCTCGGCTGCAACTGTCCATCTGAGCATTGGTTATATTGAGGTGACCTTAGTTTCCTTACCTAGGTATCATAGGGAGTACTTGCAGAGGTTATTTTGTGAGTGTCATGGCCAGGTAGAGGTCGGACAACACAGTCGCTTTATGCGTTGAAGTTGAGGGACACTATAATTGGTTATGTACCTCCGTTTGTAGTGTATGGGAGTTTCGAGCCTCTCCTAGGCGAGACATACCTGCTGCATTTGGGAGCTCACATATCCTCGCCTTGGTTTGCTTGTATATTGGCTATAGATTTTCTTAGGAGTGTGCTCTTGGTGCGCTAGTTGGCCTTTGGGATCGTCTTTACTTGAGTATATTTATGCTCTCTTGAGTTTGGGTCCTTTTATTTTCGGCATGCCTGGTATCCTATCACCCATCCTTGGTCCTAGTATAGACCCTGGTGTCAGACTTGGGGGCATCACAGCCCCTTACTGTGCTCATAGATTTGGGAATGGTCATATTCCATCCTCTACTCCATTTGTGGAGGATTTTTATTCCCTTCGCTCGGTCTTTACACCAGTGGTCATCCTCATGGGGGTGGTAGTGGATACGTGAATGTTGGGTCTACACTTTACATTCCTTTTTATGGCCCATCGTCCATTGCACTATTTCCTTTGAATTTATTTGTCATGATCATTCCTACCTATTCCCTATAGTTTGGATTCTTTATTGACTATTTTGGTTTGTGTTGGACTAATATGGTTGTCATGTAGAGTCTAGTTTTTGTACACTTTCTCCGAGGTTTTGACCCGTTTGTGCCTATCATAGGTATTATCTCTGAACCGACATATAGGTTAGGATATCATATGCGCTTGCACTTATGCATTGCCTTATGACCATTCCATCTTAACCTTAGGTACGAACCCATTCCATGGTATCACAGAACCTTCATGCTGCTGTTAGAAGTGGTACTATGTGAATGGTAGAGCTTTCCTATACATGGGTGTCCTAGTTAGCTCCTTTTTGCATTTGGTACCCATGCTGTGAGTCCTCTCTTAGGTCTGGGAGTCCCTTTTAGTCCCTCCATGTCCTTGAGCAAGAGCCTCATACTCCTCTTGAACTTTATGATGGCATTTCCTCGGGACTCCCTTGTATATGTCAAGTTGTAATTGCATTATCATGAGTTTTTCCTACCTCATTGAGCCTTATGCCGGCTTCCCTGACTTTTATTATCAGCTATATAGCCCAAGCTTGTCTCATGTCTAGCCACGCAGAGCCATTTTACATATCCTTTGCAGCTTGATTCCCCATTTTTTACGGGGAGGGGACTTTCCCCCAAGTGTCGTTATCCTACACATGTGTCCTTGCATTGAGCATAGGTATGTTTCGCTACTTGTAACTAGCTTGTTTACCCATTAACACTCGTCTCCTCCTAGTCTATAACTATAAAGCACTTTTATTCTTTTTCAAGCTTTTTAAAATATTTGAAAAAGTCCAAAAAAAAATCAAAAAACCAAAAAGTCGGACAAGAAAATATGTTATGTTTGGAAGTAGTCGAGTCGTGTCGCCTTCAAACAGAGACTGTATATCACATCCGTTGGTTGGGTTAATAGTTTGACTTTAGGAGCTGTACTCATTTCTCTGAGTTTATCTCCACCGACTGGTTATGCTTCTAGTCCCTATGGAGCCTCTATCGATGCCTCATGTGTTGCAGAGATGTCCCAGTTTTATATATCGAGTCTATGCTGCCTACATTCAGTCACCATTCACCTTTATGCTCTTGTTCGAAGGAAGTTGAAACCTGAGTCGGCCATTTCTCAGTTCTCTTGACTTTGCATGTCGGCCATTCCTAGTACTGATACCGGTTCATGCACTTTATGATCGAGTCCTTTCACATTATACAACTTTGTTGAGTACCTCGTGTTGGATGATGGGGGATGCCTTAATTCCCTCCTTCCAGCGGATTTCATCCCATCGACTTCAAATCATTTATTCTAGGATAGGAATCTAGAGTCATTTTTGAGTGCCTTGAGACATGCAGTCATCAGTGGTAGGTTCTCTCTCCATCAACAGTTTTTGGGAATACATCAATGTCCCCTGATCGATGGATCCTTTCAAGTGTTCAATCTCAACACATTTATTCACACTTGTTAGTTAGCACTCTAGTACCTTGATTCCCATTTTCATTATCGGTGGGTGATCTCGTGTATGTTAACGGTATATATCAATGACCGGTAATCAGATGATGGACTACTATGTTCGACCTAGACACCTCTATTCACATAGTAGGACATGTACTCGTAGCGGATTGTGTAGAAGACCTTCCAGATTGGTGGCATTTCATATATGCTACTTCCTTGATTGTGCCGGTGTTCATGAGATTTCAGCTTTTGTGACTTGATTCCAGTATATATCAGATGTTTCCATCCATTATGGAGATCTTGATCCATTATATATCTTTATATTTCATGGAGATCATGATCCTTTGTATATCTTCATCATGGAGATTCTGATCTATCTATATTGTACGTGGCGATGACCACACATGTCATATTTTGTATCATGCCTATTCATGGCCATTGTACTCTTATGTATCCGGGACTGCTATGTCTACTTGCAGTTATGTGCAGAGTTTCATTATTGTATTGTACTATTGGATGGATGGTTCTTCATCACTCCACTTCTGGGATGGACTTATAATGTATTATGTCCATCGTATGACCCCTCTGACCTCACACATTAAGGGGCATCTATTACAGCTGATTTTACCACACATGGTGGATCACACATTTATGGCCTTCCCTGTCCCTCTGCAGACTCTTTAGACCCCATGGACCATTTTTGTACCTTTGATGTTTCTAAGAGCATCCCTAAAAACATGCATTATTTGCTATACGCGACTTTTAAACCTATTCTTGCGGATATACGCAGATTTGACCCTTAAACCCGCGTACATCGGGATGTGTGCAAAAGGCCAAATATTTTTGGAGTTTTCCTTGATGTGGATCCGAGTCACTTGTCTCTTGGCCTTCCATATGCCTTGAGATCGCTCGGAATTGACCTTCCATTACCCCATTGAAGCACTATATAAGGAACCCTTTGGATACATTGAAAGGGGGAGGAATTGAAGAGCAAGAAAACTATAGTCCATTGTTGCTAGAGCTTATACTTAAGTCTACATCCCTTTGTCCCTTGGAGCAATTTGTGTTCTTCCGAAGATTGCCTTTGCTTGTGAGCTTGCTATCGAGAGATGGAGGATTGAAGTGGTGGAGGCCCAGGTGGAGGACTCAGTTTCTCCTATTCGCAGATGTGTCGACAGAGGTTGTCACTATTGTAATCTCTATTTTATATTAATAGAAATATCTTTTCCTGTCCAATAATGTGTATTTGAANTGGATGCTTTTAAATGCTTATATGTTATTGATTATATATGCTAGAGTAGGTCTAACACAATTATATATAACATGCTTGTCTTGTTTGCTGAATGTTGAGGGAGAAAATTACTTATACAAGTGAGAGTGGAAAAGCTCAACGGAGATCTACATCAACCGTCCAGAATAAGGTATGTATCGAGATCCTTTAGTGTTAGATGTTTGGTTTCTCTTGCATATAGGAAAGGATTGATTTTTGTGGCTACTCTGTCTGTTGTGGTACCCTAAGCCATAGGAAGTTTTCTCCGTAACAGCAATGTTTGGTTGTATAAAATGAGATATTTAATTGTTGTAAGTGTGATGTGCAATTGCTCATCCCTACGTTGAACAATTTCAGTAAAAGCTTTAAAGTTTAGAAGTAATTTAAAAAGTATAGTTTGAGAAAGTGAAGGATTAAAATTTCTTCACCTAGCATCATTGATAAAGAGCTTAAGGCTATTGATAATGAGCTCAAGTGGGAATTGGAAAACATTTATTGTTTTACAATAAGGTATTTGCCGCAAAAATTCGCAACTTCTTGCAAATAGTGTTTATTTAGGTCTGGAATATTCACCTACCTCATATGATGAAAAGGCTTTTGATGCTGGAATAACAAATCATGACTATAAATTAGAACCACGAATTCTATTTGTTTGTCTATATTTAAAGGGATATGAATGATGGATATACTAACTCAAAAACAAACTTTATTACCAAATGAAAATTACTTAATTACTTACTTCTAGTGGTAGGCTAGTGCTAGCAAATACTTAATTATTTATGATAGAATGCTAAGGAAAGAAAAAGAATAAGGAACTATTTATACATAAACTACATGTATCTTAAACCATTGACATCAATTTAATAACATGAAAGTTTACAAAATACATTTATGACACATAAATCAACTCATATTGTGCCCAACCACCTCGAATGAGCTAGACTTATGTTAATTTTATTTTAATTTTATTAAAGAGTTTATAAATGGGCATATAATTCAATTATTTGTCTTATATTTTAATGACAAAATTTCAAAATATTGAAATATTGAAATATGAACCAATAATATCCATAACTCTGATTTTCTTTCAGAATTCACCATTAAACACAAAGTTATCTATGTTTTCCATAACAAAGCAAGGAGGGAAAAAATATTCAAAATTCAATACAATATTTCAATATCAACTACTTATAATGCAAAGACATTGATAGTAAACCATTATATATTACTCATATTTCATATAGTTTTTATTTTAACAATGTATACTCAAATTTAAATATTAAATAGTTATTAAATGATGTTTTCAATATCAACTACTTCCACAGACAAAAACATAATTTTTATTTAAAAAATGTATATTTAAACTTAAATATTAAATAGTTATTAAATGATGTTGAAACCATTTGAACATATACGAAATACAAAGCTATTACAAATTTTGGGGATATCATTTAGGAATTCTCATACTGAGCTGATATGTGATTGCTTTACAACTATCGTTCTGGGGATATCATTTAGTAATTCCTGTACTCAACTCTGACATATGTGGTTGCTTTACAACGAAATTCTAGATTTAATCCGTCGAGAGTGGAGGAATTAGAATGTCTAGGACATCCACTAAGTTCTCTAGCAACTCAAGTAAAAAACTGGAGACAAAGACACGTGAGTATACACATCTAGGCTATTTGAGCTAGAACTATACTCCTGTGAATGATCGGCAAAAAAAGGTTTCCACTATTTCATGGTCTAATTGGTTCCCATAGAATGTTGAATGCGAGCACAAAAGTTTAGTATTAAAATAATACAAGATTCCTGCATCGTAATCCTGGGTAATATGATCTGAGACTCCCGCATTATTGGTATCCTCAACGTCGTGTTATTGTGGTGTAGATTCTTCGGTAATATCAAGAAATATTTTCAAAGAATTGATATAATCGTGCGATGATATCATCTTATCAGATTCCTACCAAGGATGCCATATTCTTTCTCTAAAGGTTGCAACGAGAACGAGAACGAGAGTAAGTGTAAAATAAATAAATATGTGGAGTAAATGTTTTCATGATATTAAGTCGAAATAACTTGAGAGATGTCTAAATAAATCCCAAAATCGACTAAATTTGTCAAAATAAAGCACGAATTTAGTCAAATTCGTTGAAAAGAAAAAATGAAACTCAAGAAAAATTGTTGTGCAAAAGACTGAACCCGCCTGATTCACTGCAAAACAACCTTTTGGTACATGAATTTGCAAAATAGAAGAAAATAATGAAGTTGCAACGACCGAAAATTTCTTCAACAAAAAGAATCAAATGCACGAGAAACTCATAAAAGAAGAACACACAACAATTTTTCATCTCTCATTGTGTCAAATTAGCTCTTATGTTGGGCCATTAAAAAAAGGAATATGTCATATTTAACACAATTCTGGAATCAAAACCTATAAGAATTATTGTTAACCATTTAAATGCTCATCATGGGATTTTTTCTACCTACCCTCGTATTCTCATTCAAGCCATATGTTTTCTTCTTTTGTGCTATTAGCCCAGGATTTTTACTCACCATCATTTCTCTATGTGCTCCTTCATCTTGCATCGTTGTTGCGCAAACAATAAAACAAGTCACAAAAAATAATAACCTTAAATACAAAACAAAAGCAAGAAATCCCAATAACATTTTCTTTTGTTAGTAACCTCAAAATTATTATTAGCGAACAATCATTTCCTTACCAACATTTAGATTTAAAACTCTGGTAATTTAAGTCTGGAAAGTGCATGCAGCAAGACACAGCAATACACAGAAGGAAATTTGTGCTTTATCTTAGCCAACATTTGTGTGTTCTAGTGATTTTCAAAGTACATGTCTTCAAGGGTTTAAAGAAGTATTTCCTCATATTTTATCTCTCTAAGTTCAAATCCCAAATAATTTTTGAGATTAGAGGTATCTAAATTAGAGCCTTATTGAGATTGCAAACTATATTATGAAGCATATCATGACTATCTTTTGCATGGAAGAGAATTAGGGTTTTCTTTTTCACATCATTAAACTCACATGGTTGAGCAGATATAAACCACTTTAGTGATTTTAAGTTGAAACCTCCTTAGGGGAATAGGTAGTCTTTTAAGTAGTGTAGGGTGTAATAGAAATTCCACGTCCCCTCTCCTCTCTCTCTCTTTCTCTCTCTCTCTCTCTCTCTCGTTGAGGAGATGACTCTACTAGTGTGTTATCATCAATCATGATCGGGGATCTAGCCCCATGAACATAATAAAAATGCATTGAAACTAAAATGCATCTGAATGTGCATAACAAATGAAAATACAACGGAATCAAATCTCATTCAAACATTCAATATGTTCATAATAATTCTTAAACAAATACATTGCATAGAATATACAAGAGAGCACTTATGTTGAAAATGAGCTTCCCTGCAACTAGCTATGTTGCTGCAACATTCCACCCAACCATAGGCTAGTTGTGATCATCAATCTCTCATCACAATTGCCACCCCCCAAGTTGGGTATGATTTTCACAAGGAAAAGGGGAACAACAGGCTCACACATAGCCAAATACATATAAAAATTCAGCCAAGCCAATCCACGACTGGGTTTATCAAGCTTCTAAGGCAGTGTAAAGCAATAATTGATAAGCTACTAAGCTCAACCATCGAGCTATGGACACCTGCACAAGAGCTATCTAGCTTGGCCTCCACAATACCTCCATACCCAACACAAGGAAGTATTCCCTTCACTACTACATAGTCCCTTAGGCCATACCTTCCCTTCCAGTGTTCTCTCAGGCATGCATAGAAGATTAGCCAGCCCCTCTTGATCTTTTTGTGAGGTTCCTCTGTTCACTAGGTTTATCAAGCTAATTTTGGGCCTCTTCCACTCCTAATTCTTTACCAAAACCAGGGTGCACATAACAGAAAACAAAAGTGTTGGGTATGAGGAAAACGCTTTGGCAACAAAAAACGAAATGGTATATGGGTAAAACAACTCTAGGTGAACAATTAGATTTTAGCAAATTAGATTTGAGCAAACGTTTATGGGCATTACGAGAGAAAAAACTACCTCTATAAACCCCCAAATCGTGGTTCTCTTTTTCCCATTCACTTTGCAATACAAAAATGGTTTTCCCAACATGGAGAGATGAGGAAAATGCAGGCAAACGTGAGAGAAAAATGCCCATCAAGCTCCAGTTGCATGACAAGGAGGAACTATGGGTGAAAAATGATTTGGGCACCAATTTATGGGTGTTTTCTTTCCCCATAAGAAAAATCATGATTTCCCAGATTGATGGCTTTCCCCAATACGAATTTTGACTACCATACCTCTCCATTCCCAATGCATTAACTTCCTCAACCAAATTCTGGAAGAATTAAATGATTGGGTGCATAAGACAAAATGTGTAGTTAAGAGTGTATGGGTTCTCTCATTGACATTTGGATCAACACTATTTCTTCAATAGTTTGAATAATTTCCCTGTCTGTTCCTTGTGAAATCATGCCTCCATCTCTTGTTGCATTGCATAGCTAGTTGTGGGTTTTTTTGTTAAATTGCATTTTTACATGATGTCTCATTTTATACTGTGGCTAGATAGCACGAGAACCATATGCATCGATTTTAATTGTCGATACATAAAACACTTAATCGATAGCAGGGCCTTGACCTTGAGCTCCTCACCACGATTAATTAACGATATTTACATCATATACAATTTTAGTGCAATATAGATCAAAATCAGGATATTACAAGAAATATCCACCTTTATTGTGAATTAAATGTTTCCTATATTTATTTCCTCAAAGGCATCCATACGCCGAGAGTGAAAGCATAGTATCACGAGGGGATCATTTGAATCTCACAACTCGAGCTCAATGGAAACATTTACCATTGCCTAATCCAACTCCCACAATATATTCTTAAGACCTCAAGGACCTTAAATGATATGACACGAAGGGAAATAACAAAGATAAAAAAAATAAGGAAAAATATTTAGATCATGATTTGTTGTTTATTAACATACATATTCTGGTTTTCTTTCAAAGGTGATATCCTTAAATTCGATTACTTACTATAGTTATTGCCTTTGTAAACATCATGTCATCTAGTTCCATTTGTAAACATAGTATTTTCTTTTATATGAGCATACTATACCTTTAAGGCCCTATGTATTACGGTACTACTCATTCCATTGGGTACTGCTCTATTTCCAACATGTACATACTTCCAACAAGTAGGTAATCGAGGGAATAAAAAACATGGGTGAACTGGAGGGAATTAGAATGGAACTCCTAACTCTCATATGAGAAATATAACACTCCCTTATGTGGGTTGGAGCAGGGAGACCTCCCAGGAGGATTCTCTGGTTGAACAGTTTCGAAATAATGTATATATGTGAGTAAATAAACTCATACTAAGTACTCTATTGTTGAGTTCAGGTTGTGCAGAAATCATAGAACAATTTAGAGAAGGTGCATCCATCATCATACATGAATGGCTCTCTCTAGTGCACGAGGTCTTCACTCAGTGAAGCCATGTCATAACGCCTGCGTTCATGGGATATTAAAGAATACCATTAATTTCACTAGATATTGATAATTACCTACAAAAATCATATTGTTGAGCCCCCCTACCAATAGCTATTTGTAATTTAAAAAACCCTATTTTTACGATATATTCCTTATTTTTACAAGAAACCCCTTTTTATATCCCCCAATACATATAAACCCATTATACGCTACTCCTTGCCCCCCAATACCTACAATATATTGACCTTATTTTTCACAATTAAATCCCCCCTTTATGAATGAACGTGATAAGATATTGCTCAACAAGGTGAATCCCCTGTGCTCTAGTGCAACATGTATCTAACCTTCTTAGGCCTCCTTCCATGAGGTCAACGTCATTAAAATGCATGGTTACTATATCCAAAAATCCAGTTTAGATACTTGGAAGATTATGTATCCGACCTAATCAAGATTTGTTATTCTACAAAAATGGATAATTAGATGAAGTTATGGAATCTAAACGATCACATGGGGATTGAAACAACTCTATGTGAGATATTGTATATTAACTATTTACTTTTGATGATCGGACAAGTTCCATGACTATATGCGCCATGCTCGTCTATTGCATATGTGTTGGTTGGTTGTTTATCATCACGGGGTATTCACTTAGTGAAACCATGTCATAGCTCCTTAGTTCATTGGATATTAAAGAATACCCCTAATTTCACTACATATTGATAATTACTTACAAAAATCCTTTTGTTGAGCCTCCATCCCAATACATATTTCCAATTAAAAAACCCTTATTTTTACTAGAAACCCCTTTTTATACCCCCAATAACTATAAACCCCACATACCTTATTCCCTACCCCCCCCAATACCTACAATATATTGACCATATTTTTCATAATTAAAAGCCCCCTTTATGAATGAAGGTGATAAGATATTGCTCGACAATGTGAATCCCCTTTTTTTACTACCATTTCGAGGTCACTCAACTAAGTAGGGACAACTGATAAAATCTGACTGTAATATCTATGGGTGACACAGTGAAGATATTATGTTATGTATGGTGACACAATGAATCTATTATGTTATGGTTCTAGTCATTTGATACAAAGCATGTATCTGTAACCATCTAAGTATGTCTGTTGAGCTGCCCTCATCCTCTGATGTCGTATAATGAACAACAATGGAGGTCATATGCTATCTCTCATTCAAGCACCAGTGAACACTATGATCTTTACAACTATCAATAAAGTATCCCTCGCCTTACCTTGACATGACCTGCTTGGTGACCTACTAATGCCTTATCGTGACATGGCCTGCTCAGGGACCTGCACAACACCTAAAAGTGGTTTTAATTAATAAGCTCATGCAGTGCCATGATCTTAATAAATGCATGCATGATGATCTCAACCTGCAACATCCACGTCCTGTGCACCATTTTACTAGGCTAAAATCATCTATATAAAGCAATCCTATTTCTAAAAAATAGTTAATAAAATAATGTAAAAATTATAGACTATAATCCTAACTTTAGAAATACAAAAAAAATACTTTTACCAATATGAATAATAGTGCCTTCCTAAAAACTATTACTTTTACCAACATGAATAATACCGCCTTCATGAAAACTAAATTCGTGTATGAATAACATAATAACCAACTTTTTTTTCAGAAGAAAAAAGCTTGTCCTTGATATTCATTTAAGAATTAAAGGGCATCTGAAATGCCTTCCTAGTATATGGGTTACAAACCTTAATATCAAAGGTTACCATACAACTGATGCAGCAGAAAGAGTCAATTCCGGTGTACCAATAATAGGATCAATGCCAATATGCACACTATTTCCATTGCCCACCTGCCAAGCCAGGTATTTACCAAGCCACGGAAGAGTTAACAAGAAACCCTTCCAAATTATAGAGACTCCTCAAATATTGAAATGCTTACCATGGAGCCAAGTATCTACTGCATTCTTCTTTAAATATTTGCAGACAATAACATTATGCCATAAACCATCACTCTGAAGAACCAACCACAATTTTTTTAATCTAAGGGCAATATTGAACCAATGTAGATTCTTAATGCCCCAACCCCCAAACTCTTTCGGCCATGAGAGGCACTTCCAATTTGACAGATGGTATCGGTGTTTGTTGCCAGACGAGCCCCATAAGAATGCAAATGTAAGACTTCTGAGTTTGTTTAATACAGACACAGGGATGGGAGCTAGACCCAGCCAAAAAATCGGAAGACTTGACAACACTGCTTGAACAAGAATCAAACGGCCTCCTAGTGAGAGAAGATGATGTGCCCAGTGAAAAATTTTGCTTTCATATCTCTGAATCAACCAATTCCATTCACTGACTTTATACCCCAGGGGTTTGAGATAAAACCCAAGGTACTTAAAACCCGAGGAGATAGGTTCCATTTTATATGGCAGAGCCCGAGCTATATCCAATCTGATATCCACATCCACATTATTATAGAGAAAACAAGATTTGTCCAAACTAATGTTCATCCCCGAGGCCTTATAGAAAGTACTCAAAATAACCTCAAATGCCATCCATTCATATAAAGTGCCAGTGCCAAGCAATATTACATCATCTACTAAAAGGAGATGTGTAAGTGCAAGTGAGGATGAGATCTTGATACCTTTTATGAGGCCATGGTCCCTTGCATCAGCAATCAATAGGCTGATACCTTCAATTACAAGCATAAAGAGCAAAGGAGAAAGTGGGCAACCTTGTCTGATGCCTCTTGTGGCTGCGAAGAAATTCAAGGGTGTTCCATTGATGAGGACTGCAAAATTTGCTGAAGTAAGGCAGCCCATTATCCAGTTTACAGTCAATAGAGGCACCCCAATCTAGATAAGTATGAGATGAATTTAGGACCAGTTAACACGGTCAAATGCCTTCACCAAGTCCAGTTTGAGAATGAGAGCACTTGTGTTTTTTGTCTTCACAGTATGGAGTGTCTCTTGAACAATACTAATGGGTGCAACAATCTCGCGGTTTTTTAGAAAACCATATTGTTCGATGGAGATATGGGTGTCCAAGAAAGGCTTGAGCCTTACAACAATTACCTTTGATATCAATTTATATAGCAGATTGCACAGGGATATAGGCCTAAATAATGCAAAGGTTGAGGGCTTATCCTTTTTCGGGATCAATGCAAGGAAGGTAGCATTCAGGGATGGAGGGATACAGCCCGAAACCCTAGCACCATCCATGGCTGACAAAAGTTCATCACCCAACAAGTCAAAAAAATGCAAATAAAATTCCATAGGCCATCCATCAGGACTAGGGCTCCTGTCTGTTTTGAAAGAGTGTAGGGCACATTCTACTTCCTTCAAGGTAACCGGTAGGGTGAGACAATGGGCATCAACCTGAGGGATCATCCTGGGATAGAGTTGGACTACCCTAAGTTGTTCCAACAAATAGGTTTGTTTTTCATCCCTGAAAATGCTAGCAAAATGGCACTGTCCCATATCCTTAAGTGTAGCCTCATCTTCAATGCAGAGACCATCATCATCCAAGAGGGACCAGATGGAATTTTTATTCCTTCTTCCAGATGCCAGGGCATGAAAATACTTGGTGTTTGAATCTCCATACAGTGCCCACTTAGCACGACTTTTTCGCTGCCATGTCAAGAGAAAGTGATCCAGTATCTTCTTTTTTCCTGATCGGAGCTGAGTCAGAGACATTTGTTCCTCATGTGTAAGTATACCAAAGGAGGAGCTAGAGAGGAGGGAACAGATGTCCCGATCCAGCTTGTGAGATTCATTCTCCAAGAAAGTACCTTTATCCTTAATCCAGACTTTAGAATCCTTCTTAAGGGCCCTAAGCTTGTGTGTAAGAAGGTCCAAATCAGATTCCAGAGAAGAAGGAGCTAGGCTATGCCACCGGTTGGTGACCCAAGATGTGAAGTTCGGGTCCTTTAGCCAGGATCTGTTAAATTTGAATGGATAGTTACAGGATCCCAAGGACCGGTTCCACTCAAAACAAATAGGATATTGATCAGAGATGTCTACATGGTGAGTCCACATGCGGTGAACAGAAAGGGATGGAATCAGTGAGGAAGATACCAAGAACCTGTCAAGTCTTTTGCTGATCCCCTCGTCCCCGATCCGGCCATTCCTCCATGTGGGACTAGAACATGGTGGAGCAACATTAATAAGACCCACTGAATCAAAAAGTAGCTTGAAATGTGATGTAAGGGGGTCCATGACAGCCCGTTTTCCCCAGGTCTCAGAAGCATTCATGGTCAAGTTAAGGTCTCCCCCCAAGATAAGATTAGGTGAGCTGAGAAGACCCCCCCGGAGGACCCTGTCCCAGAAAATATCCCGGTCACGGTAAGGGCCATAGAAGTTGAGAATATCTAACTGTGTATTCATACCTCAAAAATTAGCTTTTACAAGGATACCAACAACTGTTTCAAAGGCATGACATCTGACCATGTGAGGGTTCCAGGTAGTAAGAAGTCCACCTGATAGGCTAGAAGCACTAATGGCATAGAATTCCCAGTTGGGAATGAGTTTTGAGAAAGCATGTAGAGCAAAGCAAGCACTACACATGGTCTCCTATAGGAGAATCATATCAGGTCGAATGGAAAGGAAAAGTGAGCGGAGGCCATATTGTTTGGTCTTGCCTCCCAGACCCCTGACATTAAGGGAGAGGATCAACATTAAGGAACAAAGGGGGGGGGAGGAGATGCTCTAAGTCCCTGGGGCGATAATATCTTCTAGCAGCATCTTTGATGTGGACCGAGAGAGGGATATAAGGGGGAGAGGCAGTGGAGAGATCCCCGATCAGTCCCTTCGTTTCCTTCTTCTTCCTGACAGTGACATTCTCAAATCGGATGGAGTTAAGTTGGAGAGTAGACGGGGAAGAAGGTGTAGTCACAGAGAAAATCAACAAAGACTTATGTAGGGAGGGGTCAGAAAAGGACAGGGAAGATAAAGGACTATGAGGGGAAGGGGGTAAGGGGGGGGGAGTGGTGGCAGTAGGGAGAGGAGGAAAGTTCGCAAGGGAAGAGAGTGGAGGCATCAAAGGGTTGATATTGGTTAAAGAAGAAGGACAGAGAGGAGGTTCAGGAGAGGCCTCGAAAGAGGTATCAACAGAAGGGGGAAAAGAAGTAGTGTTCTCCCCAATGTCCCGATCAAGTGAATCAGTAGAAAGGGCTTGTGGATTCATGGAGACACAAGAAGGTGAACAAAGAACAGGGTCTAAAGAACCCACAAAGGAGGAGCCAACAGGTGAGGCCTTCGGAAGGGTCTCTTGAGAGTCTGAGATAGGAGGGCAAGTCACAACAGGGGTCCTAGCCAATTCATCAATCTCCTGAAGCATAGAGTCTGTAACATCACCAAAGAGGGAGAGAGACTGTGTGTAAATACCTTTCTATGAATGCTCCGACGGAATGGTTGGATGGTGTGTTGCGGCCATAGGGGAGCCATCAACACTGGAACCAGCAGGAGAATGTAGGAGCTGTGGGAAAGACCGCCTGAGATGATCGGTATCACATCAATAACTGCACCGAAAGGGAACATGGAGATAACCGAGTCTCTACACCAAGAGACGTTCCTTGCATAATATCTCAACCTCGACAGGCAACCCAAGTGTGATATCCAGCTCGACCAGAACCCGAGCCACTTGTTTGTCGAAGGCAAGATGGAAATCTTCATCAACACCCACGAACCAACGAATCGTATTAGTAATACCTTCGAGGATATTCGAATTCCAGAGAGGGAAGGGAAGATGGGGTAGCAGAACCCAAAGGTGTCATTTCGTCACCCTTTCCTTGAGGGGGTCAAAGTGTGTATGCCAACGACCTAGAACCAATGACCCTGGACCAACACGCCAAATCCGGTCTAGAATAAGGGAGGCATGCTCAACATCCAGAAATACGAAGACTATCCAGTCGTTGGATAGAATATTGATAGTGGGAATGTACTTAATGATCGGTTTCCAGTAATCAGAAGCCCAGTCCAGCCAAGCCTTTTTCCCCAATCGACAGTATTCCAGACGCCCGATCAGAGCATGCGAACACAGAGAGGACACCCGGTCCATGAATATGTCGTGCCCCAGAACACAGGGAAACTTACCTTCGTGAGTCTTGATATTTTTTGCATGTCACTTATGACGAGAGCGTGAAGAGGCAGCTAAGTCTGCCATCCTCAAGGTCAAAGCCTGGTGCCCGCAAAGGTAGCCAAACCACTGAGAGTACCGGAACATAGCGCCCCGCTAACTGGAAACAGCTCCCCACAAACCGACCGGAGATGGTACCCAGATGTGGGTAAACCCAACCAGACAAAGGAGAGGGGTTCAATAGGGTTAACACCGTGCCGACAGGAAACCCAACAGTTATCCTAAGAGAGAGTACAAGATCCACGACAAGTACCCAGACAAATTCCCCAGACCCCAACAAGAGCCCAGAAACCCCCAAAACGGTAACAAGCCTGGTTAGAAACCACGGAGAGTACCGAAAACAATGCCCCGCAAACCGGTAATAGATGAAACCCTAAAAATGGTAAACCTTAGCCGACAGATAAGAGGGTTCAACGGGGATGACACCGAGCCGGCAGGAATCAACAGCAACAAGAAGAGGGCGTTCTAGAACCACCACTGACCGAGCCAAAGATGCGGGCAATGAGTACTGGCAGAATACCGAGAAAAAAAGGACAAAACCCAAAAAGTCCGTGAGAAAGCAGGAGGTAACAGAAGTCAACCTCGCTCATGCTGTTAGCAGTGGAGAAACAAGTGCAAACGTCAACTTGAAAAATCCACATGCAAGGTGACAGACCCAAAATAACAAAAAACCCCAAGACGCAGATAGAAACCCAAAAAAAAGAACCTCAAGGCGACTGGTAGAACACGAAATCCTTCCCACTTTTTTGTATTGGTTGGTACTAGTCCCCCTAGTAAGGGGATGGACTCCAATAAGTCGCCTGCAATGTGTTGATAAAAACCCAGAGAGAACCTAAAACTATCAAAGCACAGAACCCGTGGAGCAAAGGAAAGACCAAGTTCAACAAGGCAGACAGAGAATCCCGTAAAAGAAATGGTAGGGGAGGTCAGGGCAGTCAAGGGTACAGGGGAGTACAGAGGTGAGGCCGCCATATCAGAGCCCCCAGAAGTGCAGAGGGGCCACGCTCATAATAACCAACTTAAACTTACATTAATAACCAACATCTGCACATGGTTGATAATGTTTTTGCTTTAACACAATTTTATTTAGTTATTATTCTATGGCAATTAGTCAAATCTCACAATCCTTTAACAAAAGAAATAAAAATAGAAAGGGTGCGCAACTTTCTCATTAACTCTTTTGAAAACTAGTAATGGCATGGTGGGAGGTCGTCTCTCCATTCGGCCGAAATTTTAACTATGATTCATTTTAAAGGTGAGAGACACTACTCTTTCATTTAAAAGTATTTTTTTTTCTTTCCAAAACTGTTTGTTAATATTTTCCTTTTTTAAGGAAATTACAAAGTTCTCCCATATATTGGGTCTTAAAAGATATTCGAATTTTTAAGCTTTATGCTTCTTATTTAATATTCGAATTTTGAGGAACTCCATAAATGTGCGGTAACCTTTTTGACTTTTCTCATTTTTAATATTAAAATATTTATGATTGTTTTAAATATTAAATATTTATACTCCAATATCATGTATTCAATTTATCTTATGGTTCATACTCACTTAAAGTAAGAAGTGCGTAAGTCTACCTTTAATGATCTGGTTCATACTCACTTAAAGTAAGAAGTGTATAAGTCTACCTTTAATGATGGGTGAGACTAAGGTTATTTTTAATATGATTATAATTTTAGAATCATTTTTAAATAAATATGGATTTGATTGATGTTTAATAATTATTAAGGGCAATTTGTTTTTAAAAAATTGTAAATTGATTTTACAAATTTGTTTTATATTTATATTTATTATAAATGGAGGAATTTTTTTTTAATATTAATAAATATTAAAACAAATTAAATATAATTAATTTAAATTAAAAATGTATTGCTTTTTTTAATAATTTATATGAATACAAAATTAGTATTTTTATTTAAAAAAATAAAAACAACATTTTGTATTCCAAATTATAATTGGGATATAAAATGATATAAAATGTTTTTAAATTAAAATTAATACATTTTAAAATTATTCCATACTTTTCCTTTCTTTTGAAAAAGTGTCCCCATTAATTCATATTAAACACAAAACATTGTAGTTCATTCCTATAATTTGGATATAAAATGATATAGAATGTTCATATATTCAAACTGATACATTTTAAACTTATTGCATGTTTCTCCTTTCTTTTGAAAGTGTCCCCTACACCACTAATTCATATTAAATGCAAAAAAATTGTAACCCATTCATTCATTTCATTAATTATTAGTACACAAGCAAAAGCAAATTCACAACAAAGTTATGCATTATATGTTAAGCAAGGTTGGCATACTCACAACAAAGTTATGCATTACATGTTAAGAAAGGTTGGGATGATGTTATTGTCACTGGTTTTCCCCTTTCCATGTATTTTTGTTGTTTGGTAGGTGGTGAGGATTATTTAGCTCTTTTAGTCAGATTTAGAGGGCTTTGGAGCATTTATACATCTCTCAACATTGACCTATCCACACTATGCTCTTGTACAAAATTATGTCCATCAATTGGTATAGGGGCACACAGGAGAGCCTTGCATGCATCACCTTCACAATTCCTTATATGCATTAATTGGATAATTACTATTTGCAAAGAAATGGTATCGTTGAGTAAAAACCTAAGAACTTGATTTAAATAATCAAGAAAATGGAGGTTGACCATTGCCACAATTTCCACTGTACATTCTTAAACGCATTGTCGGTAGATCAAGTTACTCATAAGATAGTGTTGACCACATTGCTATATTTTCTCATCTATGGTAAAGTGGCAATTCTATCATCAAAGAACTTCTTCCCCTTTTGCAATTATCTCAAGCATCAAATGGTGCGAAATCCTCTACAAATCTAAGAGAGAGAGAGAGAGAGAGAGAGAGAGAGAGAGAGAGCGAGAGAGAGAGAGATCTAAACAAAATCTTGTAGTTTGGCAAAGGATGTTAAACATTAGTTTGGAAAGCGCACGTTAAGTAACAAAGATTTTCATGTCAACAATCTTGGTATAATTAATACAAAAATGACTAAGAAAAAAGGAAAGCATGCAATTTTTTAACAACTTTGTATCAAACCTTACTAAAAGTAACAAAATATTGGCATTGGCACATATCAATTGCAGATCATGGAAGGAAGCAAGGATCTCTTCCCAACCATTGGCCAAATATTAAGTTGGAACTTCAATTGGTCTACCCTTAAGGCAGTGAGCTTGTACATACTAGTTTGATTTTGAGATTACTCTCTTGCTTTTAATTTCAAGTTTTTTTATTTATTGCTTTCAATTATTTTTTTCTTTTAATCTCACTTTTGTAGAGTATTTTTCTTGCTTTAATTTTAAGATATCTTAAATGATATTTGTTTTATATTTTCATTTTCATGAATATTAGCTTGTAGAACCTTAACGCGACTCTATGCTTTCTTAACTAAGATTTTTGTTTTTAGCCTTCTACATTAACTAATATTTTTTTAGCCTTCTACATTAACTAAGATTTTTGTTTTTATCCTTCTACATAAACAAACACTTGGTACATGGATATCAAATCTTAACAAACTCCATGAGTTACATTTGTGTCATGGTTTTGGATAAGTAAGCATTAAGCAAAATCATAAAGATTGCAAGAAAGATTTCAATAGTGGTTAGACCTAGAACATCATGAGAGATTAATCCTCGTATAATTTTGACACGCTATGTTTGGTTAATGAGTCAACTTTATAGAAGGATCCATCCACACACATTAGAGACAACTAGTCATGTGAATAAAGAGAAGTCAAAACTATAAAGATAAAAAAGCATAAGGGGATATCCTTACTACCTAGGTGTGGAAAATCAATAAATAAATCCCAACAGGAGGTAGTCAACCCCATGAATCTTATAAATAGTCTTGCTTCCGCTACCCATTGATTGCTAAAGAAACATATTAAAAATAAAGAACCAAGTAATGAAGAAAAACTAATCAAGGGAACATGCATATATATCCACCAAGGGGTGTGGACAGTCACTAATAGTAGAGTAATGTCTGGAATTTTATGGTGACTCCATAAAGGCTATGAATTCTCATGGACTATGGAGAAAAACCTAAGGGATACAAAACTCAAGCGCTAGGAAAATATTTCATCACAAATGGAGATAATCCATGTGATTATGACTTGAACTAGGATAATTGATTCATGATCTGAAGAGAATCAATTTCATCATTTATTCTTCTAGTATAATTGATGAGTTGATCAAGCAAACTCGTTAGAGAAATCATTGATTTCCTTGCAAGGATGATCTATATTATTTAGCGAACAAAAGGAAAGAAACAATATAAAATGGAAAAACACAAATATTTTAGAGATCGGACAATAGTATCGTAAAACCCAAATTATATTAATGAATGGAATGGAAAAACATTGTAAATTGCAAAGTAATACAAAGTAGCTTAGATGGTGGTAGTTTATCTCTAAAGAGATACATGACATCTATATGCATTTACAAGAGATTATTACAAAGAGACCAAAAATGGACTTTTATCATAAGCATAAATTCAAAGAGGAAAAAAACCCTAAACAACCAAAAATAAAACCCTAGGATATGGAAAGCCAAAAGGATTTGTTGGCCCTAAGGTGGTTAGTTGATATGTCAATTTATCAGGGAACAACCCTTGAACATGTTCTATGCTTAGGACACATGATAGCTCGTTGGAAAGAAATAACTAAGAAGTACAAATTTGGCTTTGGATAGGATCTATCATGGAAACATTGACCTCTAGAATGGATGAAAAACATTGTTTAGGGCCTCAAAATGGCCTTGAAAATTTGTGACCCAAAAAAGCCTTAAGAAATGCTAAGAACATGGAGAACCATTACAACTTAATGGATCAAGTGGTGGCTACTAGTATCCACCTGGATTATTCCTCCCCCTTTAGGATGAGGTGTATTGGTTGCATAAAGTTCCTGCATCAGATCGGGAAACTTTTTTTGAATCTAACTCCTTGTGATCCACTTTCCCTAATGAAGAAGCTACCCTTCTTTAACAACATGATACAGTTGGATGTTCTTCTTGAGAGTATCATTCATCTCAATGTCCATGATACTATCGATTTCCACCTACTCAATGTAGTTAGGATTTATTTCTATAGGGGACAAGTTCTCAACTACCTTTGAGGTGTCAAAGGTAGGTGGAAAATATGGTCGAAGCAGCTCCACATGAAATACAAGGTGCAAGTGGAGGAAAGGAGGAATACTTGACACAAAAGAATTATCACCCACAATTTTGGTGATGGTGTAAGGCCCATATCGGAGTGGATGGAGATATCAATGGGACCATGTAAGGAACTCTTTCTTTCATAGTCATTTCCATGCTTGGTTGAAGGTGATACATACATGCAGTACATGGATACATATTCCCAAGCTCTATCGAGGGTAGGAAATGGAGTGTACAACCCCTTATTTTTTATGGTATCTTTGGAAAAGGAACACACAATGCATGATCTAATGTACTTTCCAATGTCTTGTAGGAGATTCATCTAGTATGAGTACTTTTGTAATAATTCCACTATCTTCTCTATGACAAAGTGGCCCTCCACTCAACCTTAATGTGCATCCCAGGTTATCTTCTCATGTTCCTATGAAGGAAGACAAAGGTGCTTGAGATGGAATAAAATTTCATCCTTGAAATGAAAGTTTGAGACTCATCTTCTTGTGCTCGGTATCTAATACATAACACCAAATTCAAAGTCATTGTTGTATAGTTGGGGCCACCTGGAGATGTCACATCCACAAGAGTTGAGCACAATATTCAGTACAACAATCATAGGTTGATTGAGGTTATCCATAACTTAATTTGTGTTTCCCTTCTTGTATTTGATGTTTAGGTGGAACTGTTGCAGGTATGTGGACCACTTACCATGGTGATGAATTTGTAAATTTCCCTAAAGCTACATGAATTCCAAGGGATTACGATCAATCTAGATGATAATTTCTTTCCTTATTATGTAATGTTTCCATTAGCGACATGCATGCATAATGGAGTGCATCTCCTTGTAATAGGTGGGATATTGATGAACATAATCCGAGAGTGTATCACAATGATAGGACACTAGAAATCCATGTTGAGTGAGGACTACATTGATAACATAGTCTGAGGCATTTGTCTCAACCTCAAAAGGTTGTTGTAGGTCTAGTAGAATGAGGACTGAAACCAACCAAAGGCATCATTTTAGATCCTCAATTGATTTCTAATGTGACACATCCCAAGTCAAATTGGCTTTGGCTCCACCCTTAGTCACTTGCGCCAAGGTCTAATAAACCCAAAAACAAACCTGTGTTAAAATTTGGCGAGGTTGAAGAAGCTACATAGATTTGTTAGAGTCTTCAGGGTTGGTCAATCATGAATGATTTGGATCTTGGTTTGGTCCACATTCACCCCAAGTCATCCATGATGCAGCCTAAATATTGAATTCCCTTCATGAATGAACATTTATCGAAATTGATGTATAACTTATGTTGTCACAGGGTGCTCAAGATCTACTAAATGTGTTGCAAATGTTCCACCAACTTTTTGTTGAAGATGAGTGTGTCATCCAATTATATGATCACAAAATATTTTGTGAATGGCCATAAGATATCGTTTATCATCCTAATGAATATTGTTGGAGCATTATTTAATCCAAAAGGAATGACCAACCAATCAAAAAGCCCTTATTTATACTTGAAGGGTTTCTTCATACATTGGTTTTCTCAACTAGGAAATGGTGGTATCCTAACTTCAAATCAATCTTCTAAAATAAATTGGCACCCTAGAGATGATTAAGAAGATCATAAATCTAATGGATTGGGTATCAATTCTCAATGGTGGTTTTGTTCAAGGATCTATAATCAATGCATAGCCGCGATGTCTCATCCTTCTTCTGCACCAACATAATAAGGCTCCCACAAGGTGAGGAGCTTGGTTGAATATTCCCTTTTTGGATGAGTTCTTGAATATGGTGTTTTACATCCCCATTCTACAAAAGAGAGAATTTGTATACAAGGTTGTTAGGTAAGGGAGCACCAATTATCAAATCAATTGAGTGTTTAACCTGACAGTGCAAAGGAACCCTTTTAAGGAACCCTTTTAGGCAAGGAATATATATATATATTTGTTTTCCTATACAATCTTTTCCACTTACTTATGTTGTGTAAAGAGGCCTCAAAATAAAGTTGTAGCCGTCGCACTGACCTTTTGTCCACCTTTTGATTGAACCATGAAGAGGAAACTTTTCTTAGTCTAAGAGATTACCAAACGAAAATACTTTGTTGAAATAAAGGAAACTACACCAGCTACAACTACCTTGGGTACCTTGTGGAGTTAGCCTCGCAAGATAACAATGACACTACATGCCCTAGGTTCATAAGTTTTTTTTTTCCCAAAACTGTTTGTTATTTTTTTCCATTTTAGGAAATTACAAAATTCTCCCATATATTGGGTCTTAAAAGATATTCGAATTTTTAAGCTTTATGCTTCTTATTTAATATTCGAATTTTGAGGAACTTCATAAATGTGCGGTAACCTTTTTACTTTTCTCATTTTTAATATTAAAATATTTATGATTGTTTTAAATATTAAATATTTATACTCCACTATCATGTATTCAATTTATCTTATGGTTGATACTCACTTAAAGTAAGAAATGTATAAGTCTATCTTTAATGATGGGTCAGAGTAAGGTTATTTTTAATATGATTATAATTTTAGAATCATTTTTAAATAAATATGGATTTGATTGATGTTTAATAATTATTAAGGGCAATTTGTTTTAAAAAAATTGTAAATTGATTTTATAAATTTGTTTTATATTTATATTTATTATAAATGAAGGAAAAAAACAATTTTTAATATTAATAAATATTAAAACAAATTAAATATAATTAATTTAAATTCAAAATTTATTGTTTTTTTAATAATTTATATGAATACAAAATTAGTATTTTTATTTAAAAAAATAAAAAATAAAATTTGAATTCCAAATTATAATTGTAATATAAAAGGATTGAGAATGTTTTTAAATTAAAATTGATACATTTTAAAATTATTCCATATTTCTCTCTCTTTTTTTTTGAAAAAGTGTCCCCTACACCATTCATTCATATTAAACCCAAAACATTGTAATTCATTCCTATAATTTGGATATAAAAGGTTAGAGAATGTTTATATATTCAGATTGATACATTTTAAAATTATTGCATGTTTCTCCTTTCTTTTGAAAAAGTGTCCCTACACCACTCATTCATATTAAATGCAAAAAAATTGTAATCCATTCCTTCATTTCATTAATTATTAGTACACAAGCAAAAGCAAACTCACAACAAAGTTATGCATTACATGTTAAGAAAGGTTGGCATACTCACAACAAAGTTACGCATTACATGCTAAGCAAGGTTGGCATACATAGATGATGCTATTGTTACTGGTTTTCTCCCTTCCATGTATTTTTGTTGTTTGGTAGGTGGCAAGGATTAGCTCTTTTTGTCATATTTAGAGGGCTTTGGAACATTTATACATCTCTCAACATTGACCTATCCATGTTATGCTCTTGTACAAAAATATGTGCATCAATTGGTATAGGGGAACACAGGAGAGCCTTACATGCATCACCTTCACAATTCCTTGTATACATTAATTGGACAATTACTATTTGCAAAGAAATGGTGTCGTTGAGTCAAAAATAAGAACTTGATTTAAATCATCAAGAAAAGGATCTATTTCCAACCATTGGACAAATATTAAATTGGTAATTCAATTGATCTACCCTTAAGGAAGTGAGCTTGTACATACTAGTTTGATTTTGAGATTACTCTCTTGCTTTTAATTTCAAGTTTTTTATTTATTGGTTTCAAATTTTTTTTCTTTTAATCTCACTTTTGTAAAGTAGTTTGCTTGCTTTACTTTTAAGATCTCTTAAATGATATTTGTTTTATATTTTCATTTTCATGAATATTAGCTTGTAGAACCTTAATGCGACTCTATGCTTTCTTAACTAAGATTTTTGTTTTTAGCCTTCTACATTAACTAATATTTTTTTATCCCTCTACATTAACTAAGATTTTTTTTTTAGCCTTCTACATAAACAAATACTTGGTACATGGATATCAAAGCTTAACAAACTCCATGAGTTACATTTGTGTCATGGTTTTCGATAAGTAAGCAGGAAAGAAAATCATAAATATTGCAAGAAAGATTTCAATAGTGGTTGGACCTAGAACAATATGAGAGATTAATCCTCATATAATTTTGGCATGCCAACTTTGGTTAATGAGTCAACTTTATAGAAGGATCCATCCACACACATTAGAGACAACTATTCATGTGAATAAAGAGAAGTCAAAACTATAAAGATAAAAAAAGCATAAGGGGATCTTCTTACTACCTAGGTGTGGAAAATCAATAAGTAAATCCCAATAGAAGGTATTCAATCCCATGAATCTTATAAATAGTCTTGCTTCCACTACCCATTGATTTCTAAAGAAACATATTAAAAATAAAGAACCAAGTAATGAAGAAAAACTAATCAAGGGAACATGCATATATATCCACCAAGGGGTGTGGACAGTCACTAATAGTGGAGTAATGTCTAGGATTCTATGGTGACTCCATAAAGGCTATGAACTATGATGGACTATGGAGCAACACCTAAGGGATACAAAATTCAAGCGCTGGGAAAATATTTCATCACAAATAGAGATAAGCCATCTGATTATGACTTGAACTAGGATAATCGATTCATGATCTTAAGAGAATCAATTTCATCATTTATTCTTCTAGTATAATTGACGAGTTTATCAAACCAACTCATTAGAGAAATCATTGATTTCCTTGCAAGGATGATATGGATTATTTAGTGAACAAAAGGAAAGAAACAATATAAAATGGAAACACACAAATATTTTAGAGAGGGGACAATAGTATCGTAAAACCCAGATTATATTAATGAATGGAATGGAAAAACATTGTAAATTGCAAAGCAATACAAACTAGCTTAGATGGTGGTAGCTTATCTCTAAAGAGATATGTGACATCTATATGAATTCACAAGAGAGTATTACAAAGAAACCAAAAATGGAATTTTATCATAAGCATAAATTCAAAGAGGCAAAAACCCTAAACAACCAAAAATAAAACCCTAGGATATGGAAAGCCAAAAGGATTTGTTGGCCCTAAGGTGGTTAGTTGATACGTCAATTTCTCAAGGGAATAACTCTTGCACATGTTCTATGCTTAGGACACATGATAGCTTGTTGAAAATAAATAACTGAGAAGTACAAATTTGGCTTGGGATAGGATCTATCATGGCAACCTTGGCCCCTAGAATGGATCAAAAACATTATTTAGGGCCTCAAAATGGCCTTGAAAGTTTGCGACCCAAAAAAAAAAAAAAATCCAAGAAGATGGTTCTCCATTGGAGCTCAATGGAGCAAGTGGTGGCTACTAGTATCCACCTAGATCATTCCTCCCCCCCTTGTGAGCCACTTTCCCTGATGAAGAAGCTACCCTTCTTTGACAACATGATATAGTTGGATGTTCTTCTTGAGAGTATAATTCATCTCAATGTCCATGATACTATCGATTTCCACCTACTCAATGTAGTTAGGATTGATTTCTATAGGGGACAAGTTCTCAACTATCTTTGAGGTGTCAAAGGTAGGTGTCAAAGCAACTCCACATTAAATACAAGGTGCAAGTGGAGGAAAGGTGGAATACTTAATAAAAAAGAATTATCACACACAATCTTGGTGATGGTGTAAGGCCCATATCGGAGTGGATGGAGATATCAATGGGACCATGTAATGAAATCTTTCTAAAAATTCAACCAAACCTTATCTCCCACCTGGAACTTGTGTGGAACCCAATGATGATCATGGTGGCGATTATACTTAGAATTGGATTTTCACAAATTATCAATTTGAACTTGTTGTTGAATGTGATGGATTCGTTAAACAAATTTGGATTCCCATTTAGTTGCACTTCCAACATGTGAATATTCATCTTATGTAGAAGAAAATAATAGTTCTACATCAATTAAGGTTGATGGTCAGAACGCCAAACACACCTAAAAGGGGTTGTCACCAATAGAACCATGAAGGGCCCTATTGTAGCTATGTTGAACATCATGAAGGATCTCATCCCAAGTGTGTGGATGTTTAGAGTTGTACATTCTTAGGATATGCACAACCATCATGTTGACCACCTATGTTTGTCCATCGGCTTGGGGGTGAGAGGTAGTTGATTTTGACAGTTTGGAATCCATCATCAACCATATGTTGGACCAAAAAGTACTCATAACTATACTATTTCAATTTGAAATAATGGTCTACAGGAGGCCAAAGTGAATACAAACATGCTTGAAGAAGAGCTTAGTAGTGGCTTCTACTGTGATGTTCTTCTTATAGGGAGTTAAAATTTCCATCTTAGATAATCGGTCAACAACCACAAATTTATAGTCATTTCCATGCTTGGTTGAAGGTGAGACATACATGTAGTACATGGATACATATTCCCAATTTATATCTAGGGTAGGAAATAGAGTGTACAACCCCTTATTGTTTATGGTATCTTTGGAAAAGGAACATGCAGTGCATGATCTGATGCACTTTCCAATGTATTGTAGGAGATTCATCTAGTATGAGTAATTTTGTAATAATTACACTATCTTCTCTATGACAAAGTGACCCTCCCCTCAACCTTAACGTGAATCCCAAGTTAGCTTCTCATGTTCCTATGAAGGAATACAAAGGTGCTTGAGATGGAATAAAATTTCATCCTAGAAATAAAAGTTTGAGATTGATCTTCTTATGCATAGTATCTAATACATAACACCAAATTCAAAGTCATTGTTGTATAGTTTGGGCCACCTGCAGATCTCATGTCCACAAGAGTTGAGCACAATATTCAGTACAACAATCATAGGTTGTTTGAGGTTATCCACAACTTGGTTTGTCTTTCCCTTCTTGTATTTGATGTTCAGGTGGAACTGTTGCAGGTATGTGGACCACTTATCATGGTGATGAATTTGTAACTTTCCCTAAATCTACATGAATTCGAATGGATTATGATCAATCTAGATGATAATTTCTTTCCTTATGATGTAATGTTTCCATTAGCGACATGCATGCATAATGGAGTTCATCTCCTTGTCATAGGTGGGATATTGATGAACATAATCAAAGAGTGTATCACAATGATAGGACACTAGACATCCATGTTGAGTGAGGACTACATTGATAACATAGTCTGAGGCATCTGTCTCAATCATAAAAGGTTGTTGTAGGTATAGTAGAATGAGGACTGAAACCAACCAAAGGCATCGTTTTAGATCCTCAATTGATTTCTAATGTGACACACCCCAAGTGAAATTGGATTTGGCTCCACCATTAGTCACTTGCGCTAAGGTATAATAAACCTAAAAACAAACCTGTGTTAAAAGTTGGTGAGGCCAAAGAAGCCACATAGATTTTTTAGAGTCTTCAGGGTTGTCCAATCATGAGTGACTTGGATCTTGGTTAGGTCCACATGCACCCCAAGTCATCCATGATGCATCCTAGATATTGAATTCCCTTCATGAATGAAAATTTATCGAAATTGATGTATAACTTATATTGTCATAGGGTTATCAAGATCTATTAAATGTGTTGCAAATGTTCCACCCACTTTTTGTTGAAGATGAGTGTGTCATCTGATTATGTGATCACGAAATATTTTGTTAATGGCCATAAGATATCATTTATCATCCTAATGAATACTGTTGGAGCATTATTTAATCCAAAAGGCATGACCAACCTATTTAAAAGGCCTTATTTATACTTGAAGGGTTTCTTCATACATCGGTTTTCTCGACCAGGAGATGGTGGTATCCTAACTTCAAATCAATCTTCTAAAATAAATTGGCGCCCTTGAGATGATTAAGAATATCATAAATCTGATGGATTGGGTAACAATTCTCAATGGTGATTTTGTTCAAGGATCTATAATCAATGCATATCCGCCACATCTCATCCTTCTTCTGCACCAACATAATAAGGTTCCCACAAGGTGAGGAGCTTGGTTGAATATGCCCCTTTTGGATGAGCTCTTGAATATGGTGTTTTAAATCCTCATTATACAAAAGAGAGCATTTGTATATAAGGTTGTTAGGTAAGGGAGCACCAATTATCAAATCAATTGAGTGTTTAACCTAGAAGTGCAAAGGAACCCCTTTAGGTGAGGAAAATATATATTTGTTTTCTTATACAATATTTTCCACCTACTTATGTTGTGTAGAGAGGCCTCAAAATAAAGTTGTATCCATCGTAGTGACTTTTTGTCCACCTTTTTATTGAACCATGAAGAGGAAACTTTTCCCATTCTGATAGATTACCGAATGAAAATACTTTGTTGAGATAAAGGAAACTACACTATCTGGAACTAACTTGGGTACCCTATAGTGTTGTCCTTGCAAGATAACAATGACACTACTTGCCCTAGGTTCATAAACAGTGTGACATTTGCATATATAGAGTTTTCCTAAAATAACATCACAAACTTCAAGTGGGAAAACATCACACAACACCTCATATTTGAAGGGTGTTGGTGTTTCCTCCATCTCCGAACCAGGCTCAAAAATTTCATTGTGAGCAATAAATCCCAAGATATAGGCCCAATGGAGAAAGACTCAGTCATCATCACCATCAATAAATATGCAGTATCACCTGTGATATCTTTTATGGGTAACTTCCAGAACCAGGTTTTTGTAGTTGGTTGGGAATTTCTTCTCCTTTGTCACCTTACCAACTCACTCGACTGAATTTGGTGGGTATATTGCATAGTATTTCTATGCACGTACTAGACACTACTTAACCTATTTGTCACAATTATTATAACAACAATGTATGCTTCAGGTTATCTATCAAAAGTGTGACTCATGCATCAGAAAACTCATTCATAAGAAAATACATAAACACTTAATAACAATATACATTCCTATGACTTAAGCATATTCATCATATATAGTCATATATATTCACATAAATTCACATACATAGACACATTTATCATCTACTCAATGACACAGTCTCTAATGTGGAAACCTATCTAGAAAACCCACAAATGTGCTCTTCATTTGGTATGAGAAACATATGGAACCCTTGATCTGTGCACTTAGCTGTAGGCTCTGTCAAGATATTATTCTCTTATCTATACAGAATTCTCTCCTATCTCATGCTTTCTCATATCTTGTCACTCTATATTCTCCTACTTGACTCTACTATTGATTTGCATACAACCTAGATCAACTACTCTTCTCTATACTTATGCGCACTCAGTTGTAGAATACTCAACTCTTCTGAGAGACACAACCTTACTAACTGATTGAGTAAGTAGCTAAATAGGTAAAGAAAGTATACAACCAAGCAACCTAGAAAAAAAACAACCAACGAGCAAATGATCAGGAAGTAAACTGCACACACCTTGGGTTCTTCCTTCTTATATATTCTTACATTTCGCTCTCATCCAAATTCATTCAGTTAGACAACAGGTTGTCATTCCTATTCTAGTGACATTTTTTAGTAGGCACCAACAACCCAAATTACAAAGATTCTTTTATTCCTTACAACACATGTGATTTATGTCAATTCTATCTGACCTCATACCCACAATATTCCTTGAACGATCATTTTCATCTGTTTCAATGATGCATGTATTCTCTCGCACGGTTCCTTATGTTGTGGCTAATATCGTCGCATCCTTTCATCCTATCGTAGGTTCTCTTGTGTCATTTATTCTCTCTCCTATAACTAATTCTTCCTTCTATTGCGACTTCTTCTGCAATTGCTTCTTACCTTAACTCTTTCTTCCTTATCAACTTCTTCTCTTCCTTCTCTTCTTCTGTCGCATATTCTCTTCCTCCATGCAGACGTACTCCTTACCGTCTTGGGAAAAATTCTAACTAAATTCTACCGATATTTTTCTAGGGCCAATAATCCCCCAAAAATCACTTGTTGTTCATCCCGAGGCACTCAAATATATTCATCAACTTCTGTATATACGATGAATTTACCTTGAAAATATTGGAATATTTTCATTACCTCTTTTGTCTCTCATTGCACATCTTCTTCTTCCTTCTGCATGTTTTCCACAATGTCAGAACTGAGGTGTTATGTTGTTATGATCCCTACAGATTCCACTGATAATCGCTCCCTCTGATGTAAAGGATTAATAATGTATGTAACCCTTTCTACTTTAGCCTATAACTTTGCGACTTTATCTGTCCTCTGCTACTGTTGCATGTGCAACACCGTGAAAGTGTTGTAGCTTCTTCATTTCTACTGCCTTATCCATTTTCTCTATTAAGGGTAACTTTTTCATCTCATTCTTCAACTCAGTTGTGCACAGCTCTTTCTTGGGTCAATAAGTCATTTGTTGGAATATTAGTGCCACTGAGCCATAACAGTTCATCGACAATCAACAATATATCTTGACCTTCTTGTACGGCTCAAGACCAAGTCCCACATATTTTATGAGGCATTCTTTTCTTCGGTTTCTTTGTCATCACAGGAAGACCATTTTCATCTACTTCTTCTTCGTTGGTGATGAAATACTTCATCTGACCGTATTCTCTATTTATTTGATGATGAAATATGTCATCTCATTGATGCCTTCTTTTTCTTTGATGATGAAATCTTCCATCTCATCGACGCCTTCATTTTCTATGTGGAAATCATCCATCTCATCTTCTTCATTTAAGCACCATTTCCAAATACATCATAAGCTTCTCATACAAATGATGGCGATGATTATGGCCTCTGTCTCAGTTTTCAATTATCCAAATTCTGGTTCAGACCGATGGTTTTTACCAATGGATACTGTGCATTCTAGTGAATCCTTCTGCAATTCTATCTGGTGGTTTGGGTGGAATGCCATTTGGTAGCCAGATTTGGACCGTTGCTCCTTCGTCCTTCCTTAGTAGTGCCAAGACATATTTTACTTTATGGGAACCATAACACTTCTTCATTGTTGGACTAGGTAGATCGAGTGGTAACCTTACTTCAGATATAACTGGAACTTGCTCAGTTTCCAATCCAATCCCTTCCCGCGGTGGAAAATTTCCAGCAATGTATTCCATCATCGACCTAGGTGATGTAGTTTTAATGATGGAGTTTGTGACTATATCGGTACTGGGATTCAAAAAATCCATACACTTTGAACACATAACTTACTTCGGCCCTAGGAGTTGCAGAGAGTAGTTCCTCATTGAAGCATAGAAAAAAAAATGAACTAAAGGTGAAGAGTGAATACTAATAATAAAAACTCATTTGATTAGTAAGACATTCACATGCACAATCATTAAGTGAAGTGGTGAAAACATGATCCATCACATGGGCCACCTTTCTGAATCATCATACAAAAACCACTATGTGACCCGTCACTTTCCCTTATGATGAAGTGACTTAAAAGTACATCGCAAAGCTCTTTCGATATTTTCAAATTAATGATGGTCGGATATCTTAATCATGCTCAACTGTATTAATGATGGAAAACAATCAATTCTATGATTCGCGTGGTGCTTGCGATAGTGTTGCACTCCCTGCAACCTATAGTATTCCTGCGACAGATTTCCTTTGGCACAACAAACTAAGTATCTTTTCCCTTATTTTTCTATCTGCGAAAAAATCAAGGTCTGCAACACTCTTCTTCTTACCGCTATAGACTATTAGTCTGGGACAGGCTTTGATTTTGAGGAAACGTATTTCCTGCAATTTTTTTTAAATTTTCCTTCTTTCTTTCTTTTCTTTCTCTCTTTTTATCACTTTTTATTTTTTTTATTTGTTTTTTATTTTTTACTATGAGACCAAGTAATCACTATCATGATATGGCTTCAGTCGAATTCCACTTATCAGTCCTCTAATTGGAGTTCCATCTAGCTTTTGTAACTGCACTGCACCTCCATTAGTGATATGAGTTACAATGTACGGGCCAAGCCAATATGTTTTTAACCTACCAGTATGCTTAAAAAATTTGTTGTCATAAATAAGAACAATTTCTTTGACTTGGAACTATTTATTCTTAATGTGTCAATCATGCCATACCTTCTGTCTTTCTTTTTCAATGTTTTGGTGATACCCTACAACAAAATGTTCTTCTTCCATATGTACAAGTTGCAACAATCTCTCCTCGACAGCATCAACATCTATCTTCTCTATGATCGCAACAATTCCTAGACTTAGTACAATATACTCCATCGACATCACATCTCCCTATCCATACACTAAGCGAAATTGAGTGTGGCATGTCAATCTTTTACAAGTCGTGCATCATGCCCATAATAGTGCAGGTATTTTATTATTTGAGTCATCTCTTTGGGCATTACAAATATTTGTCAATGCATTTTCTAGAATCTTATTAAATTCTTCGACAACACCATTCACTTGAGGGTGATATGGAATTGTATTTCTATGCTTAATTTGGAATTCCTCCGATATTTTTTCAATCAACTGGTTGACAAAGTGCGTACCTTGATTGCTTATTAAACTATTTAGGCATCCAAATATTGTCATGAAATTTTCAAACATAAAATTCGCAGCAGTCGCAACAATACAATCCTTTACTATCGTTGCTTCAACCCATCTTGTGAGGTAGTCAGTCAAAGTGATAATATAGTGCACACCTATGTGATTCTCTATGGGACTGATAGGGACCACAAAAGCAATGACCCATTTATCAAATGCATGCAATGTTACTTGAGGTAATAGTTTCATTTCATCTTGTTGTGGTGACTTTCTAGTTCTTTGGCAAGCGTTATAGATGTGGCAATAATCACGGGTATCCACATGCATGGCAGGCCACCATAATGCTACTTGCAAAATATTGTGAACTGTAGCTTTTCCATCGTAATGGCCTCTTGAAACACCAGCTTGAGATTCATTCAATACCAATGATTTCTTGTGTTCTAAGATGCAGCGAGGAAGAATCTCATTAGGACCCATATTATACAATTTTCTTGTGATTAGCTAGAAATCCACAACTCTCACAACCAATTGTTTCTTCTACGCAGTGATCAATTCAGCTGGTGCATAACCCGTAGTAAAAAAATGTATGATATATTTATAATTATCATCAAACATGGTTATCACAAACATTTGCGCATCAGGGAGACTATAATCCAGGTTACGTGGCTATTCACCAATTTCAAGCCTTGAAATATGGTCTAGTCCCAATTTTAATCGATCGGGTTTAACAGTTACTTTAAAATCAAATTATTGGAAGAGGAGAAGCCACCAACAGATATTCCCTCCCAACACTAGATTATAGACTAAGAATTTCAATGAAGAGTGGTTTGTGTACATTTTAAAATGTCCACTTAATAAGTAGTGTCTAAATTTATGCATAGCATATACCATCGCTAACCCTTCTCTTTCAATCGTGGTATAATTATTCTCTCTTGTAGATACTTTACTGCTTGACAAGGCTATAGGATGACCAATCAACCCTTCACTAGGATACATTAGTACCACGCCTAGCGCAACATATGATACGTCGACATGTACATGAAATTATTTCTTTCGGTCTGGAAATACAAGTTTGGGTGTTGTAACCATCTTATTCTACAACTTGTCCATACTCTCTTGGAAACCTTCTATCCACTGGAACTTAATATCATTCTTTAGTAACTTTTCCATTGGCGTAGTGACCTTCACATATCATTTGATAAACTTTCTATGGTATCCTGTGTGACCCAATGTTGCACGCAATTATTTAACTGTGGTCAGGAGTGGTAGGTCAAGGATGATCGCAATTTTGGTAGGATTGACCAACATTCCATCATGACATAGCACATGGCCCAACAAAATTCCAAATGGGGCGCAAAAGATTCATTTCTTCAAATTCAATGGAATTTGCTACTGGGGGCACCATTCTAGCATCATTCTAAGGATCTCAATATGGTTCTTAATGAGCCCAAATACTGTCTTATCATCGAAGTCATCGAAATATATTTCAGGAAATTTGTGAATAAAATATTTAAAGGAAGCAACTATTATTTTGGAAAAAATAGAAGGAGCATTCTTAAGTTGAAAGGGCATTACCATATACTGGAAACATCCCCACTCCGTGGTAAAGGTGTTCTTGTGTGGGTCTTCCTTTGCGATGCATATTTGATGGTAGCTAGAGAAACCATCAGTGAATGAATAAATCTCCTGACCCCTGACACTTTTCGATATGCCATCTTTAAATGGAGTCAAAAATGGGTCATGCAAACAAGCCTTGTTCAGTTCTCTCAAGTCGACAAAAAATCTAACTTCACTCATAGCCTTTTTGTCATGTAATACTATTGGGTTGATCCATTATGATTCTTTGACAGGCTCTATAATTCTTGTGTCTAGAAGTCAGTCCAGTTGTGCTTTAACTTTCTATTTATACCATGGATTCAGTCGGTATGGTCGTTGTTTAACTGGTTTTGCATTGGGCCTCAAAGGTATTTTCATCTCTCCTAGGTCTCCAATGATCTAATTCATCTCTAAAAATTTTGTAGGGAACATATCTTAGAACTCATGCAATAAGTCCTTGATCTTTCCTACAATCTCATCATCCCAGTAATCTCTGATATTGGCAGACTTTGGGTTTTTCGGTGATCCAATATTAAATTTCTTAATTTTGAGCTGACTAGAAATACCAAGTCCTTCCACACCATGCGTACCTTTATATTCTGGAATGTTTGTGTCGAGCGGTTCATCAACATTAGGTTCTCCCGTCACATTGTAGAATTTCATCCAATGATGGATTTCCATGCTATTCTGGTTGAAATTTGTCATCATGATAGAGATATCTTTGCTTTCGTCACTTATAATGCAACATCAATGGAAGGGTAGTCATCTGTAAACTTAAATGTATGTTTGAAGCTGGTAACTAAATCCTCCCATTTGAGACTTCCTCGTCGCAACTCAATTGATGTATACCAATTCCTTGGTATCATGTCCAGTGTATGTATGAAGTGATGAACCCACTCTTGTCACATATATGCTTGTCATGTTGTGTGACAATACTCAATATGCTTGATAGGATCCACGTGTCTTGTATAATTGCACCAGTATAACTGATCTCTTCTCCAAATGTGATCTCTAGCAATATTCAAGATTGTGTTGTAAGGAAAAATACACCTTTTGTGGACAAGAGCTGTTCCTCTAGTCTTAATGGTTCAGATCTAGAACAAATGAGTTACAATAGAATTGGAAGACTTTCCCTAGAATGGATGGAGATATGGAATGAGTATCTTTGATGGAATGGTGTAGCTGTTTCTCGTAGTGATAGCTCCCTACTGATGTACCTGCATAATCACATGAAACCAACAAACAAGATAAAAAATCACCAGAATATAATCCACTATTCAATGTCATTGACTAAGGAATCCAACAATAAAATACATGATAATAACACAACATACTTTATGGGAAAGGAACCAATTTTTCATTAAAAGATGAAGAAGAAGTTTACAACCTTTGCCTTAGTGTTGATATGCTCCTTCACAATGCCAATATCTTGTCCCCAAAAGCTTCAACTTGCTCCTCTTATGCCCACCCTATTGATTTAGGCCAGAATGTCAATGCAACAACATATCCTTTCTCTCTCTCAACCATGGGGTATGAGCCTACTTTTATAGGCCTTGGGAGGATAGGGATGGTTGAGTAAATGATGGTCGAAGTGGATAGGAGATCCAAAAAGGATGGATATTGAGTCCAGGTGGTCCTCAGGTGTAGGGATAAGGGTGCCACGAAGCCTTCTTTTGAGAAGCTTAGTGGAAACTACTAATTAAAAAAATCCCTCACTTAGCTCTACATGGCCTATACCACCTAAGGACACCCATTCATGACCCTCCATTAGACGCCCACACCCTCAAAAATTCTTAAGAATGAAGAAAAGGGCTTAAAAACCCCAAAAAGGAGCCTAAATAACTCTTCTAGGGGCTAAAGCCTCCAAAAAGGGGCTAAAACCCCTCAAAGGAGCCTAAAACCCTAAAAGGAGCTAAAGTTAGGGTGGAAGGGGCTAAAATCCCAAAAAAGGGGCTAAATTCTGGACCAAGGGCTTAAAACCCTAAAACCCCCAAAAAAAGCTATAAAAGGAGGGTGGGGGGTCACTCTCAAAACACTTCTCCCTTGCATATTGTTATGCTACCCGTGGATGCCTTGAGACCCTTTCTTTCTCAAGCCACCCACACTCCCTCTCCTCCATTCTCCATTGAGCCATAGCTCCCCCATCCAAGAGAGGTGCTTCTCCAAGCCAGGGCATGGTGACCCATTCCACCCAAAGAGAAGGTATAACATTTGTTTTGTTTTGTTTATGTGCTTTCATCTAACCCATATTTGCTTGTAGGTTTCCATTATCTATTTGTAGGTTTTTTGATACATTTTTGCAGGTTGCTGGAGCTAACCCTAACAGTGTTTGCAGAGGGGTTTCTAGCCATTTCTTTTCTTTCTATCTTGTTCTTTGCTTTCTGTTAGTTCTGATTTCTTTACTGCATTTTCCACACGCAGGAACCTACCCTTCTATCTGATAGACAGAAGGGAGCCATTCCTGCCCCTGTAGCAAGGAGAAATCCCTACTACAGAATTGGCGACCATACCAGGTTGATCCCACAGGATCCCTAGTTCAGTTTTCTTTCAAATTTCAAGTTTTTCAGTTTATGCCCTAGTTTTAGAAATTTCTTGTCAAATATAGCTTAGATCTAGTTTATTTCTAGTTTTTATTGTTGTTGAAGCCTCTATAAGGAAAATCCAAGTCAGTTTGGCCACAATACAGGTTACTGTAGGCCGGATCTGACTCAGGATCAGAAAAATCCCAAATCCAGGGCAGGATGCACTTATCGGGCCTGAACAACGGATGAGGTCGCTCTTTAAGGCCTCACAGGCACAACCAGGTTTCCCTTTCGCCCCCGAAAGGTGTGACTTCACTTAGAACAACATACCACTTATGTCTGTGAGATCTTTCCGACCCCCTCGACCGTTTCTGGAAAAGTTTTGCAACCCCCTTGCCGAAATTGACCCAAAACATGCGGTTTGTTAATCAGAGATTAAATTTCAGTTTAATAGGGGCTATCAGTGCGGTTCAACTGCCTCTGTCCAACATTATAGTTCAATTTCAATTTCTGTTACAATTTACTGTAGTTTCCTGTACAAACAATGTGTAAATTACAAACAAAATTTAATGGCTTAATGAATGTAGCTTAACTAAAATTGACAATAAAATTAACAGTCTTGCTTACCCTTCCTCCTCTACCCAATCATCACCCTCCAGGGTATTTTGGGATACGACGAAGGGCAAGCTCGTATAGTCCTAGGCCCTTCATTGAATATTGTTCTAAACCATTAAAACCAGATGACCTGGAAGGTAGAGGGAGTAGAGAAGGAGGGCTTCTCACGGTGCTAAGAGTCCTCCCTGTTGACCAACCTTGCATTTGGGAGGTGACCTGTGGATCTACGGATGGGCTTAGTCCCATTGTGTTGAGAGCTCAGCACCTTCTCTTGGTTGAAGAGGAATATCAATGTAAGGTAGTCATCTAGTTAGGCCATCAACATTCAATATTAACAATGTATTTGTTTATAAATTTCTGATTATTCACTGCTTCCATAGACAATGACATGAAATCTACAGCAATATTATGAATTCATAAACCATTTGCAGCTACTACATACCAGAAAGACAGAAAAACAAATATACCATACCAAGTAATCAACCCAACTTAGTTCATGATGCTGAGAGAGCCCTAAAATTGATCAATTTACACTAAGTTCAAACAAATATGCAGTCTTTGAGCACATAAGTCCCTGACTGCTTCAACCATGGTAAGTACTTGGGATCAGCCCAGAAATTCATCGTGAGGAGTACCATGGAAACCCCAAAGTAGCTGGCCACTGAGAGGAATTGCCAAGCGAAATGGGCAATGATCCCCACCGATTGAGTAGAAATGCCCATTAGGAAAAATCCAAGCGCTATCTTCTGGCAGTCTTGGTGGCCAAGTGACCACCTACAGCCAATAGGAAGCCATTGAAACTGGGGTCCAAATATCATTCCCACCAGATTGATACATAAATATAACACAATTGATCCCCCACGCTCTTCCTCACACCTAAGAGGTGAACAACCACAATTTGGGACATTGAACCGACACTGTCGAGACCATTCTTGATGACCTCTCACACCATCAGAAGGCCACACGGCCTCTGATTCAGATTCAGACCCATATCAGTCTGAACCAAACCTCCACACTGCACCATCAAGCCCCATGGCTGGTGTAAACCTAGATCCATTTTTCAGCATAGCCATAACTAGTGGACCCATGTCCACACCACAAGTTGTCACTAAAAACCCTATAGGTAGCCCCAGCACGGTCATGCAAAATGTCATCGGTCAACTGCCACCACCCATAGTAACCACTCAGGTTGTCTCACCTGCAACACTTATGGGCAGTGGAACTTCCACATACACTGCCCCTCCTGTCACATAATGGGGCAGTGCCCCGTCCACATACACTGTCCCTCCTGTCACACATGGGGGCAATGTCCCATCCATCCACACTGTCCCTCACACCACACTTGCGGGAATTGTCCCATCTACAATGGTGCCACCACAAGTGCCCCTATCCCTGCAGGTGCACTATGCACCTGCAAACCCCGCCACCATCGCTGCTCCATATCACATTAACGTGGGGTCAAATCTGCCTTTCATGGCTTGTCTTAACTTGCCTGATTTGGCTCGATTAACAAACGACCCCATCCACCATCAAACCTTTTGGCCTCCCATGCCAACCAAACTGCCATCAGACATTCCCAGGTTTAAAGGCAAGGCAGGGGAGTGCCCCCAAAACCACATCATGACATTCCATCTATGGTGCTCATCAAACAACATCGTAGACAATTCCATCAGGCTGAGGCTATTCCAACACACCCTGACAGGTGCTACAGCCAAATGGTACATTGAGCTACCACAAGCTAAGTACCTAGATTTCAACTCCTTAGCTTTCATGTTCCTGCGGTATTTCCAAATCCCCGTCAAATATGACAAAGGGGTGGAGATATTGTTGTCCTGCCGCTAGAGTACCATGACCCATATAACCGACCGCATCCATGAGTGGTGGCGATGTCGTAGTTTGTGCAAAATCCAACTTGACGACAGGATATTCTTGGATTGGTTTCTCAAAACCTTGCTCCCACCCATAGAAAATGACGTCGCATCCGAACGTCCTCAATCCAAAGAGGAAGTCATACTGAAAGCCCAATAGTTTGACCTAATCTATGCTCAGTCTGGATACCTGTACACCGTCATTCTAGATGCTCCCCGCTCGGGTACCTCCTACCAGGATGCACCGGGGGAATCCCATGCTGTAGATGGCATCATAGGCTCAGTCTCCCAACAACCACAACACCGTCCGACACCACCTATAGTTCCACCACAACCAAGCAACACTGCTAGTGTTGCTTACCAAAACCAAACTATGGACTACACAAGAATGATGTCCCAGTCCGGAGCAACAACTTCCTACACACAACCTGTGCCACCATAGCAGGCTCAGGCCATGGCATGGCCAACACAGCAGTACGTGGGGAAAATGCCCACATTTTTAGCACCGCAGCCCACCCAAATTTATTATGCACTACCAGTGCAAGCGGTTCAAGCCCTCGCCCCTGCTCAACCCGCTCCATTGGGACAAGTATTTGCATAACAAAACCATCCCAACCAGCCTGCCCCCAACAATCAACAAGGGAAAGCTAGAAATAATCAACCCCGAAACCAAACCAATAATCAACCGCAGGGAGGCGATCAACAACCGAACCCTCCCAACAATGCTGCAGCAAATTGACCCACCCAAAACCCCCCATGACCAATTGCACCTAGATGCAATGCCCCATTGTGCACAAACCAATCATGCACACTCTGTGAGGTCTATGGGCACTACACATTCGAGTGTCCCCTCATGGGTCGCGCTAAGCAGGCCATTCAGAACGAGGCCCAATAGGTCTCCAACGCTACGGACCAAGCCCAACCCAACCTAGCACCACAAGGACCTCCCCCCATGGTGCTTCAAAACCCACTACCAGTCCAAGGATTGGTGGCAACTGCACCCCCCCCAGGCTAATCCCAACACTCCGGGGGCACCTTCCACGGCAGAAACAGGTGTCCACCACCTGCTAGCCATGACAACTGAAGAATTTAACCTACAAACTAGACGGAATCAGTACGGTACCACCACCGAACCCATTGACACATCAACGAAATCTACTTCCAAATTGGTCAACGCACCTCTTTAGTTACCCCCTTTCCCTTGGCCCCCCATAGGCCCAGTGGCCAACAATGCCACAGCTAGAGCTTCTGTCAGCTATAGCATTGTGGATGATTTGGCCCAAACATCAATGGCCATGTTCACTCTGGAGGTACTCAAAATGTGCCCAGTGCAGTGGAAAGCGTTACTAGCCACCCTTGGGGCTGTAGACCCCTTAGAATCCAAGTTGATCACATTTGACATAGAGAATGGAGAACCGTGCATGCCATCCACCATCACCTTCCAAATCCCAGTGTCTATTCGAAATTTGGTCGTGCACCGGTGCATAGTGGATGAGGGGGCATCCACGTGCGTTATTTCCACCCTGGTTAGGCAGAAACTTGGAACCCTAATTCTATAACCATCCTCCACAACTCTGTAGGCTTATGATGGCCATCCCACTAAATCCCAAGGAATCCTCCCCCATGTCCCCATCACATTAGCTGGGAAGACAGTGCTGATCGACATAGAGGTCGTCAACGCTCAACTGGACTATAACCTTCTCGAAAGAATTTATATGTACGCCATGAGAGCGATTGCATCAACTGTCTTTCGTCTCATGATGTTCCCCCATGAAGGGAAGATTGTGATAGTTGATCAACTCACTTATCATGATCCGCAAGGGTTAACGACACCCTCCAACGTTATCCCTACCATCAACACCATTGATCCCCAAGGGACGACCACACATGCCAATGTTGTCCCTGCAATCAATACCATGATTGACAAAACACCAGCCTCCCCATTGTTGAATGTGGGCCCTGGGTTGTTTGTCGATACCACCATGACAGCTCCTTTCCCCTTAGTGTCACCACCACCAACACCAAATGAGACTGCGAAATTGTGCATGCTCTCATCCAGCACCGCTGCACCCAAATAACAACCACAACCACAGCCCCAACCACAACCACAACACCATCTGCAGCCGCAACATCAACAGTAGTCGCAACACCATCTGCAGCCGCAACATTATGCGTAGTCATAACCACAACCTCACCCCCACATACAACCATTAGTGAATTGTCTGGGCTCCTCTCCAATCCATACAATTCCCTTCCTTTTTCCCTCACCTGGTGTCATGAGCAAGCTAGTAATGGCCACCCTAAACCTACCCAACTTTACATTGCGAATTCCCATGTTGTATCTTGATCCACTAGCTCAACCACCAATGCCCCAGGTGGTCTTAACCCTCGTACAACCCATTGCGACTGAGTCTCATCCTCCACCCAGCCCGCAAAAACCAAACACCGCACCTACACTACCCCACCCAAAAAGGGCTAGGGGCAAGAATTTGAAAGATACCACAGAGCTATGACAAATCTCGCCTTGTGTTATCTATGAAGAGCAGGGCCATCTGACTCAGAACTTCCCTGAGATTCCAATGATTCGTGCACATTTGGATGCCATGGATACAACCGAAAACCTCCCCGTGTTTGAACTTCCAACCATACCAATAGTGAGAAACAAGTCATTAAGAACAAACCATGCTTGCGCCCTCTATGGTTTGTATGGTCACTATTCTCACCATTGCCAAGACTTTCCCAAGTTTCGAATGGCTTTAGCTGACCTTCGTCGACATTCCCTTAAATCTGAGATCATCTTGATCGAAGAAGTTCACCCCCCACCTCCTTCATCGGACACCATGTCCATTTACATGATGTCCAGTTCTACCGACCCTCTTGTCTCCACCACGACCAACGGTCCATCAGACCTACCTTTTTCGTTGTTTCTACAAGTGAATCTCCATCTGTAGCCATAAGCTCAGTCGCAACCACAACCTTAGTTACCAGGGAAACAGTGGGGTTCATTCTTGATAAACATGATCCTTTTTCTTTTCCTTTTCCTTTTCCTACCATCCATGGTCGTGAGTAAGTCTATCTTGGAAACCCTCAATCTACAGTATTTCACACTAGGAGATCCTGTGTGGTACCTTGAACCACCTACCCTACCTTTGAGGCCCCAGGATGTGTTGACTCATGTCCAACCAATTGAGATGATGTTGCACCTACCTCTAGTTCCATCAAAGATTCCTCTCATCTCTAGGCCTACCCCTCTTCCTCCAACAGAGACTGGGGGAAAGGCCACCAAAACCACAACCAATACCATTTTCATGATATCTAGCACCAGTTTCCCTTTTGCCTCATCGGCTGTGGAAGATGCACCTGATCTATCCCTTCACCACTTACGCGATGATGGAGATATATGTAAGACGACCTTCAATTTTACCCCATTCCCTTTAAACCATAGTGTGGAATTGGTTCTTCCCATAAAAGACCAGATTTTGTCATCCCGCCTTGCCAATGACCTTCGTCTCGGTAAGGGGGCATACCTCTTCGCTGAATCAGATGGTCTACTCTTGAAGAAGCTACGCAATGGGCTCCACCTCAAGAGAGCCTATGCCTAATACCACCACTATGAGTCCCTTATAGCGTAGTTTTCTCCCTTTTTGTTTTGTAATGTTTTTACCATAAATCAGAAACCCCTCCCATTTAGGGGCAGCACCATTAGCTGCTAATCCAAATTCACCCAAAACCTGTTCGAGACACCTCTCACACCTCCGGGCCCAAATTTCCATCTTCTTATGAGACCATCAGCTCATGTTTAACAAGTAATTTCGAGACCACTTCCTGAGAGTTACCTCGATTTACGAGCCACACCATGGTGATACAAATGTCTGTGGGCCTGTACTTGCATCACACTTGCCTATCGCTACTCATGTGGGTTCTCGGGCCACCTCCCATTAAGGGTTACCATGTTTTTTAGTTTTGTTTTGTATTTTAACACATAGTTGTCTTTTCTATCCACTGCACCTTACGCGGACCTCTGGACCACTATTCACAAAACAATTTCTTGTACGTATTTGGCATATAGGTGCCCTCGGACTTGCACTGACATCGTATGTAGCCATGTCCGTCCACCACAATTCACACATAGCTCTCCTGACCTCTGTCCGAGATCCACCTCAGTTTGCGTGCCTCTGTCGCATCGACTCACGAGCCTCTGCTGCGACCTATCCTACACATGTATTGGTATGTTTGAGAGCCTTCTGCTCCGTCCATAATGCATGGATGACCTTTGGACCACTATCCACCGTCCCGACACGGGGCACCACCTGTGCCACCACAATCGGTTGACCGTACTGGAGTTTCGTTTAAGCTCTTTTCTGACTTCTTAAAACAATGAAAAGATAGCCGAGCACAACTGCTTCCTTTCCTGCTCGCTAAAGTATAGGAAAGGGCATCTACATCGTCTCATTTACCTCCTTTTGCAGACCATGTAGACCATCAATTGAAAAGGAACTCCTTGGCACACTCAAGCCAAGACCGTTCCCCTCTGCATACTTTTATGCTTTCTCGGGCAGAGGGGACGCACTTTAAAAAAAAGCTCACCATGGGTTGTCTTTAATCTCTTTTCTAGCCTTCTCATCAAGAAAATATTGCGAAGCAAATTTGTTTCGTTCATGCTCGTAAAAGTATCTGAATGACCGTCTAGTCAGTATAGGTTTAACCTTTTCTGGCTTGATTGGACTACCAATGGTAAAGAAGTCTCTCATCCCCTATAGGATGGGCGAGCTCTCCTATGTATACTTTTATACTTTTTTGGGCACAAGAGACTACCAATGAAAAAGAGCCCCCACTGGAGTCTTCTTCATGCTTTCAGACTCTCTAAAATTGAAAGCACCATCGAGCATTTACTTTCTCGGGCTCGCCAAAAATCCACGAGATCGTACCATAACGGTGTCCCTAGACACCACCCCACAAAAAATAGTTTGGTAGCATTCCCACTTTTGGTTGCCTTTGTTGAGAGTACTCTGCAATGTGTCATCCTTGGATCCCATCAATATCAAAAGTGTCTACCTCCTCCAAGTATTTCCCATCCGCAGTGACATCCTCGGTATTACAACTATGATCCCCTTCCCATGAGTCAGTTTCATTTGCTGCCTGGTCCGCCCTGCTGTCATACTATGAACAAAGGAAATTTGAGTCTACCACACTCCCCCTGCCCCTGTTCAATTCTTTCCCTCCCTCTCCCCCCCCATTTAGTGGGTCAATCCACAGATTGTCTCACACCTTTCGGTTATCTCCCTCGCGCTTCGGCTCAAGGAAACACCATTTCCTTGACTAGGGGCAGGTCTCCCTCTATCTATGACAACACACATATTCCAGAGGATAGACCCAGAGGTCCCTGTATCCCAGTTTCATTGATGAGTTCCTTGGACCACTTGAGAGGAGTCCTTAATACCACTCGAGATGGTTGTTTCTCACGTGCTCGACTCCAACTACATCATCACACTATTGAGATTCGTACAGGGTTTGGTCCACACAGTACTTGGTCGAAGACCCTAGATGTCACCTGACTCTAGAAAATTTATGAGTCTATTCGAGGGACCTAAACAGGTCATGTCCCTTGTGATTTTTGGGTTGCGTTGGAGATAGTGTCCAGAAGCCCCATCAGTGCTTCTATATATATTTATGATTGATGCAGCATACTTGTACCACATAGACTCTGACTCTCAATTAGTGAGTCCATACAGCTATGTACCGTTCCAGATCTAGCACGCCGTCAGTCATGAATATATAGCATTCCATAAGAATTCCATGGGTCCAATGTACCATATTAGCATTGTCGTCAGCCTCACATTGAGGCAACCATTATTGTACCATCAGTTGTATATGATCGTCTCTTGTATTTTAGAGCATAGATCAAATTATTCTTTTGACATTGTCATGAGCATGGGGATGCCTACCTCGTCCATATACATGTCACACATTATTTGTATCTCAACCATTGATGGGAACCATATTAATACAAAAACCAAAAGCCACCATGCCCCAGCCCCGGAAGCACCACCTCTATGTAGCAAATCCTATGATGTCCGTCAGCCATATGATGAAATCTTACCCTCACACATTAGGGGGCAATCTGTTAACCCAAAAAATCCCTCACTTAGCTCTACATGGCCTACACCACCCAAGGATACCCATTCACGACCCTGCATTAGACCCCCACACCCTAAAAAAGGCTTAAGGATGAAGAAAAGGACTTAAAACCCCCAAAAAGGAGCCTAAATAACTCTCCTAAGGGCTAAAGCCTCCAAAAAGGGGCTAAAACCCCTCAAAGGAGCCTAAAACCCTAAAAGGAGCTAAAGTTAGGGTAGAAGGGGCTAAAGCCCAGACCAAGGGCTTAAAACCCTAAAACCCCCAAAAAAAGATATAAAAGGAGGGTGGGGGGTCACTCTCAAAACACTTTCCCCTTGCATACTGTTATGCTGCCCATGGATGCCTTGAGATCCTTTGTCTCTCAAGCCACCCACACTCCCTCTCCTCCATTCTTCATTGAGCCATAGCTCCCCCATCCAAGAGAGGTGCTTCTCCAAGCCAGGGCATGGTGGCCCATTCCACCAAAAGAGAAGGTATAACATTTGTTTTGTTTTGTTTATGTGCTTTCATCTAACCCACATTTGCTTGCAGGTTTCCATTATCTATTTGCAGGTTTTCTAATATGTTTTTGTAGGTTGCTAGAGATAACCCTAACAGTGTTTACAGAGGGGTTTCCAACCATTTCTTTTCTTTTTGTCTTGTTCTTTTCTTTCTGTTAGTTCTGATTTATTTACTTCATTTTCCACACGCAGGAACCTACCCTTCTGTCCTATAGACAGAAGGGAGCCATTCATGCCCCTGTTGCAGGGAGAAATCCCTGCTACAGAAACCTCTCTTTTTCACTTTTTACCAAGAGCATAGCTTCTTCCTCACTATGATAGAGTAGTGACAGGGAAGAACTGTGCCTTGAATAAGAGGTAAAGACAGTGGCACCGCCTACTGTCAAGAGATTAAAGGCGGTGGTGAAGAAGGTAACGCTCATTGACTAAAAGGCAGGAGCAGTGTTGGATTTTCATATGTAGGATTGAAGTTTGGACCAATGTTTCACTTCACAACTTGAGATTCAGGGGAAATACTGATGTTTAGGGCCTCATCACATGATGATGATGAGATTTATGTGTAACAGAATGCCACCCAAGCATGAGGCTAGAGGGATATGATTGGCGAGAGCTTTGACAGAGCAAGTCGTCACTTCGAGACAAGAATTAGCTTGATTGAAGATCATCCTCAACTAGGATGATCTTGATCGAAGAAACCACTTGATTATTGGTCAATGATGTGAACCGTTAACAAGTGCGAGGGATATCACCATTGATATCAATGATTCCCAAGGTACCCTAGTACAATCTGTCGAGTGTGAATAGATGATCTGATGTCAAACATGCAATGGAATCTACCGATCAAAGGTCAATGATGTAAACCTATGCCAAGAGCAAGAGGATCTTCCATTGAGGCATATAGATATCAAGGTACTAAATTTGTTTCTAAGACTAATTCCTGGATAATGAGTTGATGTCGATAGGAATAGTCTCATCGGAGGAGGGCCATGATGAATCCCACATCAATGACATGAAACTCAGAACAAAGTTATGGAATGATGTAGATGATGCAACGATAGGACTGACTCAAAAGGTATTGACACAAAGGCTATTTTGACTGCAGAGGTAAACTTTCAACTTCCCTTTGAACATCAGGTGGCACGACAAAAAACTTGGAAGCATTGACTTGATGAGGAGGAACACAATGTGAAAATGGAAAATGCATTATTTGAAAGACTAAAAAAAGTGACATGACTCATGAAAGTGGATCGAATAAGAGACAAGCTGAATTCTCAATTGACTGAATGAAATGTAGACAAGTTCCATGTTCAAAGGTGACTACAAACTACCATCTTATCTACAAAATGAATTGATTCCCTTCCCTTAATTTCCCCATCATGATTGATGAGTGCCTTTTCATTTTTACGAGTTCAAAGAGGGTAACAAACAATCGTTGTAGCTCGTTCGAAGACAAGTCCATTCTCATATGTTTCACGAAACTGAGAAAGGAGGGGTTTGTTCCCAAAAGAGGGTCTCTTAGTGTTTAATTTAATGAGTCCAATGAAATAAAACTTGGTGTAGTTCATGTTTAGAGAGTCTGAACAAACTAAAGAAGACTCTGAAAGGGTCCTTTTTTGTATGATTTAGTCACCAGGTCCTGAAAAAGTATAAAATAATACCCAAGAGAACTCTTCCAGTCATGATTGGCTAGAGTGTACCTTTTTTGTAACTAGTGCCCCCTGGTATGAAAAAGGGTTAAACTATCACTGGGAAGACTACTCTTTAGGTCCTTTCACGAGCGTGAAGAACACAAGTTCACTCGGCAATCTTTTCACATTTTGAGAGTCCAAAAAGAGTTTAAAGAAGACTCCAATAGGTTTCTTTTATGCGATGAATAGGTTTTACGAGGCTGAAAAGTATCGAAAAAGGACTCGAAACATTGATAATAGGTTTTGGGAGCATGATCAAAGTATCAAAATGAATGCTCAAGGACCTTTTCCATTTTCAGAAGTACGAAAAATCCAAAAAATGAACTTCCCCATAGACAAAACCGTTTATTTTCATCCCTGCAAAACTCTTAAAAGGCTTATTAGTTTTCCCAAAATATCTTAAAATGACTTTCATAACTATGTAAAAGGGTATTTTTGATAAAAATGATTTAAAATCATTAGAATAATACAAAAAAGCCTAAAAATATGTTATAAAAGATAAGTAAATAGTAAAAAATCAAATCATTTACCATTTTACCAAGTCTTGGAGCATTTTGGTAGAATTGGAGTGCATATTTCAATCGAAGATTATGGAGCCATCACCTATCTGTTTTTCACATCGTCAAGTCCAGGTAAAAGCTAGAAACCTTCTCTTTCATTCTATGGTTTCCATTTTTTAATTTGGTTGAGTGTTGGAGCCTTAAAGGAAAACCTTAAAAATGCACGGTGGGAACTGTTCCTAGCCTTCACGGGAAAGGAGGTTCCCGATAAGAACCGCAGATTTTTAGTTTTGCTCAAGTGGTGGCACCACTCTGTTCTAAGAGGACAGACGTGGTGCCAGTCGTGAGGTCCAAAAAACTTATTCCCTAGCCAAATAATTTTTTTTTGAGCAACTTCAATGGTGGAATATGTTTCTAAATGGCTCA
>LPNX010436454.1:0-113776 GCA_001517045.1 Pseudotsuga menziesii | reverse complement strand
ATATATATATGTTGATGTTTATTATTATTATTATTTTATTGTTTGTTGTTATTATTTAAGTTTGTTACAGACAACATGATGATGATGATGCTCGTGCCATAAAAGATGTGGGTTGTATAGTTTCCCTGAGAGGTTGTGGCCTCGTAAAGTTCTTCCGTACCCCTTGCATGGTTTCACATGCCTGTTTATTGGAGTACATCCTACGGATGTGGAATCTAGAACATCAGTATTTTGAGGTGGGACCTCATATTGTGACTGTGGAGGTGGAAGGAATCTATTTCCTCACAGGGCTATCTAGACGAGGAGCACATATTTCTCTGACTGGTTCCCAAGGTGGGGACGTGACTATATAGGAGTTGATTGATCGCCATTGTTTCCCGGGTACAAAAATGTCAAGTAAGAATATCCCTATCAAGGATATGATGGATCTACCGATTCAGAGTGTTCTATTTACTATGTAGAGGGTGGCAGGGAGCCAAGGGCCCCACCAAGAATCCGAACACATATGTTGTATGCGTTGGAGGCCATGAAACCTATGGTATATAACTAGGCCGAAGCATTATTACCTGTATTCAAGGATTAGCTGACGAAATGTCAGCAAGGAGAGTTGAAACAGTTCGGGTATGGGACCATATTAGCATGATTTTTCTTTGAGAGGGTACCCCTCATGAGGACCTAGGTGGTGTTCACAGAGATTAGAGCTAGAGATCCCCACATGCTGCGGTGGGTAGATATCATGGACCACACTGGAGGTGGTGGGGACAAGGTGAAGTTTGAGGTCTCCTTCTTTTGCTAGCTGAGTGATTAGCTCCTCATGATTGAGGAATATGCATATGTAGGGACTGACTTCCGAGGAGATCTCAATCTACCACTACCACCTGGCGCTCTGTGGGGTGAAAACGGTAAGAATCAATACTTAAGATGTTGATTATGTTTTTATATTTTTATGTTTTATGATTTTTTATGGATGATAACAAGACCTAGAAATTTACATGCAGATGTTGGTGATGCACAACCTTGGGGATCTTCCCCAATGGACAGGAGAGCAGGAGCTCGCTTTGTCCATAGGGGTGATGATGAGCTCACAGAGCTAGAGGAGAACCTGGATCGACTGACTCTAGATATCCCGGATGCTGCTATCGATGACTTCCCTAGGATATTTCAGAGACATACCGCCGGAGTATCAGGCCGCTTCAGTCGCTTGCTACATAGGGTAGAAAGGGACATTATATGCTACCAAGAGCACCATTAGAGTGCTTTGCATGATGTATCCCTAAAAGCTGACTAGCTTCAGGATTTTTGTATCATTCTGTATGCCTAAAAGTGACAGTGCTTTAGATGAGGTCTCGTGACCAAATTTTTGTAAAAACACTTTTTATACACACACACACACACACACACACACACACCCACCCAGCCACCCCCCCCCCCCCCCCACATATGTTCCGATGTTTACATGTGGTTTCAAATGGATGGATTATATTTACATGAGCTTTACATCTCTTTTACTGTTTATTTTACTTTATGATTGACCATGTTTATTTTAACAAGTTATGAATGGGAAATATGCGAGTCTAGAATAAAATTTTCCAATGAATCACCAATCATATTATCAGACCTAGGGATGTGCCTATAAGTGATAAAATCGAATGAAATCTCTAACAAACATACTCTTTGAAAGAGACGGAGGAGTGTAGGGTTCTTGATAGTGTAGACATAGTTTATATCGAAAACCACTAACTGAGAGTCCATAAACACTAACAAATCATGAATATCCTCAGATACAACTTCTATGAGTAAACCTATCACTGCTTGATACTTGGTGATGTTCTTGGTAGCTGGACCAATACAGACCATTCCTGAACTAACTAGGTCATAAGTTGGGGAATATAACACCCAAGCAGCTAAAGCAAGTTTCAAGGTGTGACAGCATGCACCATCATCGAAACCATAGAACGCCATCCAATATGCATAACCAAAAGATGGTATAAACAATATGGACATCAAACTCAAAACCATATTGAAAAAATCAAAACACACAGCAAGCCAAATATACATATATACAAGGTACCATACATAAATGTTTTAAGCACAGTACCTCTTCAGGTACAACCCATTGCAAGGTTGCTTGAAGGGTATCCCATCATAGTCCAAGAGCTCATAGGCCCCTTTCTCTAAGACCTTACTGTTATAGCTGATTTTACCACTCCAGGTGAATCACACTTGTATGGCCTTTCCCCTCTCCCTTTGCAGACTCCTTATACCCCGTGGACCATTTTTTGTCCTTTGATGTTTCCTTGACCATCCCTTAAAACATGTGAAAAATGATACACGTGACTTTTAAACCTCTAATCACATATATACGTGGGTTTGACCACTAAAACTGCGTACATCGGGATGTGTACAAAATCCAAATCCTTTTGGAGTTTTCCTTGACATGGATCCGACTCACTTGACTCCTAGCTTTCCATATGCCTTGAGATCGCTCGGATTCAACCTTTCATTACCCATTTGAAAAGCTATATAAGGAACTCTTTGGTACATTGAAGGCATAAGAGAGAATTTAGAGCAAAGAAACTATAGTCCATTGTTGCCGGAACTTATGCTTGAGTCTGCATCCTTTTGTCTCTTTGAGCACTTTTGTGTTCTTCCCAATCTTGCCTTTTGCTTGTGAGCTTGCTATCGAGAGATGGAGGATTGAAGTGGTGGAGGCCCAAGTGGGGGATTCAGTTTCTCCGATTCGTAGACGTGCCGACAGAGGTTGTATTCATTGTAATCTCTAATTTTATAATAATAGAAATATCTTTTCCTGTCCAATAATGTATGTTTGAATGAATATTTTATCCATTGGATGATTTCAAATGTTTATGCATTGTTGATTATATATGCTAGAATAGATCTAACACCAATATATAGTATGCTTGTATTGTTTACCTGTTGTTGAGGAAGTAATCTATCAATTCAAGATGAAGTTGGAAAGCTCAACGGGGATCTACTTCAACCGTCCGGAATAAGGTACGAGGTCTGATCCTTTAGTGTTAAATGTTTAATTTCTATTGCATATTGGAAAGGATTGTTTTCTGGAGTCAAGTTGTCTGTTGTGGTACCCCAAGCCATAGGAATTTCTCTCCGTAACAGAATTGGAGACTCCACTGGGGAGTTCCTAGTAGTTGTCCTTTGGGGGTTTTCTATCGGCATTCAATGAATTTGAATTGCTCTTTCTCTCTTGTTTCTGTGTCGGGTCTGGGGGCATGTTTTCCTGGTAGTGTCTGATTGGTGTGAAGTTTGTCTCAGCTTGTCTGTTTTCCTTGATTTTTATGCACTTTTCTTCCTATACATGAGTTTAGAGCTCACAGTTGCATATACACATGGATTTCTCTCCTATTTCCATGTATACATGTGGGTTTACTGTGAACAGTCGCGTATGCCCCTAGTTTTTCCTTTTAGAGGAAGTTAAAAGGTTGCTGGGTGAAGTTTGCTGATTGTTGAGTCTCCTTTGATACTGACTGAATCTATATACACCTCTGTTTCCGACCAGAGACATTTTATTTAGGGTAATTTTCTTTTTTAAGAAGTTTCTTGCCATTGCATTTTGAATTTTTTTGTTTTGAGATTAGTGCATTAGAGTTCTTTTACCTTATTGCTTTGCTTGAGTGCTTCTTGAGTGTGCTTGCAGAGTCTGGGGTTGTAGAATCATTCTTTTGCTTTTTGTATCTCATTTTATTTCAAAAAATACAAAAATATTTGCTTATCATCATGCATTGCATTTTGCATTTTGCATAGTACTTGCACTAGATTTGCTTTGGAGCATTATTCAGGATTTCATATAGGAAAGCTTGCATTCATCATTTGAAGAAAAATTATGCATTTCATGTAGTAGCATACCCTGTTTTCATGGACACAATGCATTTGCATTGATTGTTAGGTGTGCATTTTACTTCATGTTGTGTCATAACACCGTTAGTTGCATGGCCATATCCCTCTTTTGAGTAATAAAGCCAATTAAAATCAACGCTTAATTAAATCGAACTACACTACTTTATTTGATAGGGTTCACCAACAAGCTTAGGTTTTAGGGTCTTGGAATAGTTCATTATGAGTAAATTCTCTAAGACCACTAAACAACAACATGTATGTGTATGTCCAGGTGAGTGTGTGAAATCCTTGGTATAACCAGTGTTTCTCAGGATCCTCCTCTCAAAAGGGAGTTAAGCACGAGGCAGTGTGAGCGGTTATTGATTGGGATGACCCCTAGTCATAACTGAGTAGCACCGGAGATATTTCCAAGATTGTATTCGTATCTAGGGGCTCTTTCGAGAGTTTCAGGCTTTGCTACCATGCCCATACGGTCAACCCTGCCTACGACTGTCCACCTGAGCATTGATTATATTGAGGTGACCTTAGTGGCCTTACCTAGGATATCGAGGGGGTACTTTGCAAGGGTTATTCTACAGGTGTCCTGGCTAGGTTGGGGTCGGACAGCACAGTCTCTTTACGCGTTGAAGCTGAGGGCCAAAATAATTAGTTACGTACCTCCGCTTGTTGTGTATGGGAGTCTCAAGCCTCTCTTAGGAGAGATATACCTGCTTCATTCGGGAGCTCACTTATCCTGCCCTTGATTGCTTTCATTTGGCTTTAGATTTTATTGGTGATTGCTCTGTGCACGATAGCTTGCCTAGGGTTTGCGTAGATAGAGAGTCTTTTCTATTTTTTGAGTCATTGTGGATTCAGGTGTAGCTCCACGCCATTCTCGTCGTTTAGCTTCTTCCTTCTACATCTCCTCCTCCTTTGGGAGAGAGACATATCCTAGTCCAGGAAGACTACTTCACACATTGATTCACACACCATGGGATACCATATAGAAGGTATTCCTAAACCACCTTCTCCCATTCATGTGGAAGATGGGGAGTTTACTCCTACCTATGATCCTTCACTCGAATTGACTGAGTTAGGTCCTGTGAGTTTTGAGATAGGAACCTTTCATGATAGACCTACTCACTCTAGGGTTGATTCCCCATTGACGCATTACCGATATGGAATGCCGGAGGATGCTGAGACTCATTTCAAACCCATGAGCACTAGTTATGGTAGTTATGGTATGTCTGGTTTTCCCACACATGATTTGGCATTTCATGTCGAGTATGAGTTCGAGCCTAACACTATTCCTAGGGGCACTCTCATTCCTTACCATGCGAAGAGGTTTGGGAGCACTAGTCACATTGCACCTTCCATCTCGGTCATGGAAGCTACATCACATATTCCTCCTAGGTCTAGGGTTAGTGATCCTATTAGGATACTAGAGCTGAGACGAGTGACTATAGGGAATAGTACATACTTAATTACATAGATCCCTTCATCCTCTATCCCTAGTTCTTTGAATGTTCACCCTCCACCTCATTCATGTGGTCCTTCGGGCTGAAACGTTGCTATGAGTCATGTCCATACTGCGGTTACTAGATCGGTAGTGTCTCAGCTCCATGCACCACCCATTGTTTTGGGAGGTCATGCTCATACTTCTATAGGTCACATCCCTACTTCTGGAATGTACATTCCTACTTCCGGAACGTATGTTCCTACCTACGGAGTGTCTCATGGGACATCGCATGCGATGACTTATGGACCCTATTATGGGATGCAGTATGGACAGGCTTCTTCACCTTATGGGGGTGGGTATCAACAACCTGCTTACTCTCCAAATAACGGCTTTGTGGCATCGACTAGTCAAGGTCCACCGCATTATGGTGCTTCCATGCCACCCTATACGGGTCAAACGGGAGGAGGGCACTATGGCCAAGGCCATGGTGGTAATCAGACCTATGTGAATCAGAACTATCATGGAGCGGTCCATTGAACTCATCATCCCAGGCTCCCTTTCCTCATAACGCTGAATCTTCCTGACTTGTTGAGATTGACGAATGATCCTGTATCTCATGACCTAGCTTGGCCGGCTATCCCTACTAAACTTCCCTCGGACATACCCAAGTTCGAGGGAAAACCGGGAGAGGATCCGAGCAAACATGTTACTACTTTTAACCTATGGTGCTCTTTGAATTCCTTACATCAAGACTCAATCCATTTGAGACTATTTCAACATACCCTTATAGGGCTTGTTGCGAAATGGTATATAGAGCTACCTAGGGGGGCATTCACTTTGTTCGACGACCTAGCGATGAATTTTCTTAACCACTTCCAGCTACCAGTGCGTTATGACATTGGTACTGAACTCTTGTCAACATTTTAGCAGGATAAAGCCACACATATCTTAGATCATATCCAAGAGTGGCGTAGATGGAAGAGGTTAATTAAAGCCTTTATACCGCCGGAATTCCTCCTCGAATGGTTCCTTAATTCATTATTTCCGTATATAGCGAAGGATGTTTCTACATCCGGAGTGCAGAATGAGGAAAAAGCGATTTTTAGGGCGCAGGAACTGGACTTGATTTAGGCTCAGTTCAGTTTGTTATATGAGATCATTCCCAACGCTCTGCATTCTAGTTTCGACCCCAAAGTTAAACCTAGACCACATGCCGATGGCATTGTGGGTTGTGCAAGTGCTAAACCTGTGGATTCGGTTGCAAAACAAGTTAGTCAATTGTCAATCAACCAATCTACTTTGGGACAAGCTATAGCTTCGTCCCAACCCGCCCAAACGACGAGTGCGCTTTCAGTACAATCATCAGACCAGAAGGGTAACCAACAGCCTGGATGAAATAAAAAGAAGGGTAAGAATAATCGTAAGGGTGGGAATAGGAACAAGAATGCTAATAATAATGGCAAGAACACCCGTGATGCTGGGGGGGACAAGCAAGCTAAATGTAAGGTTAAATTCCCTTGCAAGTTGTGTAAGGATGATCACCTCACTTACTTGCGCCCTCGTATCGATGAAGCCTTGAGATTCTTGGCACAGGGCCCAGCTGTGCTAACTAACCCTTTATCTCACAATCAAAATATGAACTCGAGGACCCATGATCAGTCTGGTGGTGGTCAAGATCCGCCGGAGGGTAGTGGTCATGGTTGCATTAACATGGTATGTGCTGCAAAAGTTGTGACCCATGCGAAGGACTATGGTTCGTCACAACCCAGCCTAGGAAAGGAACCTGATCCACCAGGGTCTCCTTTGCGTATTGAGAAACCTATGGATAAACCTGAAGCTGCACCTTGCATTCCTAAGGGAGTCCTTAAGCATTCGGGGCACAATCCTAATGCCCGAGCTGTCCAGAGCTATTCAGTTGTCGAGGATTTGGGCCACACTCCTTGTGCGATGTCTGCATTGGAAGTGCTTCAGAGTTGTCCTTCGCAAAGGAAGGCTTTGCTTTCTGCCCTTGGTGTGAACGATGATGATTCTTCCTTCGTGATTAAATTTGAAACTGCAGGACTTCAGCCTCGCTTGCCTTACTATGTGTCTCTTTTGATTCACGTAGAATGTCTTAACATGATCATCAAGGGCACTGTGATTGACGAATGCGCTGCCGCTTCTGTGATGTCTTTATCATGTTGGAAGGGTTTAGGTTCCCCTGAGCTGTCTAAATCAGCGACCATGTTAATTGTGTTTGATGGGAGATCATTTAGGCCGCATGGGATCCTTCCTTCCCTTAAGGTCCATTTGGGAGGGAAGAATGTTACGATAGAGGTCGAGGTGGTTGATGTGCCCATTGACTACAATCTCTTGCTAGTTAGTAATTGGATGTACAGTATGCAAGCCGTTGCTTCTTCTCTATTTCACATTATATGCTTTCCATTTAACGAGAAGATAGTCACGATTGATCAAAGGACATTCAAGAATCTGTCTGTTACTGCATCTTCGGGAGCTTCAATCCCGATCGTTGAACACTCTCAGCTGGTAACTAGGAGTGTGGGTGTAGGCATGTATCCATCCCTCATGGGAAGCTTTAGTTGTCCTGCACTGATCCTTATGATAGGGTCTAGTTCTGGTGAGGCTTCGACATCTATGAGATCGGTGTCTTTTTGCACGAGTCATATGGAAGACCCTTGGGTTCTTCCTACACCGATTACTCCAAGTGAGCCCATCGTAATGAACGTGCCGTTGCCTGCAACTATGATATCTTATCAAGCCAATATTGAGTCTTTTGTAGAGCCTAGTCCTTCCTATTCATGGATAGAGGAGAAGGACCCTTATGTGCTGCCAGCATGGGCAATACAGTCTTCTCATGCACACGACTACCTTGATACTATTTTCCCTTCAGATGAAGCGATTATTGAGGCCATGTTGAGAGTTGAGCCACCATGGGAGGAAATACATCATAGATCTTACTTTCTTCCTAAGCTTGACTGCTTGGAGCATGAAAAATTTAGGGCGGTTCTTAGCGAGAGAATTGGTAGTCCTATGGTTCCATTAAGCTCTCTTAGTATGATGGATGATGGAAACATGTCTAACATATCTTCAACGATTCCTATCAATATCTCTCACGATCCTGGTAGGATAGAGAATGTCTATATTGGGGCAGAATGTTCCCATGCTGAGATTCTAGAATACACCGAGCTATTCAAAGAATTCTATGATATCTTTGCTTGGTCTTACGATGAAATGCCAGGAATCGACCCTCAGATTGTCAAACACGAGATTAAGACTTATCCCAATGCTAATCCTGTTCGACAACGTTTCTTTGCTGTGAATCCTAGGAAAGCACTCGCCATTAAGGCAGAGATAGAAAAACTGTTGAAATCCAGTTTTATCTATCCCATTCTCTTGATGGAGTGGGTTTCAAACCCCATTTCGGTGGATAAGAAGCAAGGAGCGATTTGCATATGTACTGATTTCTGTGATTTGAATCGTGCTTGTCCTAAGGACAATTTCCCCACGCCATTTATTGATCAGATTTTGGATGAGTGTGTGGGTAGCGAGGTTTTTTCCTTTATGGACAGATTTTCTAGATATAATCAGATACAAATTAAACCTGAGGACCAACATAAGAATGCATTTATTTGTCCTTGGGGAACTTTTGCATATCGGAAAATGCCTTTTGTCCTTAAAAAAACCGGAGCTACTTTTCAGCGGGCAATGACCTTGATCTTCCACGATCTCAAGTCTATTATCGAAGTATTTTTGGATGACCTTGCTGCTCATTCTCGTATGAGAATGCATCATTCCTATCACTTGAGATTGGTATTCTAAAGATGCCGCCATTATTTGGTTTGGCTAAATCCTCATAAGTGCATGTTTTGTGTGAAGTCAGGTCACTTGTTAGGATTCATCGTTTCTAAAGAGGGTATAAGAGTTGACCCTTTGAAGGTTGAGGCAATACTTCAGTTGTCTCCCTAGAAAAATATTCGTCATCTTCAATGTTTGCAAGGCATGGCAAATTTCTTACGGAGATTTGTTGTCAATTTTTCCAATTTGACTAGAGGCTTCATGTGTCTTTTGAAGAAGGACACCACCTTTTGTTGGGATGAGCGATCCCAGGAGTCCTTTGATGCACTCAAGTGAGCCCTAGCATCGGCTCGGGTGATTAGTCCCCCAGACTATAGCCACGATTTTCTACTTTATGTGGCCGCGTCCATGGAGACGATTGGGATGGCTTTGGTTCAAGAGGATGAGGAGCTCCAAGAGCATGTCATATACTATCTGAGCCGGAACCTTATTGACGTAGAGATTCGTTATTCTCATGTTGAGAATATTTCCTTAGCTACCGTACATGCGGTTCAATGGTTGAGACATTATATTGTCCTTTGCCAGACCTTGGTTGTATCCCATGTCAATCTGTTTCAATTCGTCCTCATTCGAAGGATGATTGGGGAAAAATATAATAAATGGATTGTCATCCTGCAAGAATTCGATCTCAAATTTATTTCCGCAAAGTCAAAGAAATCATTAATTTTTGCAGAGCTTATATCGGATTTCCCAAGCGAGGCCAAGGAGTTGGTTTGTGAAGATACATTTGTCGATGAGCACATCTTCTTAATCTCAACTTTAGACCCATGGTATGGGGATATCATTATATATCTACAAACATTGAAGGTCCCTACTCACCTCTCATGAGATGAACGACGATGATTACGTCACGTGTCTAAGAATTACCTAATAGTGGATAACGCTTTATACCGCTGTGGGGTAGATTCCATTTTATGATGTTGTTTAACTCATGAAGAGGCTAAAGTAGTGCTGAATGATTTCCACGGAGGGGCGTGTGGTGGTCATTTATCTGGGCTTTCTACAGCCCAAAAAATCTTAAGAGCGGGTTATTTTTGGCTGTCGATATTTAAGGATTGTGTAGATGCGGTCAATAGGTGCCACCCTTGCCAGGTGTTCACACATAATATGTGGTCGAAACCTGCCCCATTACATCCCATCATCACCGTCGGTCCCTTCACTAAGTGGGGGCTTGATTTTATGGATTGCAACCTAACTTCGGCTGGGGGGCATCATCATATTATAGTGGCTGTTGATTACTTCATGAAATGGGCCGAGGCTATGCCTATAGTTAAATCCGACGGTGAGACAGCCGCGCACTTCGTATTCAACCAGATTATTACTCGGTTCGGGATTTTGAAAGAGCTTGTCACTGACCATGGCTCACACTTTCAGAATTGTATGATGGAAGAGTTGTCATCAAAGTTAGGGTACAAGCAAGAGCATTCCTCCTCTTACTACCCTCAGGCGAATGGATAGGTGGAAGTAGTGAATAAGTCACTCAAATCCATTCTCCAACAAACCATCGCACAGAGCAAGAATAATTGGCACATCATGTTATATCCTACTTTCTGGGCATATAGAACTGCTGTTAAGACTGCCACGAGATTTTCTCCATATCAACTTGTACATGGAGTGGAGTCGATATTGCCGGTTGAATGCGAAATTCCTTCTTTGAAGCTAGCGGTAGAACTCTTACCAGACACTTCACCATTGGTGGAGCGTTTGGTCCACCTTGAGCAACTTGATGAGCAGCGTCGAGATTCCTTGGTGGATCTAGAGGTAAATAAACGTCGCGTAAAGGTCTAGTACGATAAGTCTTTCCATCTAAGGAGGTTTAGTGATGGACACTTGGTCCTTTTGTGGGATCAACTGAAAGAACCCTTGGGGGCAGGGAAGTTTAACCCCATGTGGCGTGGTCCTTACGTCGTCAAACATGTGTTGGAGAAGGGTGCTTATGAGTTAGTGGATTATGAGGGAACGGCCTTGGCAGAGCCTAGAAATGGGCTCTATCTCAAGAAGTACTATGCATGATTTTCAGCCAAGGCTGGTTATTGTATATTATTGTATAGTTTTCATAGTTAGGTCTTTTTCTTATCGTGATCGGGTTTGTGATTAGTTTTGTTTCTTTTGGCAGATGTCAATGGAATCTTCCACCTACATAGGATTCGCGGATGGTGCGAGCCATCACACTCAACACTCAGCTTCTGCTGCTTGGGTGATTTATACTCCTATGGGTTAGGTACTATCTTGAGGAGGCATATGTCTACGGCCATCTTCCAACAATGTTGCTGAATATAGTGTCATTATTGAGCTTTTACGGGATACCATTTCACATGGCGTTCTTTCTCTTGAGGTACGTCTTGATTCGGAGTTGGTAGTGTCACAGCTTAATGGTTTGTACCATGTTAGATATTCGACGTTATTAAGAATATTCTTACCTGTGAGATTATTAGAACGACAATTTGACAATATAACATACATACATATTCCAAGAAGTAATAATCAAGTTGCTGACTCATATGCTAACTATGTGTTAGATTGGAATTTGTTTCATACACAATAAATTCATCACAAACACAAATTTTTACACATGTAAATAAATAAATCGATCATCATAAGAGTTTTTATAAACATCCAAAATGTGATAATACATAGTGTCATGATACAAAAATGGGGCTCTCAAGCCACCATAATATAGTACACGGTAATACAAAATGTGTCACTCCTAGGTCTCTAAGCCTGTGGAGGAGGAGGGGGGTTGTGATCATGGAAGGTCACTACTTATCTAGCTAGCCGTCGAAATAATCACACCCATGCTCTGGTACACCCACCACCTGGTGCTGCACAGCCTCAGGCAAGTCCTCGACTTGCGCCATGGGAACTCTATGTGTTAACCTAACAAAGTTGGTATGAATGCTCTGAAGCGTCCCCTCAGCATCCACACCCATGATATCATCTCCTCTTCCCCTCCGTCTATGATGAGGGAAGCCTTCAGGCCGCCGTGGTCCCACATCTGCATGCAAATGGTAGATGTCACTATATATTGTCACCCAAAAATATGTCTTTTGATTTTATATAATCAGAAAACACAAAAAAAATCAAATAACTCAAAAATTTTAAAAAAAAGAGGGTCGAGATTCGTTACCTATGTCACCATATGCCAATCTTGGTGGTAGCGGCATGTCCAGGTCCCCCTAGAAATCTATCCTCGCATAGGGTTAGTCATCGATGGCAACTATCTGTCATCGCCACCACAAAAAGAAATCAGCTAGATAGGGGTTGGCCACCCTACCTCCCCCCAGTCTGTGCATAGAATCTTCCCAACGCCATTGGGCCGGATCTCGAACCCCGTGAAGAGGAATGTCAACTCTGGGGCTCAATCTTGGAACACGCTCGAAGAAAAACATGCTCAATATGATACTGAACCCAAAGTTCCGCACTCTGCCTGCCTTACACTCACTGAGCTGATGTTTCATGTTGCTCAGTAGTGTAGTGCTCCAGTCATAGACTGTGGGTCGCATGCACTCCACTGCATAGAACATCAGAGGCCGCGAGGCCTGGTGGAGTGAAGCCAAGCCTGCTATCCTGCCCAATGTCAATAGAATGGCCTTTAGGCCCATCACATGTATAGAGTTGGTTGGGACCTGACTACCCACCTTCTTTGTGTCTGGATAGTAGTACACTGCAATGTACTCATTGATAGTCAGGCCACCTTCGGTCCCACCACGAGAATGAAGGTTTACTACTTTCCCCCATCGGGAAAGTCTAGTAATAAAGTATATGTCCTCCACCTCTATGGCGAGGGACATCCCATCTATCTGGAAGGACTCTGAGTCTAGATCCCAATAATCCACCAACATCTGCAATAGCCTTGGTTTGGCCCTCAAGCCACCAAGACACCAAAAATTGTAGATTCCACATGCATATAGCGCTTGTTGAGCCATTAGATCGACCCTTACTACCTCCTCTACATCACCATGTTCACTCTCTCTCCACTCTAGGACCATCCTGCACAAAAAATTGCAAGTTTGCCCATTAGATTACTCAAAAAACCTTATGCGTGGCCGCATATGCGACTGTTTTACAAACAGTCACGTATGTACGTGGGTTTGGGGGAATTTTCCATATATATAGCAAGCCTTATACGCGGAAAAACCCTCGATTTTCGCTTGGGCTGCAGCACCTTTTTTAGTTTGGCTTAGAAACCTCAAATGACCATGGAATTTGATAAAAGTTGCATTGAAATGGAAGAGAAGAGCATGGGTAAGTACCTGGAAGAAATGGTAGTGGATTCCGCCAGCTGGATCTCCTGGAATTCGCTGTTGAAAATCTGAGCTCAACTGGGTAAAAATTTCAAATGTTTTATAATGTTTTGAAATATTTACTATTTATAGAAATTTTTCAAATTTTTGAAAATTTTTACCCCCTTTCCTATAGTTTGGACTATTTCTAATCATTTTAGACCGTTTTTGACATAATTTATGATGTAGGAGACCTTTTCGAGCACTGTTTCGTCCATTGGATTGATCCATTCGTGCCGATTTCAGGTATCATGTATAAACTGGCATATAGGTTAGGTTTCATCACCATTTTCATTTTGCATGACCTTATGACCATTTCATCATAGCCTTAGGTACGGACCCACTCTATTATGTCACGAAACCTTCTTGTTCTTTTAGAAGTGGCATGATATGAGTGGTAGAGCTTGACCTTACATGGGTACCCTAGTTAGCTCCTTATTTGCATTTGGTACCCATGCTGACATTTTGTCTTTTAGGGTTTGGGAGTCCGTTGTATAGTATTTCCATGACATTTCGCAAGAGACTCATACTCCTCTTGATATTTTTGCTGGCCTATGTCCCTCAGGACTCCCGTATGTCAAGTTGTAATTGCATTATCATGAGCTTTGCCTACCTTATTGAGCTTTATGCCGGCTTCCCTGACATTGCATTTCAGCCATATAGCCTGAGCTTGTCCCATGTCTAGCCATGCAGAGCCATTTTATATATCTTTTGTAGCTTGATTCCCTTTTTTACTGGGAGGGGATTTTCCCCCGAGTGTTGATATCCTACACATGTGTCCTTGCATTGAGTATAGGTAAGTTCCACTGCTTAGAACTAGTTTGTTTTCCCCTATGACACTCGTCTCCTCCTAGTCTATAACTATAAAGCCATTTTATTCTTTTTCAAGCTTTTTAAATAATTGAAAAAGTCCAAAAAAATCAAAAAATCAAAAAGCCGGACAAGGAAAGATGTTATCTTTGGCAGCTATCGAGTCGTGTCACCTTCGAACAGAGCACTGTATATCACATCCATTGGTTGGGTTTATAGTTTGACTTTAGGAGCTGTACTTGTTTATCTGAGTTTATCTCCATCGATTGGTTAAGCTTCCAGTCCCTATGGAGCCTCTGTCGATGCCTCCTGTGTCGTAGAGATGTCCCAGTTTGTATATCGAGTCTATGCTGCCTTTATTTAGTCACCATTCGTCATTATGCTCTTGTTCAAAGGAATTTGAAACCTGAGTCGGCCATTCCTTAGTTATCTTGACTTTTCATGTCGGCCATTCCCAGTACAGTTACTGGTTCTTACACTTTATGATCGAGTCCTTCCACATCATACAACTTTTTTGAGTACCTCATGTTGGATGATGGGGGATTCCTTAATTCCCTCCTTCCAGTAGATTTCATCCCATCGACTTCAGATCATTTATTCTAGGATTGGAATCTAGAGTCATTTTTGAGTGCCTTGAGACTTGTAGTCATCAGTGGCAGGTTCTCTTGCCATCGACAGTCTTTGGGAATACATCAATGTCCCCTGATCGATGGATCCTCTCAAGTGTTTGACCTCAACACATTTATTCACTCTTGTTAGTTTGCACTCTAGTACCTTGATTCCTATTTTCATTATCGGTGGGTGATCTCGTGTCTAACGGTATACATTAATGACTGGTAATCAGACGATGGACTACTATGTTCAACCTCGACACCTCTATTTGCATAGTAGGACATGTACTCATAGTGGTTTGTGTAGAAGACCTTCCAGATTGGTGGCATCTCTTATATGCTACTTACTTGATTGTGCCAGTGTTCATGAGATTTCAGCTCTCGTGACTTGATTCCAGTATATGCCAGACATTTCTAGCTATTATGGAGATCTTGATCCATTTTATATCTTCAGCTATTATGGAGATCATGGTCCTTTGTATATCTTCATCATGGAGATTCTGATCTATGTATATTGTACGTGGCGATGACCACTTATGTGATATCTTGTATCATGCCTATTCATGGCCATTGTACTCTTATGTATTCAGGACTGCTATATGTATTTGCAGTTATGTGCAGAGTTGTATCAGTGTACTATGCTGGTTGGGTGGCTGGTCTTCCATTTGGGATTCTTCATCACTCCACTTCTGGGATGGACTTATAATGTATTTCGGCCATCGTATGACCCCTCTAACCTCACACATTAGGGGGCATCTGTTATAGCTGATTTTACCACTCCAGGTGAATCACACTTGTATGGCCTTTCCCCTGTCCCTCTGCAGACTCCTTAGACCCCGTGGACCATTTTTTGTCCTTTGATGTTTCCTTGACCATTCCTAAAAACATGTGAAAAATGATACATGCGAATTTTAAACCTCTAATCGCGTATATACACGGGTTTGACCACTAAAACCGCGTACATTGGGATGTGTACAAAATCCAAATCCTTTTGGAGTTTTCCTTGACATGGATCCGACTCACTTGACTCCTGGCTTTCCATATGATTTGAGATCGCTCGGATTTGACCTTTCATTACCCCTTTGAAAAGATATATAAGGAGCTCTTTGGTACATTAAAGACATAAGAGAGAATTGAGAGCAAAGAAACTATAGTCCATTATTGCCGGAACTCATGCTTGATTCTACATCCCTTTGTCTCTTGGAGCACTTTTGTGTTCTTCCCATGCTTGCCTTTTGCTTGTGAGCTTGCTATCGAGAGATGGAGGATTGAAGTGGTGGAGGCCCAAGTGGGGGATTCAGTTTCTCCGATTCGCAGACGTGCGGACATAGGTTGTATTCATTGTAATCTCTGATTTTATAATAATAGAAATATCTTTTCCTGTGCAATAATGTATGTTTGAATGAATATTTTATCCATTGGATGATTTCAAATGTTTATGCATTGTTGATTATATATGCTAGAATAGATCTAACACCAATATATAGTATGCTTGTATTGTTTACTTGTTGTTGAGGAAGTAATCTATCAATTCAAGCTGAAGTTGGAAAGCTCAACGGGGATCTACTTCAACCGTCCGGAATAAGGTATGAGGTCTGATCCTTTAGTGTTAGATGTTTAATTTCTATTGCATATTGGAAAAGATTGATTTCTGGAGTCAAGCTATCTGTTGTGGTACCCCAAGCCATAGGAATTTCTCTCTGTAACACTTATTAACGATAAAGGGACTGTACCACATATATTCAAACTTTCCCTTCCCTAGTTTATCATGTCTCTAACCATAATTCAGGACTAGGTCACCTTCATTGAAGACATGAGGTTGGAAATACTTGTCATACTGTGCCTTGATGCATTTTTTGTGTGCCTCATTAGCTAAGGCAACATCTCTTCTATTTTTTGTCAATATTGGTTAAGTACAGAAATATCTCTTCCTTGACGGGAGTGTTGGGGAGAAGTTCTACTATGAGTTTTAATGACAGAATTTGACACTCAATAGGGAGGATGACTTCTATTCCATAGACCAGCTGAAAAGGTGTGAAACTAGTTATGATTTTTACTGAAGTCCTATAAGCCCAAAGTGCAGAGAAGAGAGTCAAGTTCCAGTTGGATTTGTGATCTCCAGCCATCCCTGAAAGATGACCACCACATGCTCCAGAGTGGCAACCATTCGGAATCGTTTCAGCCTCTTCATGTGCAAGACATCGTCGAAGAATAGAATCGATACCACGTCAGTACAATGTATCATTCAGAATGAGATAGTACTTAGCGTGGTAATGGATACAATGACAATCGTCACGCGAGATGTTAGGCTAAAATATCTGAGTCTGGAGATAGATAATCACTTATCCATACCATGGATCAGTTGTGCTTATCAAGAACAAGAATTCATCCAGAAATGAATTGTTGGGATTAGTTTCTGTTGAAGCATAGGGAAGGTCACACATCAACTCTGCGAAAACCAAGGATTTCTTCAAAGTGGCCTTGGCGAACTCGAGATCAAACTGATGGAAGATAAAAATCCAATGGAAATATTTTTCCCCAAGTATCTAAAGAGTCATAATGTAGCACATGGGGTTTTTCTCTGCAAGTACCATTGTGGTAGGAAGTAGAATGTAATGACGAAAATTTTGTACAACAATGACCATAGCCAAAGCTAACTTCTCCACATGTGAGTAATGGGTTTTAGAGTCAATGAGAATATTACTCATGTAATATATCACGTATTCTTGGCCATTGGTATTTTCCTGTGCTATAACCATTTAGATGGTAGTAGTGGAGGAAACAACATACAACATAAAGTCCTTAAAATAATATGGGGGGTGTATCATGGGTGAATGGGTCAGAGCATGCTTCAGATTATCAAAGGCTCATTGGGTCTGGTCATCCCAGAAGAACGGAGTGTCCTTTTATAGGAGGCACATAAAATCATGTGTTTTCTCTACGAAGTTGCACACAAACCAATGAAGAAAGTTTGCCTTCCCTTGCAAACTTTGCAGTTCAGTGATGTTTGTCGGGGCATGTAAGGCCACAATAGAAGCAATTTTCAAGGGATCAATCTAGATGCCATCTTTGGAAACCACAAAGCCAAGAAGATGTCTAGTTTCAACAAAAAAGACAGACTTGTGTGGATTAAGCTGAATTTTATAGTGATGACACCTAAGGAAAATGTCTCTAAGGTTCCCAAAATGGTCCTCCCATTGATGTGAATGAGCAGGGATATTGTCAAGGTACGGCTCCACAATATGTTTGATATCATGAAGGAATAGGACATGGCTTGTTGGAATGTAACTCTGACATTATTTAGGCCAAAAGGTAACTTATGATATGCAAAGGTTCCCCATGGGAAAATAAATTCCGTTTTATGATGATCGACAGGTAGAATCTCTTTCTGATTGCAGCCATAAAATCCATCCATAAAAGAAAAAGATGACACTCCCAACACAATTATTGATGATCTAATCGATATGTGGAGTCGAGAAATTATCCTTAGGACAAGGATTGTTCGAGTCTCGAAAATAGATAGAGACTCTAAGAGTGCCCTATTTCTTAGTCACAGGGACAATGTTAGATACCCATTCCATCAAGGGTATGGGATAAATAAACCCCACCCTCAGAATTTTTTCTACTTCGGATTTAATAGGCGCAGCCTTCTTAGGATGGGCTTGACGTAATTTTTAGTGGACAAGTTTTTCCATGGGATAGGTTTTAATATCGTGTACAACTATTGACGGATAAATCCTAGGAATCTCCTCATAAGTCTAGGAAAACATATCACAGAATTCTTTGAAAAGAGCTCTAAAACTTGCAGTTTCCTCTATTGAGAAGTTCTGGCATACGTGAACGTGCTAAAAAGTTCTGGGATTGAATGATATTTCAATTGGGTTCGTCTTAGTGATGTTGCAAATATTTAGTTCGGAATTTGTATCTTACAACAATACGGGCGTTTGTGGATTGGTGACAATATCAATCTTGATAAGAGATACAAGGTCAAAACCTATCGAATTGGCGTTGGGAATAAAAGAAGATCGGTGATGGTGGTATTCCCATACTGGTTCATTCACACTCATGATCTCCATGATGGACTCGTCCGAAGGAAAAGTCTAGGTGAGATAGTCTAGAGTGGGAAGAGAGGGTTCTAGCCAATAGGGAAAGTGGTAAGGATCCGAAGCTACCCAATGAAGATAATCTGGTTGGACATCGGAAGCGGATTGGACAACATCATACAATGTTTCATAAGGGCCAAGAGAGGATGAATCAACAATTTATTTTCCTTTATGGTTGTAACCAGTTGTGGAAATCATGTTCACGGTTGCCACTTCTATACTAGGAGGGGTTAGAGGAAACACTCCCATGAGGGTTGAATCCTTCAACATTATTACCCCAATTGAATGATAAGGAGGAGGGGAATGAACTAGCATAGGGATATTATTTGCGGTGGGAGTGGTAAAATTCGGTGAACAAAAATCAAGTTGATCGATAGTTACATTCTTTCCTAAATGAGGAAACTGGAGAGTTCAAAATACTATTGAAGCAATGACATTGATAGCATAGAACCAGTTTCTACCTAATAGGAGATTGTAATCTAACGGGGCATCAACTACTTCCACTTGAATGGAAACAATATTTCCCCCAAGCTCGACTGAAAGGGCTGGTAACAAACCATGAGGCCAGAAACCTTGTCCATCGAAAGGTTTCAAGGTCGTAGGAGAATTTGTAAGCTCAGGAGAACCAATGGCTCTCCAACAAGCTATAAACAAAACTGAGGTTGAAGCTCCCTCATACATAATAGTTTGATGGACCTTTCTCCTAACTACTCTAGAGGTAATTTGAAATGCAAGTTGGTGAGGTAATCTGGATTTATAGTTCTCCACATTAAAATGGATTAATTTGGTATTATCTGGGTCTAATGCCCCTAAATCCGTTAACAGGTTTTTATTCTACATTGGGAAACTTTGGAGTACCTCAAGGGTAGACATCGCATAAGGTGCCTGAGCTAAATCTTCAACGAAATTATAAAATTGTGTAGCTCAGGATTTGGGATTAAAAATAGCCTTACTGGGGGTACTCTTAGGTGGTCGTAAAATTAAATCAAGATTAGGTCTTTCGATCACCAAAGGACCATTACACGAAGAGGGAAGAGAACTAGTGGAAGGGGGTTTCTTGGAAGGAGGATTCTCGTCCTTCTTATCCACATGCTTGTCATAGGATTGACTATGAGTATTTAGACTAATCATTTCTGAGGACATCATTCTAATTTCTTCCGTAGAATTAGAGGTTCCTTGATTAGACATATGGTCGATCAATTGTTGTTGATACAGGAAAGGATCGGTAAGCACCGCAGGTGTAGGGTTACTCTTCAAAAATTTACTAATCTCTTCATGACCAGGGCACTCCTTCGTGAAGTGATCACCACCACACAACAGAAAAGGATACTTTGCTTTTCTCTTCCCTTTATTATCATTCTCTGTGGTCACAGCCTTGGTATTTTCCTGTTGGTTTCCAGGTTTCTTATTTTTTCCTTTACCTTTCTTCTTGTTACCAAGTGTTTTCATACTTTGGATAGAATTTACCTCGGTGGAAACCATAGGAGTTGAAGGATTAGTAACAGAAGAATTGGGTTGTTTGGCAGGTTTAGTTGTTGACGAAGGCTGTACTGAACCGACAATTCCATCAACAAGAGTTTCTTCAGGTGGCTTGGTAGGGTTTGTACTGGGACGAGGAGCTTGAGGAATTAGGTCATACATAGTTCTGGATTGGGAATACACCATGTCTAGAAACTAAGCGTGAATGATAACCTACTCCTTGATAAAAATACAACCCATAGACACATTTTGGGCAATGGGAGGCAACAAGGATTTTGTGAACCAATCAACTAACAGTTGGTCCGGGATGGGAGCTTTAATAAGTCATCTCTACCTTCTCCACTCATGAATATGGTCTAAAATGTGTGTGGAAGTGTTTTGATGGAGTGAAGTCAAAAGGTCCATACTTGTTTCATAACGAATGGGTAGATGAAAGTGTGTGAGAAAAACAGTTGCCAATGCACTAAAATCCACAAATGAATGTTGTGGAAGTTCAATATACCACTTTGCGATCGTACCGATCAAATTTTGCTGAAAGAGTCTCAAACGAATAGAGTCATCCATCAAAGAGTTTTAAGAACACCATAGATGAAAAGTCATGAAATTATTTTTGGGATCATCTCCCTGCTTTCCATCAAACTTTGTAATATCTGATGGTAACTTGACTAGAATAGTGGGCCACAAATGGTTGTGCTGAATGGGATCATTTATCAACTTGGACAAATCAAGAAATTCCAAAGTTCCTAGGAATGGAAGTTATCGATTAGGTTCGACAAAATCATAGTCGTGATAAGCAACATGTGTACCAGTAGGACCATAAGATGACTGAAATATTGGCTCCTGACCTTGGTGATCGGCAGACGATCCTCTCGAAGCGGGTGGACTTCCAGGAGGAGGGATACTTGGAGGTGGTGGGCCTCCAAGTGGTGTTTCCCCTGGTAGTAACTATAACCCCAAGAAGTTTGGTTGATTGTAGGTTGTGCCCCTAAGGGTTGGCCTGAACTTGATGGGGATTTCAGCATGTTGGTGTTGGTGGGAGGAACAACCACCACGGGTTGTCCTATAGTATAAATTTGTCTAGAACTAGTAACAAATCCACTAAATGGTGATGTAACTCATGTCAAGGGTTTCCCCCCAGTGTTGGAATGTGTTGATACCACTTGAGTTATGGATTTCCCCCAGGTACAATGGGTATGGTAGGACTAGCAACAGACCTAGGATGTGAAATTGTAGGGTTGGAAGTTTGACTTGGATTATGAGAAGTCACACTAAGAACCAAAACATCTTCGATAGGACTGAAAGTCTCAACAAGTGAATGATATCTAGAATTCCATGGATCTATCAGACATGGTAAAAGAGCCGAAACAGATTCTTTGTAGGACACAGATGAGGGAATAACTCTTTCCACTCTCTCTGAAAAATTGTGAGCGCAATCAAGAGATGCTTGAATACTCTTATATTCATCCTCACCTGGAGGAGGTTCTCAAAACAAGGTCTAGTAACCCCAAAATTGGAAATGGATTGACCCATAGAAGTTCTCCAAAAAGGAGCATTAGGGCCATACTCTACTTCAACAGGACTATCAGTATGACCTTCCATCAGTGAATGAAGGGAAGTGTCAGCCATAGGAGGAAGTTGGACAAAGGGATTTACGTAAGCAGTGAATTATTCTCCACTGTCCATAACTAGACTTCCTTCCACATGGGAGTCAGTTGCAGCTCCTTGATCTGTGGCTTCCATAGGGCTCTCCCCTATAATAGGAAGAAAGTCGGGTGGTAAGCCCTGATTTCTTCTGGATCGTCTAAATTGAAACTCATCCAAATTGTATGGTCACTAAAACCTAACGTAGGGTTTCAAACTAAGGAAATCACATAAAACTTCTCCTACACAAACTACAGGCCACAAGAAAATTTAAGTGACAAGAGGGGATGAACAAGCTGGTTCTTCACCAGGATTGTCAATTTTTTGCAACTTGTGATATACCGCAGGGTCCAATAGTAAAATGTGGTGAGGAGGATCAACCATCCCTCACCTGAATACCCAACTACCTATATGACACATGCATAGTAATATCCCCGAGTGTTGTTCTCAGTGTATTGCGCCAACAAGACGGTCGAAAGGGATTTTCTCAGATGCTGTCAGGAATCCTAGAAGGGCCTCCTGATATACTCAAGGTACGTGGGAGTTCAAATCTGTAGTAGTGTTGTCTAATGCACAACCATTCACAAGGGGCCTTTCGATATAGTAGATGAAGTACCTTTCGATATACCTCAAGGGTACGTGAAAGGTCATTCTATATATTGCCAGTACGTGGAAGAAATACGTAGGTCTCGGGTTGCAGTGCAGGCAATAAATGACAACTCCTACGTTTTATGACACCGGAACACGTCTCTAACCTATCACTCAAGTTACTAATATTTTTAACCTATAGCTACCATTAATTTTAAGTTGAACGGTTAGGTGAATGCATGGAGTTATGACAGAAATATAAAACCATGCAATTATGATATGCAATTTATTTCACTTTACCATTCAAAGCATGCCTAATTATGAGAAGGAGAGAGTATTTTTATTTTTCCAATTTTGTTTCAAAACTAAAAACATTCCCAAACAGTATTTTTCATCAAAACTTTCCGAGAATACAACAAAAAACATACTTCTAAACTGATCTTGAAAGCAAACAAAATGAACGAGATCTCTTCTCCTGAAAAGAAAGAAAAAAATACTCAAAGGAACAACTAAGTACTTTTTCAATTTTTCTTCAAAAATGGAAAGATCTAACTTAAAACTACTAATATTTTTTCTTTTGAGGAGACAAGAACGTAAATGGAAAGAATATTATGGAAATATGAAAGCCTATGAGGCTAGTCAGAGGTCCAGTAATTTGTGTTTGGGCAAAAATTCTAATCAAATCTCAACAAAAAAATTTCTTAAAAAAAAGAAGTCTTTCGTAAGCTTAACGAAAAAATGCAAGAAAAAAACCAATAAGCAAGTCTTTCTCTTCAGTCTTATCAAACAGTAAGAATGAGATCTAACTGAACTAAGCTTCCAAGCACTCCTTTAAAAATTTGAAAAGCAAGCATACAAGCAATGAAAAAGATGAGCCTATCCTAACCTTTTGATTTTAACAAAACAAGCATTTACCACATCAAGATTTTGAATTTTAAACACCCAAATTTGAAAGCAAACAAGCCCAAACATCTAGAATTGAAAGCCAAAACAAAACAAACTTTGAAATCTGAGTTTTGGGATCTAAAATGGGTCTTATAAAAAAATGTGTCATGGATGAGTTGGATATAGTTGGATTTTTTAAGCCAATAGAATTTCAATATCTTTGGTCAATCATTATGGTTGAGTTGGACATATAATGCTTATTCGTCATAATTTTATTTGACAATAGCTAACTACATATCAACCTCACATTGGTTAAGATCATAAAAAGATCATCTCGAAATATGATATATATACTTGAAATAATAAATATATAATATTTTATTTGATTACTACTTCCAACTCATTTAAAAAATAATTCTCGCATTAATTAAAATTATAGTGAAGACATTTTGAAATAATAAAAGCATTTACTAATCAATATTTAAAAAACAAAACTAAATAGTATTTAATTTCAACAGGACTTATCTTGAAATACTAAATAAAAATATTTAGTATTTTTAATATTACTCCATTTTTTTGGATAAAGAGTGCTTAGTTCATAGTAAAAGTTTAATAATACATTTCATTTTGGTAAAAGTATAAGAAATTTTTTTATCTCAATATTACATTTCCACTAAAATTTGCAATATTACATTTACATTAGAAATTTGCTATTGGGTCTAACAATATTTTTTTAATAATTAGAAATTTGCAATATTACATTTACACTATAAATTTTCTATGCCGTCTAACAATGTTTTTTCAATATTTTTTAATAATAATAAAACAAAAACATTACAAATGGTTATAAAAATATAATGTTTTTTTTATAAAAAAATTATTAATGATTATAATCAAATTCATGGTTATATAAATGGAAATATTGAATAATTTTTCAATATTTTTATATATTTTAAATCGTTTATATTTTTATTATAAATGTTATTTATTTTTAATAAATATAATAATAAAACTATTATATTTTTATATTTTAAATATTTTATAATTTTAATATAAATTATATATATAAATTTTTAAAAACCAACATGATATGAAAAAATTATATAAAATTATATATGGTTTATTAGATTACATAAGAATATATATTGTTTTTTGTTTTTTGTTTTATGTAATGTAATATTTTTTATATGAATTAATATAAAATTTATATTAAAAAATAATAGTGATTTTTTATTTTTAAGACTATTGTAATTATATTTTCCATTATAATTTAAATATGAATATATTTGAGTTTTGCATTTCATTAAATATATAAAAAGTAGTGGTGCATTTATTTAAAAAAATTATAATATAAAATTTAAAAAATTCCACTATATCATTTATTATGTGTGCATGAGAACCTAAATATCTCAATAATATTTTAAACCATTATCTCTTTACTCTATATTAACTCAACACACTGGCCAACTACCATTAATGAGACAATTTATGTTTACTTTTGTTAGATTTAATGTGACATGGCATATTTGTAGTGTGATGAGGCTTTTTTTATATTTTTCTTAGGAGGCCCATTTTAGACCCCAAATTTCCTCTAATGACTGTTGTCACCATTTCTCCCTTGATCCTATGATTTTTATCGGCCATACGATGAGCCCTTGCCCTCACACATCAGAGGGTAATCTGTTAACACCAAAAAATTGTTCACATAGTTGTCTATGGTCCAAACCATAATTATAAATCATAATCCCACTATTATTTCCTCTATTGTGTCCTTCATAATTAAATTCCACCAAAATTGGTCCAAAACATCATTATTCCTCCCCCCATAAATACATGGAAGATGGGACTTTATTGCAACATAACCCCCATTCTCCCAAACAGGACCAAAAACCCTAAAATGAGAGTGGGTCAAAAACCATGGATAAATACCATACACTACGAAAAACCATGGACCAATACCATGGGGAAGAAAATCCTTTATCATCTTATAAATGTTGAATATTGTAACTTCAAAGGATATAATTCTAAATGTATTTTACTGATGTAACCCAAGGGAGATGTTATTATTCGTTTGGAGGGGGGTTACTATTGTATTTGGTCATCATAGAGTCATGAGTTAAATCCTCCATTGTAAGTCGGGTCATTAGTACCCTAATGAATAATATAATATACTATTTTGAGTCTTCCTAGGTGAATTTGGCCCAGCCAGATTAGTGGGGCTGACTTGATTAGGGTAAAAGTCAGTTAGCTCAATGTGTATAAATAGAAAAGTTGTGGTTATTATTTGGACACATAGACACTCACTTGTGTAGCTCATAGGAGAGAGAGAGAGAGAGATAGAACAACAAGGAGGAGGATAATTGTTTTGGGGTTATATCTTATACATCTTATATAGAGGAAGTTTTGCTGGGTTTTCTTCCCCTTGAGGGTTTCCCAATATAAGTATCATGTCTATCTTGTGATTGTGTTTCTATGAGTAATTCCAGATATGTTATTGCTATGATTTTGAATTGAACACTAATTATATCTAGTCTAGCTTATGAAATATTAACATGGTATCAGAGCTAACCTTATTAGGACAACTTTCACAAGGTGAAACTCCCTCTCCTCCCTCTCCGAAATAAGTTAGGGTTTCTACAAATTTTGGAATTTGGAAGATATGCTTGCATAGAAAGTTGTGCTTCCCTGGAGCACATATATTGAGCCCAAGATCGAAAATTTTTGGTGGTTGAATCTCTAGGAAAGTCAAACCCTAGTTTGGCACTGAACCATAAAACTGCATTGAACCAAAACCAGAAATTCTGCAATGCTGCAACCTCACAAGTAGGATTTGAAGACTGAATATTTGGGATCTCCATAAAGTAGTTGGATCAACCAACTCGCCTCATTCAAGCTCATCTACTGGTAAGTTCATCTTTTTATTTTGATAATTTTCAATTTTTAGTGACCTATTGGATAGGGTGGCCCCGAGCACTAAGCTTGAGGACAAATTGGAAGTCCTAGAAAACTTCCTAGTAGGGAAGTAAAGGATTGGTATCATTCTTAGAGAGAATAGTCTTGAGAAGTACATCAAGAATGAAGCTGCAGAACCAACAGAAGTTGAAGCTAAGGAGAATCATGAACAAGACCTATTCAAGGCAATGAGGATCATTTCTAACTCTATTAACGATCACTTGATCCCATAAGTATCATCCAAGAAGACACCAAATAAGATGTATTATTCTCTTTCTAGAATGTATGAAGGAAGGAACATCAATGTAAAGATGAATATAAGAGCTCAACTGAAGGGCACTAAGATGAGCAAAGGAGAATCAATTCAAGATTACTTCACAAGGGTCTCCTAGTTCAAAGAAAAAATAAGTGTTACTGGAGACACCCTTGATGAGGATGAACTAGTTATGACTGCTCTCAGTGGTCTCACTAGAACTTGGGTCTCATTCATACATACTCTATGTGCTATAAAATAAAGTATGAAGTTTGACATAGTATGGGAAGACTACATTCAAGAAGAAGCTAGAGTATCCAACAGAGAATCTCTACTTAGAGAAGATGACCAGGCTCTAGCAACCCATACTAAAGAAAGGAAGAAATCAAAATTTCAAGAAGAGTAATTAGAAACCTTCTAAGAATAATTTTCGAAATAAGAAGAAGGATTACTCAAAGTATCAATGCTACAACTGTCATAATATAGGACACCTAGCCAGAAAGTGTCCATCACCAAAGAACAACAACAACAACAAGAGACATCATGCTCATCTAGCTGAATATGAGGATGAAGAAGAAATAACTCAAAAGAGATTAACAAAATAAGAATATGTATTATTCTATGCACTCTCTGGGTCTGTAAAACTTGGAGAAGACACATGGATTATTGATAGTGGTGCCTTGAAGCATATGACAGGGAATAAAGTAACATTGGGAGATGACTATAAATATCCTATCAAAGGTATTGGTAAATCAATCTACAAGGTTGACTCTAGGACTTCCATGAAGATAAAGGAAGTATTGTATCTACTAGGTTTGAAAAAGAACTTACTTTACATCTCAGCTCTAGATAAGAAAGGATATATAGTTGATTTTATAGATAGAAAAGTACTGATGTGGTCCAAAGGAAAGACACTTGAAAATGTTGTGGTCATTGGAGAAGAAGAAAGAGGACTGTATAAACTCAAAGGACATCCAGAGATAGCCCTTGCCCATGAAACTACCAGCTCAAGTGAACTGTGGCATAGAAGGATTTCTCACATCAACTACAAAGCATTTCCCTATGTGAGCAAGGTGGTAACAGGGTTACTGGATCTGAAGATTGATCATGAGGGTACTTGCAAAGGATGTCAAAGTGGAAAGAACATTAAGAATCCATTTCTGAAAACTGAAACAAAGACCAAAGGTGCATTAGAACTAATACATTATGATGTGTGTGGTCTTATTCCTTTTATATCCTTTAGTGGATATGAATATTATGTCACATTTATTGATCATTATTCAAGAAAGAATTGGATATACTTCTTGAAGAATAAGAGTGAAGTGTTCAGGAAATTCAAGGAATTCAAAGCCTTGATATAGAAAATTTTAGAAAATAATATCAAGATGATGAAAATAGATAATAATGGACAATACACTTCAAAGGAATTTGAATCATTCCATAAGGAGGTAGGAGTCAAGAGGGAGCTAACCACTCCCTATAATACCAAACATAATGGTGTTGCAGAAAAAAAGAATAGAACTATTATGGAAGCAGTAAAGAACACGATTCATGACCAAGACCTCCCCATGCACCTATGGGTCGAAGTAGAAAGAACAGTCCTATATGTGTAGAATAGATTATCTCACAGTGCTCTTGGATTCAAGACTCCTAAAGAGATGTATACAGGAAAGAAACCTAAAGTGAGACATCTAAATATATTTGGTTATCCAGTATATGTACATATTTCGAAAGAGAAGAGAAACAAATTGGATCCTTCTAGAAAGAAGGGAATATTTGTAGGATACTGTGAAATCTCCAAATCCTTTAGGATATACATCTCAGGATTCCATCATATCAAGATTAGTAGGGATGTAACATTTGATGAAGAGACGACTCTTAAGAAATATAGAAGGTGTTAGGTTGAAGAAGTACATGAAGAGGATGTACCTCCCGGAAGGATAGAAGATGAACCCTCTCCTGAAATAGTAGCATCGGAAGATCATGACTTGCTAGAACCTCAGAAACCCCCTACTATGGATATCTCTTGAAAGAGAAAACCTGCTTAGGTATGCAAAATCATACAAGAAGATGAGAGAGATGGAGCTCCAAAAGGCTCCATAAGAACCAAAAAAATATCAAATCCATATTCCATTTATGTAGCTTTGATGTGTGACCTTGTAGATCAAGAACCCACCAGTTATGAGGAAGCTGCTTGGAAGAAAGAATGGGTTGAAGCAATGACAGAAGAATACCCGTCGATCATGAAGAATGATGTTTTGGATATAGTACCGAAACCAGAAAACAAGAGTGTGGTATCTTTGAAATGGATATACAAGATAAAACATGTTTCTGGTGGAAGTATTGAAAAGTACAAAGCAATATTTGTGGCTAGAGGATTCTCTCAAAAAGAGGGGATCAATTATGAAGAGAATTTTTCTCCAGTAGCAAGGAACACTTCCATCAGAACTATCATGGCACTTGTTTCCATGATGAAGTGGGACTTACACCAGATGGATGTAAAGAAATCCTTCCTTAATGGTGTGATTAAGGAAGAGGTTTACATCAAACAAGCACAAGGAATTGAAGTAGAAGACAGAGCGACTCATGTATGCAATTTGAAAAAGTATCTGTATGGACTAAAGCAAGCTCCTAGAGCTTGGTATGGAAGAATAGATAGCTTCTTAATAAGTATGGGATTTACCAAGAGTAAAATTGATCCTAACCTTTATATGAAGATTATGGATGATGAACTAGTCATACTATTACTGTATGTGGATGATCTATTTCTGATTGGAAATGAGAAACAAATCAAATATTGCAAGAAGAAGCTAGTTGAAGAATTCGATATGAAAGATCTTGGATTAATGCATTATTTCCTAGGGATGGAAGTGTGGTAGAGCCCAGAAAGAATATTTCTGAATCAGGAAAAGTATGCAGTAGAAATATTGAAAAGATTTGATATGTTGGATTGTAAATCCATGGCCACACCCATGGACACCAACTTTAAGTTGTTCTCTGATGAGACATCAGAGTAGTGGATATGACTCAGTATAGGCAATTTATTGGGTTGTTGATGTATCTGACGAAGACAAGGCCATATATATGCTTTGATGTGAACAAATTAAGTTAGTATCTAGTTAAACCTAGAAGGGCTCACCTGATAGCTAAAAATCATGTGATGATGTACCTTAATGGTACGATAGATATGGTACTTTACTATGGGAGAGATCATGACTACAGATTGTATGGATATATGGATTCAGATTGGGAAGGAAATTCCAGAGATAGGAAGAGAACCTCAGGAGGATGTTACTGTCTGGGATCCACCATGATCTCATGGTTTAGTAAGAAACAGTCCAGTGTTGCTCTCAGTACAGCTGAAGAAAAGTACATTGCAGCTTGCTATGCTTATTGTGAAGCAATATGGCTTCAATACAATGTCAAGATTATTTAACATGGAGTTAGACACCATAGTAATTATTTGTGACAACCAGAGTTGTATAAATATGACAAAGAATTTGGTGTTCCATGACAAATCGAAGCATATAGAAATCTGATATTTTTATATAATGGATATGGTACAAAAGGTAGATATAAAGCTCTAGTATGTGAGTACCGATGAGCAAGTTATTTATGTATTGACCAAGCCTCTATCTCGAGTAAATTTTGAATATTTTCGTGACAAGCTTGGTGTAGCTTGAAAATATTGTCCTCGCAAGAAGGAACAGTGATGGGACTACAGATGATGAAGATATGGACCTTCTTCAAAAAGGAGGAACAAGTCAAAGCTATGGAATCTCCTTGGAAAGGAAGAACATGTCAAAGACATGAACCCTCCTTGGATGAAAAGGGAGCAAGTTGATAATATGGATCCTCCCAAGAAAAGGGGAGTGATCATGAGACTGACATCAATGATGGGATAAAATATGATGACAACGTCGGACATTCTCTTATGGACAATAGTATCCTCTCTTGAGGATGGCAGGTATAACACTCTTTACATGAGAGTGGTCCTTACTAGCTAAGGATGGCCCTGTAGATTTTACTCTCACATGGAGAGTACCGACATTTAGTTGTGGATACTATAGAATAACACTTGCTCATGAGTGTTCCTAACCTTAGTGGTATGGATTCTCTACAATGAGTTCTCACAGACGACAGGGATGACATTTTGTATGTGGTCGAGATATGATCTACAGATGATACTCTTGTATGGAGAGTATTCCTACATTCATATGTAGATACCATAGAATAACAATCACTTGGGAGTGGTCCTAACCTTCATCGTATGGATTCTCTATGATGAGTCCTCACAGACATTGTAGTATAACACTCACTTGGTAGTGGTCCTAACCTCAGTGGCATGGATGTTCTACAATGAGGAAAGACAATTTGAATGCAGTCGAGATCTTCTTTGTAGACAATACTCTTACAAGTAGAGTATACCTACACATGAGTGTAAATACCATAGTATAACACTCACTTGGGAGTGGTCCTAATATCAGTGGTATGGATGGTCTATGATGAGTCCTCACGGATGATAAGGCCTACACCTGGTGCGGTCAAGATCTACAATTAGTTGTAGAAGATTCAACTAATCGATATCATGGATTATATTGATGGAGGATTGCATCATCCTTGTACTTATGCATTAAAGTGATTGGGATTGATCATCCTGCAAATAGATCATGTGTACTGCAGGTAGCATGGAGGAAAAGGATCAAGTGGATTGAAGTACAATGATCAAGGGTCAGGTATATCGAAGTGAGGATGCAAAGGCTCAAGAAGATGGGAGTGTTGCTGCAAAGGATTGAAAGGATCAAGGTGCTATTGCAAAATGATCGAAAGGATTGAAGTGATGCTACAAAAGGATCAAAAGGATTGAAGTGATGCTACAAAGGATCGAGAAGATCAAAGTGTTGCTGCAAAGGATTAAATTGTTGTTGCAAAGGATCAAGAAGATCAAAGTGCTACTGCAAAGGATCAAAGTACTGCAAAGGATCAAGACGATCGAAGTGATGCTATGAAGGATCGAAAGGTTGAAACGTTACTGCAAAAGGATCAAGTGATCGTGTGATGCAGAAGACGAAGAGTAATTGTTCTAGTTAATAATTGTGGAAACTTCCTATGACGTATAGATGTATTACCTCGATACTGCTGAAGATATTGTCTCTCTATGATCCTATTGTCTATGATGATGTTGTCACTATTATAAGCTTCTCCTTAAGTGGGAGTGTTGAATATTGTAACTTCAAAGGATATTCTAAATGTATTTTACTAATGTAACCCAAGGGAGAGGTTGTTATTCCTCTGACGGGGTGTTACTATTGTATTTGGTCATCATAGAAACATGAGGTAAATCCTCCATTGTAAGTCGGGTCATTAGTACCCTAATGAATAATATAATATAATATTTTGAGTTTTCCTTGGTGAAGTCGGCCCACACAGTTTAGTGGCCCCGACTAGATTACGGTAAAATTCAGTTGGCTAATTGTGTATAAATAGAAGGGTTGTGTCAAATGATGTCAAAGCAGTTTAGCAATGACATAACTAGTGAACATGATGCAAGAGGTAAAGGATCAACAATGTACAGATCAACAAATAGATTTGAATTTTCAAAAGGATCAACGATTAAGATTGAATCCAAATTTGATCGTAGATCGACAGTCAGGAGTGAACCCGTAAGGAAATCGATGGTTCAGAAGAAATGCGGAAGGAAAAAAAGAAAATATAAAGTGATATGGATTTCTGCAACGCGAAGTCCTCCATGTGGAATGCGGAAGGCGAAAGAAAAAAGGTGAAAAAGAAAATATAAAGTAATATAGGTTTTCACAACTTAGAGTCCACCCTACGAAATGTGGAAGGAGAAAGGTGGAAGGAGAAAAAGGAAAAACAAACTAATATGCCACTCGAAGTCTGCCCTGTGGAATGCAGAAGGCGAAAGACGGAAGGAGAAAAATAATTTTGTTTTCTTATATGCATTTTAGTCAGGTTGTATGGGTATGTTACATGGATCGATGGGCAGGAAAAATTCTGCAATGGATCAATGACTCAGGATGGTTGAGGAAAGGATATGTTGCGGAAAGTCAAATTCGAAAGAATTTCTGGTGAAGAAGTATCATTGCAGAGAGGAAATTGTGGTAAAATTACATTGTGGAAAGGTATGATTGATAAACTTAAATAGAGTTAAATAATTATTAGAATAAAGAATTGAGTCTTCATGAAGAGGAACGATCTAATAATGAAAAGAAGCATTGGTGAAGAGACGCACTCATAGAAAACGTGTTAGAGGGTATTTATAGACATAATGATGAGTGAGAGAAATGTCTTGGCAATACAATTTAAGGTAGATGTAGCAGATAGAGACCAAAGAAGTGTCAAAGAAAGAAATCGTAAAGAAGATCTGAAGATCATACAAATATAGAGGGTTGTAGGGTGGAGCTAGGGCAGGCGTCAAGCCTGTAAGGGGTTGTAGCCTCCTTCTAGAAGTAGCTGGTAAATAGGGTGTAGTAGCTTCCTGTCAGAAGTAGCTGAAAAAATAGGGGGTTGTATCCTCCTTCTAGTAGTTGTTGGTAAATAGGTTGTGGTACCGTCGTTGTCTATTGTAGCAGGCATAAACTATTTTTAAATATAATTTTGCAATAATAGGACATATTGGTGGTATGTTTCCCCAATTGGGTTACACGATAAAATATGTGTTCTATGTTTCTTGTTGATTCTTAATTATGGTTTTTAAGTTATAAAATTATATCAATACTGTTCAACCCCCCCTCTCAGTATTTTCCAATATTCTAACAACTGGTATCAGAGCGGGTTCCTTCACCACAGTTTAACCACTGGAAGGAAGATCATATCTAAAAACCACTATGGATCAACAAGAAGGTTTAGCCACTAACATACCTCCATTATTCATAGGATAAAATTATGCATACTGGAGTGTGAGAATGAAGTGCCATATGATGTCCCTTGGATGGAAGGTTTGGGAAGCAACTGAAAAGGAGTATAAAATAAAAGACCAAGCACCTACAGACCCAGTGGAACTAAGCCAATATGAAGGTAATTCCAAATCCCTAAATGCAATCTTCAGTGGATTGACAAACTTTTTATTTACAAAAGTTATGTGATGCAAGACTTCAAAAAAACCCTGGGATAAGTTAAATATTATCTGTGAAGGGGCATCTAAAGTCAAAGAATCCAAGCTTCAGACATATAAATGGAAGTTTGAGATCCTTAAAATGAAAGAAGAATAAAATATTGGGGAATACCTTCTAAGAGTAGATGAGGTTTTCAATGCTATTAGAGGTCTTGGAGGAAAATTAGAAGAAAGAGAAGTGGTTAAGAAGGTACTAAGAACATCGCCAATGAAGTATGAATCAAAAGTATCCACCCTATAAGAATGAGATGATATTGAATTTATGATATTAGATGAACTACATGGAATCTTCATTGCATATGAGATGAGAATGAGACTAAATGAATCTTAAAGAAAAGAAGCAGCATTTAAAGCCTCATCCAAAAACCAATCAGAGAACCTAGAGATGAGGAAGCTCTTTTTATTAAAAAACTTGAGAAAGGTACTGGAAATTATAAAGGAAAGTTACCCCTAGAATGTTTCAACTATGAAAGAATTGGAAATATTGCTTCAAAATGTACTTACCCTAAACAAGATGATAATGATGAGAGAGAAACCTCAAAGTTCAAAAAGGGTAAAATAGGAAATAAGAATAAGTACTATGAGAAAAAGAAAATTGTTTACACCATGGAAGATAGTGAAGATGAAAATACAAGTGAAGATGAAGAAATTGAAATTCTATTCATGGGTTCTACTCAAGCTTCAAATAGTGACTTAGATGTGAAAGGAGAAGTAGACTTAAGAGTTGAACTTGTTAGTGCTCTTGAAGAACTTGAGACATGTAGAAAAAGGAACAAACAGTCAAATCATGTCATTAGTAAGTTGGAATATCAACTTCTAGATGCCAAAAGGATTGAGGAGGACCTCAATTCATAGCTCAAAAGAAGAATACAGGAATCTTGTTGTATTATCCCACAATACTGAGAGGGGGGATGAATCAGTATTGTATTTTTCTTTTAAAATAAAATAACAAAATTAATCAAACAGGTTAAGACACAAATTTTATCATAGAAAATTCAAAGAGTAAACCACCAATTCAAACTCATTAATAAAATGAATCTACAAAATTGATTTATCTGCTGCTACAGAAAGGATACAACAACACCCTGTGTTTCTGTCTGCTACAATAGAAAAGGATGCTCCAACACCATGGGTTTCTTCCTGCTACAAGAGACAAGTATTCTACAACACCCAGGTTTTTTTTCTACTACAATAGATAAGGATGCTACAACACCCTTTGCAGACTTATAGCATGCCCCAGGGCCACCCTGCCACCTTGGACTGATTTTTATCAATCTGCTATTCACTTCTTGGACTCTGTCATTTGAAATCATAGAGACAATTTATTTCCTTCAATCATTCTATCGATAAATACCTCCATGTCTTCCTGTGGACACATCTCTTAACCATTGCGCCATTTCATTAATCGTACCTCTTCATGAAACTTCCAGTCGTGACCTTCTGCATTCATCTTGAGTTGTTGATTTTATATCGGGATTCTTCCTAACCATACATCTAAGATAGGATGCAGTATGCATATTTCCCAACTATGAAATTTCTCAGAATTTCTTTTCACACTTAGATTTCCACCTCAACCATTCCGCACCATCGATATTCTTTGAGTTCTCCGTGACCGTTGATCTGAGATAAAAAGAGGATATTGGATATGTGAATTTTTCCAAAAATCATTTCATGATTTTAAATTTTTGCACTAATCATTATGTATTGTTCATCTCCTATGGGATCTTCTATGATGGTTGATCTAATATAAGTTGTGGATAGCGGAATACGGACTTGTGACTTTTCCAAAATTTCACTTCAAGATTTCCGCTTTTTGTACCAATCTTTCTACACCGTCGATCTTTTACAGGAGTCTTCCTGACTGTCGATCTTTTGGATCGTGGGTTGTGGAATGCAGGTTCTCAAAAAAATCAAATGTTTTTTTTTCAATTCCCCACCTTCCACTTTCTACACTAATCTTACCTCACCATCGATCTTTTACAGATGTCTTCCTAATTGTCGATCTTCTAGATCGTAGGTTGTGGAATGCAGGTTCTCAAAGAATGAAACATTTCTTTTGTAATTATCCTCCTTTCTCTTTTTGCCTTCTTTATTTTGCACCGTCGATCTTATGCAGTTTTTTTCCGAACCGTTGATCTTCCGGATTTTGGGTAGCGGAACTGTGACATTTTCCAAATTCTTTTCACGATTCTCCGCCTTTCACTTTTCTTCTGAACTATTGATTTCTTTGTGGGTTCAATCCTGACCATCGGATCTGTGTCCCCACTAGATCAATGATGGAATTCAAATATGATGAGGCGTATTTCATAAAAATTCCATGCACATCAAAATTTTCTGAAACTGCGCAACTCCACCCAACATAATTGTTGACATTCATTTATCTGCTTCCACAATCAACCTCGTCCGTTGATCTCAATCCGATTTTCAGCGATTAGTTTCTGATTTAGTAGCCTAACTACCTTTTTATCCTACTCACTATTAAATCATCGAAATGATCCTTATTCGTTGATATTCGGTCATGCCTAATCTCCACCGTACGGTCTCCAATCATATGGACAATTAGTTTGGGCTTATTTGGGTTTTCTTTCACCTAGCGAAATTGATTTCAGTCGTGGACCTATACACACTCTTTAAACTTTTTTTTTCTACACCGTTGATTTGTCTAAGATACATATCTTCAAATATATGGTTGAATTGATCAGTGGAACGATCAATTCCTTCATGCAGCACTATTCACCTTATAATTTCAATCTCACACAGTCTCTGCACTCTCTCTTCACTCCTCACTCCATAAATTTCCTTTGTCATTGTTGAATTCATCCTGCTACCATGTCTATTGGTTATTCCTTTGATATTCATGAACTCCTTTGACATAAATGACAATCCATGTAATGGATCCTTTGTCTTTTACTAATTTCATCATGCTACATGTCTATTAGTTATTCCTTTGTCATTCATGAACTCCTTTGACATCAATGGAAACTATATTCTCAACAATCTCCCCCTTTGGCATTAATGGAAACATATAAACATTATCCCCCTTTGACAACAATGACAAATGATAACCTGTTATACCATTGTTGTACCTATTTTGATATAGGATTTCATATCTTTCTTCTTTCTAACAACTCCCCCTATCATCATATCTCCTCCCCTTTATTAATTGGACTTGGTACTAACCAATGTATTACCATTTATCTTAACATTTTATTTATTGCAACGGGTTATTGAATGAAATCTTGAAATGATAGATCCATAGACTCCCCTTATCATTGTACTTCCTCTCTTTTGTCAACATTTTTGTGACAAAGTTTACACTCAACATTATACAGTTTTTTTTAGAAATTTGTTTATGTAACTTTCTCTTCTTAAAAAGTATTTACATAATCCTTGGTCCATTGTTCCTTCACAATCTTCACTGTTATTTTTACTTATCCTGGAATTTTTTTATAGACTGAATTTTTTTTCATATGTGTCATGACTTCAAGTTCTAAGTGAACATAAGATATTTATCTTCTATTGTATTGCATACTTCATGGTATTCTTGAATCACACATTTTGTTGCTCTCATGTTACTTCATAGGTATTACACTTTATCTAAGTCAACCATACAATAGTCTTATCATTAAACCTTGATCATCTATTTTTTTTATGAAAATAGCTTTCAGCATACTTCAACATTAGACAGCAATTGAATTTTTGATATTGATTGGAATTTTTTTACTTTAACTCCCCTTGATTATATGATCTCTCCCAATGTTATTTTCCAGGGCTCTATTTAAATGATGAGAGATATTTTATAAAAAGAACCCCACAATCATCACTATATCCTTGTTCATCACCTTCATCTTCATCTTCATCGGTGTATCCTTTTACATCTCCATCTTGTTTTTTCCTTATAATGGATGTCATTATTATTTATGGAACTATTTTGCTCATCATTGTCTTTGGAGACCTCACTAATGTTTAAAATTTTTGTTTCTTCTGATTTCTCATAATATGAATTTTACCTCCATGTCTTCCCATGAGGTATCCTTCTTGCTTGTCCTTTATCATCTTCTGTGTTTGTGTCTTGTTTCCTTCTCAAACTTTGATCTTTTTCCTTGGTTTTGCAGTCAGCAGCCTTGTGTCCAAACTTATGACAACAATGACAGTATCCATAGAATTTCCCTTTATGTTTGAGGAATCTTTGATCTTCTTGCTTCACATCTTCCATTTTCTTCCACTATTTCTGAGATTCTACTGAAACACTCTTCCTTAGTTTACATTCTCTAGTCATATGTCCAAATTTATTACATTTGTAACACTCTATGTCATATCTTTGAAGAGGTCCAAACCGGTTATGATTTCTTCCTTTTGGTTTACTATAGGTATCCTTCTTATATTCATAAACCTTTGCATAAGCTTTGCATTTCAAAGCTTTATGACCAAAATTATTACAAGAGTAACAATGACCCAAAAAGATCTTTTGATATATATTTGGTCTCTTAGGAACCATATTATTTCTATTTTTATCTTGAGAGTTTGGGCCAGCTTTCTTTCTCTGTTTGTTTTTAACTAGACTCTTTAGGGATTCAACATAACTTTTCTTGTTTCCTCCTTGATTAGTGAAGAAGTAAAATTTTGGTTTCTTTTTTTTGTTAAAACCCAAGCCAGATCTATCACTAGATTCTCTTTGGCCATTTAGGATGTCATCTAGAATCCTTGAGCTATTCTCAAACTTTGATTTGATAGATACTTCATCAATATTTTTCTTTAATTGTATGATCTCTTCTTCAATTATTTCATATTCTTGTATTCTTCTTTTGAGCTTCAGGTTTAGGTCCTCCTCAATCCTTTTGGAATCTAAAAGTTGAGCTTCCAACTCACTAATGATATGACTTGATTGTTTGGTTTTTTTCTTCTTCTGCATTTCTCAAGTTAATCAAGAGTGCTAATAAGTTCAATTCTTAAGTCTACTTATCCTTATACATCTGAGTCATTATTTGAATATTGAGTATCAAGACCCATGAATAGAATTTCAGTTTCCTCATCTTCACTTGCATCTGCATATTCACTATCTTCCATGGTGTAGACAATTTTTTTTTCTCATGGGACCTTTTATTGTTTCCTGTTTTACCCTTTTTGACATTTGAGGTTTCTCTCTCATCACTATCATGTTGTTTAGGATAAGTACATTTTGAAGCAAAATGTCCAATTCCTGCACAGTTAAAACATTTTAGGGGTAACTTTCATTTATATTTTCCAGTACCCTTCTCAAGTTTTTTAATAAAAAGAGACTAAAACCTTTATGCCTTGGTGTTGAGAGTTCCTTCCAATGGCTCCTTACCTCTAACTTCACCTTGCCTCCAAAGAATCAAGAATGATTTTGACAGAGTTTGGGTATGCAACACAATTATTCCTCCTTTTTCCCATGGGGGGTGAGCCAGTATTTAAAGGCATGGGAGGATGAGTATGGTTGAGGATCTCATGGGTGAGGTGGAGAAAATATCCTAAAAGGGATAATCTTGAGATCCATCTGGTCCTAAACCATAGGGATGAGGCTCCACGAAGGTCATCTTTGAGAAGCCTCTCGAAGCTTCTCTTTTTTCCTTGAAAACTCGAGCACCGCTCTTCCAATGAATAAAAGGGTGGTGTTAAGGGGGTAACACTTCTTGCAGTAGGGATACAAGCGGTGGCACTACTCTTTACTCATGTGTTAGGAGAGGTTCTTCCTTAGTACCACTTGGGTAACGCTTTTTGGCAATGGAAGAGGAGCGTTACCAGCTCAAAACAAGGAAAAATTGTAAGGGGATATTTTTGCCCATCATTTCTCTAGGGAAAAATTTGAGGGATTGAAGCAGACAAGGGAATACCTATCTCATAACACGATGGCGACAATATTTCGGTGTAACAGAGATGCCCCCAAAAGTATGATGGCTAGAGGGAAACAATAGGCATAATACTTTGATAGAAGAAGGCATAGTATCAAGGAAAATGTCCAAAGGTTGGAACTTCTAAAACATCACCAACTTTCTGTAGCACATTTTGATACATGTCCCAAATGACTCACAACATGGCTACCAACCAATACAACACAGATCCATGTGAGATACGAAAAATTCATGGCTACTAAAATAAAATGTAGATCCATGTGAAGAAGATTCAAATTTGGACATAGGTACCATACATACAATGTAGATCTATGTCATACATACGCAAATCTGAGCACAACCACTAACATACAAATGTGTATCCATGCTAGGAATCATACAAATACTCCATCGCAACCTTGGGAAAGCAATGAGTGCTTAATAAGTACCCAAGTTCTTTGTCTCGTCTTCCACAAAGTACAACTCTATCCATGTGATTAGAATGTTCTGACATCGAACATGGTAGAAACCACCTAGTTACCGGTCAATGATGAGAACCGTTAACAAGTGCGAGGGATATCATGATTGATGTCAATGATTCCCAAGGTACCCTAGTACAAACTACTAAATGTGAATAGATGATTTGATTTCGAACACTCAGTCGAATATTTCGATCAAAGGTCAAGGATGTGAACCTATGTCAAAAGCGAGAGAATCTGTCATTAATGCATATAGATCTCAAGGTACTAAACTTGATTCTAAGACTAATTCCTGGATAATGAGCTGATGTCAACATGAATAGTCTCGTCGAAGGAGGGCCATGAGGAATTCCACATCGACGACACAAAACTCGGAATAAAGTTATGGAATTTTGAGTATGATCTAACAATAGGAATGAATCAAAGTAACTGACACAAAACGTTTTTTTGACTACAGGAGTAAACTCTCAAAACTGTTTTCCTTTTGAACATAAAGCGACATGACCGAGGACTTGGTAGCATTGACTTGACAAGGCGGAACACAATGCGACAATGGACAATGCATTCTTTGAAAGACTCAAAGGAATGGCATGACTCATGAAAGTATATTGAATCAAAGACAAGTTGAATACCCAATTGACTAAATGGAATGCAGACAAGTGCCATGTTCAAAGGTGACTAACAACTGCCATTATTGAAAAATGAAATGTATTTCCCTTCCCTTAATTTCCCCATCATGATTGATGAGTTCCTCTTTTCTTTTTTATGAGTTCAAAGAGGGTAACAAACACACATTTTAGCTCAACCTTCAGACAAGTCGAAACTCATATGTTTGACGAACCTGAGAAATGATGGGTTCGTTCCTAAAAAGGGGTCTTTCAATGTTTAATTTAACGATTCCAATGAAAGAAAAATCAGTGTAGTTCATGTTTAGAGAGTATGAAAAAAATAAAGAAGACTCCTAAGGGTCATTTTTCATATGATTTAGTCCCTAGGGCCCGAAAAAGTATAAAATAATACCCAAGAGAACTCTTCTAGTCATGATTGGCTGGAGTGTACCTTTTTCGTAAGTAGTTCCACCTGGTCCGAAAAAGGGGTAAACTATCACCAGGAAGACGACTATTCAGGTCCTTTTATGAGCATGAAGAAGGCAATTTCACTTGACAATCTTTTCACATTTTAAGAGTCTAAAAAGAGCTTAAAGAGGACTCTATTATCCTTTTTTCATGTTTGAATCTAGAGCACGAAAAATGAATAAAGTAAGCTCAAACCAGTTGTCATGTTTTAACCAGAGCACGAAAAATGAAAAGTAAGCTCAACACCATTTTACTGTTTTTAACGATCTCAAAGATCGATTGAAAGAATGCTCAGGGTATCTGCTTCATTTTTTAACAAGCATGGAACATAATAAAAACTATGTTCTAAATGACCTATTTCATTTTTACACAAGCTTGAAATAGAAAATAACTATGCTTGAAACATGGTTTCATATTTATGTGAGCTTGAAACCAAAAGGTAAACTATGCTTAAGGACACCTACTTCATTTTTTAATGAGCTTGAAATAGAAAATGAACTATGCTCAATAATGGTTTCATTTTTATGCAAGCTTGAAACCAAAAGGTAAACTATGCTTGAGGACATCCATTTCATTTTTTAATGAGCTTGACATAGAATGGGAACTTTGCTCAAGGAAATCTATTTCATTTTTTAACGATATTGACACAGAGAAAAGGATGATATTCTCACATGCATCTATTTCATTTTTTAACAAGCTTGACACAGAATAAAGGAACTATGCTCGCAAACCTGCTCCTACCCAACATGATATCCAAAGGTTGGTAGGGTGGCCCCATTACATAAAAGATAGAGGCTTAACTCCAATATGATGTTTAGAGGTTGAAACCATGCCTCCCATTTTACCTATGATGGGAAGAAGCTAACTAGAAGAAAGGGAAGGAACCACAAGAACATGCAACACATTCAAGGTAGTATGATGACTAGGAGTGATGCAATGGTTAAGAGTAAGAAAGGAAATCTGATCAATGGTCACAATATTCCCATCACGGGGAAAATACATAACTCTAAAGAGTGTGGACACTACAACCTTCATGGTGTACACATAATCACATCCAAGGAGCATATTGAAATCTAAAGGACCTTGGACCACCATAACATCAATACAGACAATTTTCCCTCCTAATGTAATAGGAAAATTAGGAAGGATCCCTAAATGTGCAGTAGGTATGTGATTAAAATAAAGTATTTGATCGGTGGCTAGCATAAGCTGAGGAGAACCTAAATATTGCCAAGCAGTTGAGGATAGAATGCTAACAGAAGCCCCTTCATCAACAATAGTGTGAAGCATCTGCCTAGCAATAACATTCACAACTATCTATAAAGGAACACTCAAATGAAGACAAGACTCTGTTAGGTTACTCCAGTCAAAGGAAATAACCTCATTACTTGGAAAGGATTCCGTCGAAACAGAAAAAATTTCCTCTTGTCGAGAACAATCAGAACGAAGCATGAAAACTTCAGTAGGTTTTAGTTCATTCTTTACTAGAAGAGAAGAACAAGATGAATATTTGGTCAAAGTGACTACTTTAGTCTTACCACTCTAGAATGAAAGAGTGGGATCGGGTAGAGATGACATCGACTCGACCACTTTATATTCACTCTTCAAAGGAAGAGTGGGATCAGCCACGGATGAATTTGAATTGACCACTTGGAATTCACTCTTAGAAGGAAGAGTGGGATTGACCACAGATTAAACCAAATCGACCACTTGGTCAACCAGTGGGGGTTCAAGAGACAATTACGATAACCTGTTGGAAGCCGTTGACGAGAAACAGTAATATCTTCTAACCATTTAGAAGCTTCATCCATGAGAGGACAAAGGTAAGTAAAGTGCATGTCCTTACAGAGCAAGAAAGGATTTCTGACTTTACCCTTTAGACTCTTAGTTACAGAGTCACTGGTTGAGGGGGGATCATCAATATGATGACCAGAGGTTGATGACATCGGTTGTCAGGAAAACTTAGACCACTCTTCTAAAACTAGGTCCATACCATGACAATCTTTCAGAAGGTGATCGCCCTTGCAAAGCTTGCAAGGGAATTTGGGCTTACGCGCTTTTTGGGTGTGCATATCAACACTCTCTGCACTCAGAGGAGTAATTGGTTGAGACTTGTTTTTTTTCATTTTTCTTCTTCTTTATCTTAATTTTCTTCTTCTTCTTATCCACCTGACTACTAGTACTACAACTTTCAATAGGAGAAGGGGGAGAAACAGGAGAAGAAACATTGGGTGAAGAAGGATAGGGATCAACGTGAGGTTGATGCTTTTGCGATGAAGGATTAGGATCAAAAGCAACTGGTGTACATGGGATAACTGGACTGGAGAATAACCAAACAAGTAATCCAAGAGTCAATCTAGGAAGGCTTAATGTAGCCATGAGAGGAGGACCAACATCCCCATATGGAGGGAAAACAAAAGATGTGCTTGGTAAAGGATTCACTTGGTTGGTAGTCCCGGAAGGTGAATCCATAACTATGTAAAAAAACTATCTCTCTCTTCTAAAAAATCCTAACTGTACAGACAACAAGCGCTAAAAGAAGCAAGTAAAATATGTGAGAGGAGTGGTTCAAAGGTCTGGAACCTCACGATATTATCAATGCTTCACAACTAGTGTGATGCCAAGAAGGCCAAAGGGTTAACTCGGATAGTCTCAGGATTCCAAAAAGTGTCTCCTGATATACACAAGGTACGTGGGAACTCCAATCCGCAATAGTGCTGTCTAATGCACAACCATTCACAAGGGTCCTTCCGATATATAATAGAGTACGTTAAGTACCTTTCGATATACCTCAAGGGTACGTGAAAGGTCATTCTATATACTAACTGTACGTGGAAGAACCACGTAGGTCTCGGGTTGCAGTGCAAGAAATGAATGCCAACTCCTACGTTTAAAGACATCAGAACACATCTCTAACCTATCACACCTTGGTACAAATTTTAAACCTAATCTAGCACTTAATTTTATCTTGAACGGTTAGGTGGATGCATGAGGTGAGGACATGAAAAGTAAAACCATGCAATTTGAGATGCAAAATTTCACTTTCACTTTTAAGGTATGCCCTACTTAAGGAAGGGAGAAATATTTTCAAATTATTTGAAACATAGAATAAATCCCATACAACAATAAAACAAACTGCTTATATGGTTTGTTCCTAACTGAAACAAAAGAAAGAATGAAATAATAGAAAGTTTCTACAATAAATTTTATATGGATTCTGTCACAATTTTTGAAAAAAGGGAAAACCATAAAAAATCATGTACAATAAAAGAAGAAAACTAAAATGAATTTTTTCTTGTTCTGTGAAAGAAGGAAAGAAATAATAGATCTAAAAAAACCAAGTTCTATTAAAAACCAACTATGAAGCTTCAAATACCAACATCGATCACAATTCTTGAAAGTACCTATGGATTCATACACGCTCCTAGGGGGGAAAAACATTTTTGATTGAGTTCTCTATTAAAAAATGAATTGCGGAGTTCAAACAACAATTGTAACTATCTGAAGCATGCATTTAAAATACCGAAACAGGAATTTAAGAATCAAACAACAAACATGGCTAAAAGAAATACCTGGCACCACTTCTGCAGGTGTTGAATAGGGCATTACCATCCTAAGCACCGCTTCTTGTACACATAAACAGAGTGGTGGCACTGCCTCTATTAGGTCCACACCAGGGAATTACCAGCTCCAACATCGCTTCTTTCACAGAGAAACAGAGAGGTGGCATCACTCTATTCTAACAGGGAAAAGGCGGTGATAGCTACAGAACCGCACTTATAACATAGCTCAAGAGCGATGCCCAAGATGGCGATTTGAAAAATAAAAAAAAACAACAAAAAAGTATGCTACAATTTAAAAAATTAACCCAAACAATCACTAGAAAACCCAGTGAACCAAAAATATGAAGATCCAAAGGCATACAGAGGAAAAAAAATCAAATTCAAAGTAGATCTATAGATCCATGAATTGAAAAAGTAGATCTACAAAATGAAAATGAAGCGGGGGGGGTTTCAACTTACCAATGATCCAGAATTCAAAGTATTCCCCAGCGGAGTCACCAATTTTTTTATCCAGAAATACACACCTCCTACGGACAAGAGTTGGTTCCCTAGATTTGAATGGTCCAGGTCTAGAACAAAACGCAAACACCAAATGTTAAACTTCCCCTAGATCTGATTAATCACTTGAATGAAATTCCATGATACTTCTCTCAAAGGTTGTCCTCACTGTCCTCGTAGAAGAACCTGTAAAAGATGGAAAACAACAAGACAAACATGGTAGAATACAATATAATCAACTAGATCTATGCTTGTGACCAAGGAATCAAGCAATATATACACATGAAACAGTAAATATGGGAAAGAAAATACAATTTTTATTAGAAATGATTGGAGAGACTATAACCTTTATGCCTTGGTGTTAAGAGTTCCTTCCAATGACTCTTTGCCTCTAACTTCACCTTGCCTCCAAAGAATCAAGAATGATTTTGACAGAGTTTGGGTATGCAACACAATTCTTCCTCCTTTTTCCCATGCGGGGTGAGCCAGTATTTAAAGGCATGGGAGGATGGGTATGGTTGAGGATCTCATGGGTGAGGTGGAGATAATATCCTAAAAGGGAGGATCTCGAACTCCATCTATTCCTAAACCATAGGGATGAGGCTCCATGGAGGTCAGCTTCGAGAATCCTCTCGAAGCTTCTCTTTTTTCCTTGAAAACTCAAGCACCACTCTTCCAATGAAGAAAACAGGTGGTGTTAAGGGGGTAACGCTTCTTGAAATAGGGCTAGAATTGGTGGCACCACTCTTTGCTCATGTATCAGGAGCAATTCTGCCTTAGCACCACTTGGGTAATGCTTTTTGTCAATGGAAGAGGAGCGTTACCAGCTCAAAACAAGGAAAAATTTTAAGGGGATATTTTTGCCCATCATTTCTCTAGGGAAAACTTTGAGGGATTGAAGTAGACAAGGGAATACCTATCTCATAACATGATGGTGATGAGATTTTGGTGTAATAGTTCTAATTTCATATGCAGTGAGGATTCCATGTAGTTCATCTACTGTCACATGGTCAAGATCATATTGTTCTTCTAGGGTGGACACCTTTGAGTCATACTTCATTGGAAATGTTCTTAGTACCTTATCAATTACTTCTCTTTCCTTTAATTTTCCTACAAGGCATCTAATAGCATTTACAACTTCATCTACTCTTAGAAGGTATTCTCCAATGTTTTATTATTATCTCATTTTTAGGCTCTTAAATTGCCCTCTATATGTCTGAAGCTTGGATTATTTGACCTTGGATGCCCCTTCATACATAATATTTAACTTATCCCAGGCTTGTTTGGTAGTTTTGCATTGCATGACTTTTACAAATACAATTTTTGTCAATCCACTCAGGATGGAATTTAATGCTTTTTCATTACCCTCATATTGGCCTAGCTCCATACTATCTGTAGGTATGCGGTCGTCTATATTTTTATATTCTTTCTTAGTTGCTGCCCAAACCTTCCATCCAATGGACATCACATGGAACTTCATTCTTACACTCTAGTATGCATAATTTTCTCCTGTGAATAATGGAGGTCTTTTGGTGGATAGACCTTCTTGTTGATCCATAGTGGTTTTTAAATAGGATCTACCTTCTAGTGGTTAAGTTGTAGTGAAGGAACTTGTTCTGATACTAATTGTTGGATTATCCCACAGTACTGAGAGGGGGGGTGAATCAGTATTGTCTTTTTATTTTAAAATAAAAACACAAAATGAATCTAACAGGTTAAGACACAAATTGTATCGTGGAAACTTCAAAGAAAAAACCACCAATTCAAACTCATTAATAAAATGAATCTACAAAATTGATGTATTTGCTGCTACAAAAAGGATGCAACAACACCCTGGGTTTATGTCTGCTACAACACACAAGGATGCTCCAAAACCATGTGTTTCTTCTTTATACAACAAGTAAGGGCACTACAACACCGTGGTTTTTTGTCTGATACAAAGGACAAGGATGCTACAACACCCTTTGCAGACTTATATCCTGCCCTAGCGCTGCCTTGCCACCCTGGACTGATTTTTATCAGTCTTCTATTCACTTCTTGGAATTTGTCATTCACAATCACATAGACTAGTTATTCCTTCAATAATTTTGTCAATAAATACCTGCATGTCTTTTTGTGGATGCATCTCTTCACCATTGCACCATTTCATTAATCGTACCTCTTCATGAATCTTCCAGTCGTGACCTTCTGCATTCTCCATTTCTACATCCATCATGAACCGTTGGTTTTATATTAGTCTTCTTCCTGATCGTATATCTAAGATAGGATGCGGTATGTAGATTGTCCAACTATGAAATTTCCCAAAATTTCTTTCTGCACTTAGCTTTCCACCTCAACCATTCGGCACCATCGATCTTCTTCGAGTTCTCCGTGACCGTTGATCTGAGATCAAAAGTGGATATCAAATATGTGACTTTTTCCAAAAATCATTCCCCAGTTTCTGTTTTCTGCACCGTTGATCTCTTATGGGATCTTCTGTGATCGTTGATCTGAGATAAGTTGTGGATAGTGGAATACGGTTTTGTGACTTTTCCAAAATGTCACTTTGATATTTTCTCTTTCTGCACCAATATTTTCTCACTAATCTTTCCACACTGTCGATCTTCCAAATTGCAGGTTGCGAAATGCAAGTTCTCAAAAAACTCAAACGTTGTTTTTTCAATTCTCCTCCTTCCACTTTCCTCACTAATATTACCTCACCATCGATATTTTACACATGTCTTCCTAACCGTCGATATTCCAGATCGTGGGTTGCGAAATGCGGGTTCTCAAAGACTTAAACATTGCTTTCACAATTCTCTGCCTTCTACTATCCACCTTCTTTCTTCCACATTGTCGATCTTATGCAATTTTTTTCAGACCATTGATATTCCATATTTCGGGTAGCGAAACTGTGACATTTCCCAAAGTCTTTTCACGATTCTCCACCTTTCGCTTTTCTTCTGAACTGTTGATTTCTTTGTGGGTTCAATCCTGACCGTCGGATTTGTGTCCCCACCAGATCAATGATGGACTTCAAATATGATGAGGTGGATTTCATGAAAATTCCATGCACATCAAAAGTTTCTGAAACCGTGCAACTCCACCCAACAGAATCATTGACATTCATTTATCTGCTTCCACGATCAAACTCATCTATTGATCTCAATCCAATTTTCAGCGATTAGTTTCTGATTTCATATCCCAACTACCTTTTTATCCTCCTCGCTATTAAATCAGTGAAATGCTCATTAGACATTTATATTTGGCCATGCCTAATATCCACCATACGATCTCTAGTCATATGGATGATTAGTTTGGGATTATTCCAGGCGTTCTTTCACCTGGCGAAATTGATTTCAGCTGTGGATCAATACACACTCTTTAAACTCTCAGTTTTGCACCGTTTATTTGTCTAATATATAGATATTCAAATCTATGGTTGAATTGATCAGTGGAATGATCAATTCCTTCCTACAACGCTCTTCACCAGACAATTTCGATCTCACACAGTCATTGCAGTCTCTCTTCACTCCTCACTCCGTAAATTTCCTTTGTCATTGTTGAATTCATTGTGCTACCATGTATATTGGTTATTCCTTTGATATTCATGAACTCATTTGACATCAATGATAATCCATGTAACGGATCCTTTTTCTTTTACTAATTTAATCCTTCTACATGCCTATTGGTTATTCCTTTGTCATTCGTGAACTCCTTTGACATCAATGACAACTATATTCTCAACAAAACTAAGAGACTTGAAGAAGAGATCATGCAATTCAAGAGAAAGCTTGATGAAGGATCTATCAAATCAAAGTTTTAGAACAAATCAAGGATTCTAGATGACATCTTGAATAGCCAAAGATCATCAAGTGATAGATCTGGATTGGGTTTTAACAAGGAAAAGAAGCCATAATGTTTCTCTTTCAGTAATCAAGGATGAAATAAGAAAATCTATGCCGAAGCACTAAAGAGTCGAGTTAAAAAGGAAGAGAGAAAGAAAGTTGCCCTAAGATCTCAAGATAAAAACAGAAGTAATATGGTGCCTAAGAGACCAAATAGATACCAACAAATCTTTTTGGTTCATTATTAATCTTGTAATAACTTTGGTCATAAAGCCTTAAATTGCAGAGCTTATGGGAAGGTTCATGAATACAAGAAGAAGTCATCAAGTAACAAACCAAAAGGAAATCATAATATTTTTACACTTCTTCAAAAATATGACATAGAGTGTTCCAAATGTAATAAACATGGACATATGGAAAGAGATTGTAAACGGGTGACTCCTACAAGGAAGACTATTGCAATTATGTCTCAAGACACACAACAGGAGACGTATTGGAGGGAAAAGGAAGAAACAGAAAGTTCCATGATTTCTCTATGTTCAATAGAGAAACAAAACCTATGGCACTTGGACAGTGGGTGTTCAAAACAAATGACGGGTGACCCAAACAAGTTAATAAAACTAAAAGATAATAAGGGTAAAGTCACATTTGGATACAATATGTCTTCCAAGATAATTGCCAAAGGAACAATTGTTTTCAATAACAAGATCGAAGCAGAAAATGTATTACTAGTAGAAAACCTCAAGCCTAATCTCCTTAGTGTAAGTCAAACATGTGATCAAGGGCACATCTATATTTTTTACTCTAAGAAATGTGAAATCAGGAAAAATGACTCAGGAAGAGTTGTTGGCATTGCTATAAGAAATTCAAACAATGTATACATTCTAGAAAATGAGAATCAATGTTACTTAAGTATGGTTTATGAAAGTTGGTTATGGAACAGAAGGGTGGGACATTTAAATTTTGACAATCTTGTCAAAATTTGGGACATTTAAATTTTGAAAATCTTGTCAAAATAAGTAAGAATGAAGTTGTAAGAGACTTGCCTAAAATTGTAAAACCTCTAAACTGAGTTTGTAAACATTGTCAACATGGGAAGCAAACTAGAGCCAGTTTTAAAACAAAAGAACATATGACCTCACATCCTCTGGAAGTAGTGCACATAGATATATGTGCACCAACAAGAACTAAAATCCTGCAAGGAGAATATTATTTCATGTTTCTCATTGATGATTACACAAGGATGACTTGGGTGACATTTCTCAAAGAAAAATCAGAATCCTTTGTTAAGTTCAAAATATTCAAGGCAATGGTTGAAAATGAGACATATATGAAAATCAAATGTCTTAGATCGGACAATGGGGGAGATTTTACTTCAAATGAGTTCAATTAATTTTGTGAGATACATGGAATTAAGAGACAATTTTCAGCTGCAAAGACTCCTCAGCAGAACAATGTTGTTGAAAGGAAAAATAGAACAGTCCAAGAAGGTTCCAAAACAATGCTTAATGAAGCAAAGTTTTTAGATGCATATTGGAAAAAAGCAGTATACACAGCTGTATATATACTTAATAGAGGACAAATCAGAGTGAATAAGGACAAGAATCCTTATGAACTATGGTATGGAATACCAGCTTCAGTCAAATATTTCAAAGTATTTGGCAGTAATTGTTACATTAAAAGGAGTGAGGATGATCTTGGCAAGTTTGACTCTAGGTATGATGAAGGAATATTTCTATAATATTCATCCACGAAGAAGGCGTATAGGTGTTACAATAAAAGGTTACACAAGATTGTAGAAAGTGCAGATGTAAGAATTGATGATATAAAACCAATAAGAGTAAGAAGTCATGACAGTGTTGAAAATACAAATGATGAAGAAAAGGAAGACTTGAAAAAGGACGAAAGTACTGATGATGAAGAAGAATGAATAGAGAAGGAAGATACATAGGAAGGTGAAGAAGAATCACCAAGACCTAATACAAAAAATCCATCTTGAAGGATACAAAAGAATCATCCGAAGACACAAATCATAGGTGATAAAAATGTTGGAGTCAATAGAAGGAGACAACTACCATTTAATGAACAAGCCCTACTCTCAATAGTGGAACCTAAGGATTTTACATAAGCCAACAAAAATATGAATGGGTCAAAGCCATTAATGAAGAATTGGATCAAATTGAGAAAAACGAGACCTAGGAACTTGTCCCAAGACCCAAAGAGAAGAATGTTATAGGGACCAAATGGGTTTTCAAGAACAAATTCAATCAGGATGGTTAAGTGATAAGGAAAAAGGAAATATTAGTATGTAAAGGGTATGATCAAGTAGAAGGAATTGATTTTGAAGAAACTTATGCCCTTGTAGCAAGACTTGAAGCAATCACAATGTTTTTATCACTTTCATTCCATAAACACTTTAAAGTATATCAAATAGATGTCAAGTCTGCATTTCTGAATGGAAAATTAGAATAAGAGGTTTATATTGAACAACCTGAAGGTTTTCTCTTATCAGAAAATAGAGAGTGTTAGAAAATAGGACCACAGAGCAATAACACATATATAGTTAAATCATTAAACAAGATGCAAAACACATTAAACACATTACAGAGAGACACAGATATAACGTGGTTCACCCAAACGATGGGATACGTGCACAAAGAAATTGCCAGTCCTTTTATTACAGTCTAGAAATATCAAGGGATACAGCCTACAGCAAAACTGTTGCACTTCCTCTTCATGCTCTCATAGTCTCTCCCACACAATCATAGAGATTGTTTACAATACAAAATAATACCATACACAGTCGTGTTACAATGCTTTCTTTTATAGGGGAAATACCATGGGTCCGCAAAACTTTTGGCCAACACACATCCCAAAAAAATTTCTTGGGGGCTCCACCCCCGAACCCCCATGTCTCAATGGCATTGCCCCTGAACCCTAAGGTAGGGGGGATGAGTGTACAGTACACCTGTGTTACAAACATAACTGAATAATAACTCTATATCTAGAAGATCAAGCTCCACAACCAACAATCTCCCACTTGGAGACTAATCATAGCAACTCCACCGCTACTGCACTTGCTGGACTATGCTCTGGACCTTGGACTTGGAAAAATTCTTATTTTCACCTTCATGCTTGAAGGCCAATAGAAACTGAGTAGGAACTCAGTTTCTCTCCGGTTACTCCCTTTGTCAACATGTTTGCAGGATTCTCGCTAGTATGTATCTTTTCCAGTTTTAATAGTTCTTCATCTAGAATAGATCTTATGAAATGGTATTTGAGATGTATATGTTTAATCTTCAAATGAAAGGCTGAGTTATATGCAATATGAATGGCACTCTGGATATCATTGTACAACCTAATATTCTCCTGCTTCTTACCCAATTCTTCCATGAACCTCTGCAACCAAATCATCTCCTTACCAGCCTTTGTAGCAGCAACATACTCTGCTTCCGTTATTGAAAGTGCAACAACCTGTTACAGTTTTGAAATCCAACTTACTGTTGTTCCACCCACAACAAACACATACCCTGTGGTGCTCCTCCTGCTATCTTTATCACCAGCCATATCTGCATCAACATATCCTTGTAGAACAGTGTATGAACCTCCAAAACATAATGCATGTGAAGTGGTACCTCTCAAATACCTGAGAATCCATTGTATTGCTTTCTAATGCTCTTTACCTGGATTATTCATATACCTGCTCACAACTCCCACTGCATGTGCAATATCTGGTCTTGTGCACACCATGGCATACATAAAGCTTCCAACCGTTGATGAATAGGGAATCCTGGACATGTAATCTATTTCTTCCTGTGTCTCTAGACACATCTCCTTACCTAGTTTGAAATGGATGGATAAAGGTGTACTAACTATTTTTGCATTATGCATTCTAAACCTCTGCAACACCTTTTCCATGTACTCACCTTGAGACAACGTCAATTTCCTGTCTCTTTTTATTCTCATACCAAGGATTCACTTTGCAGCACCCAAATCCTTCATCGCAAATGAATTAGCTAGTTTTCTTTTGAGCACATTTATATCCTGCATGTTAGACCCTGCAACAAGCATGTCATCCACATACAATAACAAGATAAATATCTTCCATTATCTAGCCTCTTGAAATAAACACAGTGGTCAGAATGACATCTATCGTAACCTTGTTCTATCATAAACTTATCAAATTTTAAATACCACTGCCTTGGAGCTTGCTTAAGGCCATACAAGCTCTTCTTCAACCTACAAACCAAATTCTCCTTACCTTTGACCACATACCCCTGTTGAAATATTGTAACTTCGAAGAATATTCTATATGTATTTCTTTGTGGTCCCCGATGGTCCTACCGGGAGAACCACTTGTATTACTTTGTAACCCAATGCTCCTAATAGGAAGAACTAATAAGAGTCATGATGCAGTCCCCTCTAATTGTAAAGGTGGGTCATTAGCACCCCAGTGTGGTTACTTGAGCCTACATGTGTAACTCGAGCCTACATGACAGATGAATATAAATAGAGGTGTAGTGCTCCTCATTTGCAACACACACTCTCACTTGTGTAGCGCATTAATGGAGAAGAGAAGAGTAGCTGGAGAAGGAGGAGGATCAGGATTTGATCTCCTTGTTGGTTTTACCTTTTATCTTTTTGGGGCATCTATATTGAGGAAGCTTTTGCTGGGTTTTTCCCAGGATAAATCTTTGTGTTCCTTTTGTATGGTTGTGCTTGTCTATCTTTCAGTGATCCTGTTTATATGATTTTGTTATGAATTCGAAATGAAATACTAATGATCTAGATTAGCATATGAAAATTTAACAACCCCTGTGGCTGCTGCATATAAATATCTTCCTCCAAATCCCCATCGAGAAAGGCTATTTTTACATCTAACTGTTCAATATGCAAATATTCTACCACCACTAGACTTAAAATAGTTCTAATTGAAGTCATTTTAACAACAGGAGAAAATATTTCATCAAAGACTATACCTTTCTTTTGTGCAAACCCCTTTACAACAAGTCTAGCCTTGTACCGCTTCTTGCCTCCATCTTCTTCCTTCAACCTATAAACCCATTTATTCTACAATGCCCTTTTTTCTGCAGGCAACTTAACCAGATCCCAAGTCTAGTTTCTTACCAATGAGTCCATATTTTCATCCATGCCTTGTGTGTAAATTTGAGCACATAGATCTGTAGACAAATACACAACTCACAAAGTAGATCTCACAATTTACTTAGCAATTGAAGAATGCAACATCGCAGAAATGGCTTGCATCTGTGAATGCTTTCATTAATAAAAAAGTAATCAGATGATAATTACAATGAAGTAAAATGGCTTTAATAGCCACATGAAATTCGAATCCACATGAGGAAATTCGAATTGATAGACTCTACTTGACTGTAGGTAACTAAGACCTTGTCTAAATCACTATCGGAGGACTCGGTAGTTAACTAACCTTGTCTAAACCATAACTGGAGTTTATCGGAGCTCTAAAACACAACTCAAGTGTTACATTTAGTGTTGACTAAGGTTAACTGACTGTGGCAGGTGAGAAATGCACCCCACATGAGTGTAGTCAAGTAAACCTAGCGCTAACTGAATGTAGAGGACTAGAACTGAATGTAACTGACTCCTAACTTAGCTTGACTAGTGATTAACTAAAGTGAACTGACCTTGGTTAGTTTCGGCACTCCCAGTGGCTTCCTAAATTGTAGGGATTGGTCTAGGAGGCTCCTAAACTGATGAAATCAAGTGCAATCAGTGGCAGCGAGCCTAAATTAGTGTTCCCCACACTTTAGTAACTGAAACATGTGCCCCAATTAGGTCAAGTGGACCCAATGGTGTTAATGACTATAAATAGACTGGATGGACTCCTGATTTAGACATATGACCAAATTTGGACAAGGGAGGATTAATAATCCTAACACCCCCCCTGAATGCTAACTTGGACAAACTGTGGGCCCTGGTAACTAAGACCATAGGTCACCCATTACATCAAGTAAAATAAAGTAACTACTTAATACAAGGAGCTGGGGAAAAAACCACATGGGAAAAAATCCCTCCCTCTAGATAAGTAGGTAGAATCATGTCTCAAGTTTGAAAAACTTGAAAATATGTTGTTGCAATATTCATCTCTGTGAGGTAGTGAAGCATCATGCATGGTGTGTTGTGCATAGGTATTCTGGGGCCTGGCATGTATACTTCTCATTCTTCTCCAAAAATGATGATGGGAGTAAGGAGGAATGTAACCTTTGTCTCTTGCTAAATGAAGAGGTGTATGATCATATCCATTCTTCTGAATGTAGTAAGACTGAGCCCTTGCCATATAGCATCTTATAGGGAGTCTATTGCATCTCCCTGAAGGAGGTAAGATAGCATGACATAGCGCAAGAGTCTTTCCTTTCTGAGTATCAGGTGAGTTTCCAGTCATCTTCCTAGCTTCCAGTTTGGAAGTAGGGACTGAATCTAGATCTGAGTCACCCTGAATCTCAAGGTCATAAACTAATATAGATGGATCTGCAATACTAGTAGAAGCTGTAAAAGAAGTAGATGCAATGATTTTACCTTCCCTTGCAGATGGTTGCTGAGAGTGCATTGGTTCTGAAGGAGGCATGAAATGTGAGAACTCATATGCTTTTGAAGCATGATTTGTAGTACCCTTTGCTATGATTCTCCTAGTAGAGATATCTGTGATCTCCACTGAGTCAAGACCAAAGATCACTCGCTTTGGAGATCCATTATGGGTCATCTGATAGACAGATAACAAGTTTGAAGCTAGGGAGGGAACAAATAGCACATCTTTGAACCTTCCATGTTCAAGTTGGATAGAGCCCTTCCCCTTTGTTTTGACTTTACTGTTATTTCCCATCTGAATGCTAGGACCATCAAAGGACTAAAAATAAGAGAACAATTCTCTGGATGCAGCCATATGGTTGGAAGCTCCAGAATCAATGAGGAAGATAGGTTCTGATGTGCAGCAAGCCTTTGGTGCATGTCCTTTCCTTTGGTATTCTTCTTCTTCTTCTTCAGAGTTATCCTTGCTTGCACAAGCAGGTACATAAATGTTGTGCTTTTTCAAAATAAGAGCCATTTCATCAATTTTTCTTCTCATACATGAGCTTTTTGAATGGAAGCCCCTTCCACAGTAAGAGCAGAGGACCTTGCCTTTGCAATTCTTCTTGCTTCTCTTCGAACTTGAAGGTTATTTTGACTACTCTTTCTTCATAGGGGACTCATCTCTTTGCTTCCCTTTGTCATTCGCTACGTTATCTCCTCTTACAACTAGAGCTAGATCTTTGGGAGATTGAATGATCCCCATTTGGATCAATTTATCATTCTCAGAAATAAGAGATTGGATGAAAGCATTAAGAGTGGGCATCCTCCAATTTGGAGTAGTGATCCTTACTGTTTGGAAGGTGGATACAAAGACTGAGTAGTCTACATTGAGCTTTGTGAGAATAGCAAGGATGAGCTGATCTTCATCCTTCTCCACTTTGAATTGCTTCAACAGATATATCAGGTTCTTGAACTTTGTGAAGAATTCATTCAGAGATTCGAAATTGGATGGATTGAGAGTAATCAGAACATTTTCTAGCTGATGGATCCTCATCTCATCATGCTTATCAAATAGGGAGGAAAGATTGTCCCATACCATCTTGGGGGTCTTCAATTCTAGGATGTGGAACCAAAGATCTTTAGAAACTGAGGAGATCAAGTGTCCATGGGCTTCATCAAGCCTGTTCATGTACTTAGCTTTGTCTTTATCTGAATCTGGCTCGTCCTCTGCTTCTTCTATGAGTCTAAGGATCCCTTTGGTGTAGAGCATTACCACCATGTCTTCCTTCCACTGGTGATAGTTGAAGGGAGTGAGAGGCTCTATTAGATGAGCCATTTTGAATGTAGTAGGAAGAACTGAGCTGTTGTAGCGAATGCAGTGAGAAGAAAGGGCTGCTTGTAGCGAATGCTGTAAGAAAAGCTGATAACCTGTCACACAATCAAACATACAAAGTAAGGTCGACAGTCTACACTTTTGGAATTTCCTTCACACCCAACATAGTTGATCAAGCAAGCTTGATCAACAATTTCCTAACTTGGGATATTAAGTGGTAAATTCTCCGCTTCTGGTGCAGTACTGGAAAGAGCAATTTGCCAAAAAATGATCCGGCTGTAGATATGAGGAGGAGAGGAGTCTTGTCCACTGAGGCTTTGACACCATGTAAATTTGAGCACATATATTTGTAGACAAATACACAACTCACAAAGTAGATCTCACAATTTACTCAGCAATTGAAGAATAAAAAAGTGCAAAAATGGCTTGCAGCTGTGAATGCTTTCATTAATAAAAAAGTAATCAGATGATAATTAAAATGAAGTAAAATGGATTTAATAGCCACATGAAATTCGAATCCACATGAGGAAATTCAAATTGATAGACTCTTCTTGACTATAGGTAACTAAGACCTTGTCTAAATCACTATTAGAGGACTCAGTAGTTAACTAACCTTGTCTAAACCATAACTGGAGTTTATCGGAGCTCTAAAACACAACTCAAGTGTTACATTCAGTGTTGACTAAGGTTAAGTGATTGTGGTAGGTGAAAAATGCGCCCCACATGAGTGTAGTCAAGTAAACCTAGTTCTAACTAAATGTAGAGGACTAGAACTGAGTGTAACTGACTCCTAACTTAGCTTGACTAGTCATTAACTGAAGTGAGTGAACTGACCTTGGTTGGTTTTGGCACTCCCAGTGGCTTCCTAAATTGTAGGGATTGGTCTAGGAGGCTCCTAAACTAATGCACTCAAGTGCAATCAGTGGCAGTGAACCTCAATTAGTGTTCCCCACACTTTAGTAACTGAAACATGTGCCCCAATTAGGTCAAGTGGACCCAATGGTGTTAATGACTATAAATAGACTGGATGGACTCCCGATTTAGACATGAATCCCAATTTAGACATATGACCAAATTTGGACAAGGGAGGATTAATAATCCTAACACCTTGCTCCCACTTATTTCTAGTTTCTACTTGCATTGCTTCTTCATAACATTCTAGTTCACAAGAATCAGTCATCAATAAATAATACAGTGAAGGAGAGAATCGTTCAGGGGGTCTACTTAACATGGTATACTTTCTTACAGTTGTAGGAGTTTCAGGTACCTGTTGCTGCTCTTGATTTTTTGGTGCCTTTGGAACTTCATTTTATTTGATTTCATTAAGCACCATGTACTCTGTGTTTTCATTTTATTCTTTCTTTCCCTACAACTGATCTTTGTACATGACCTTTTCATTGAATACTACATCTCTACTCCTAATGATTTTGTGATTTTTAAGATCCCATAAGCGATAACCAAAATCATCAAACCCATATCCAATAAAGGTACATTTCTTGGATTTAGCCTCAAGCTTTGTTCTAAAATCTTTATCAATATGGAAAAATACTTCACAACCAAAAGTTCTCAGAAATGAGTATTTTACTTGTTTACCTGTCCATGCCTCCTCTGAAATGCCACCATCCAAAGCGCTTGAAGGCCCTCTGTTTATTAAATAAATAGCAGTGTTTACAGCGTCAACCCAAAACTATAAGGGAAACCCTACATGCAATCTCATACACCTTGCACGCTCCATGATCATTCTGTTCATCCTTTCTGACACACCATTTTCTTGTGGTGTTCCAGGGACTATCTTCTCTCTGCAAATCCCATTGTGTGAATAGTAACTGTCAAACGTCTTGCTAGAGTACTCGCCTCCATTATCAGATCTAATACATTTCAACCTTTTTTCCTGTCTCATTCTCAGCCAAAGCTTTTCCACTTCTTAAAATTATCAAACACATCAGATTTTTGTCTAATGCAATAAACCCAAGTTTTTCTAGTTGCATCATCAATAAAAGGAACATAATAACGAGAGCCACCAAGAGATTGTACATGAGCTGGTCCCCATACATCTGTATGGAGAAGCTATAACTTTTCACTCTTCTTTTGTTTCCCAACCTTGGGAAATCTAACTCTCTTTTGTTTTCCATAAACACAATTCTCACAGAATTCCAAAATTACCTGCTTTAGATCTGGAAGCAGTTTCCTTGAGTGGAGAATCTACATCCCCTTCTCACTCATGTGGCCAAGCGTATGATGCCACAACGTCGCACCTATTTATGTGGAAGCTACAGAGATATAATAATCACTATTATGAGGACAAAAATATAACGTACCTACCCTATCTCCTTTTTCTATTACCAGTGATCCTTTAGTGATATTCCACCACGTTTCTCCAAACGTAGACAGACAGCTGCTATCTCTCAACTGCCCTGTTGAGATCAGATCATTCTTTTCAGAGCAAGAATGTTCCTTACATCCTTTAGCAGCCATTCATTTCCATTATTTAACTTAATCCGTACCTTACCCTTTCCAACAATTTTACATGGTTCGTCATCCCCTAATAAAACATGTCCAAAATCACCTTGAACATAATCATGAAAGAATTTCCTATGGGGTGTAGCATGACATGAAGCCCCTGAATCTACTGCCTAGTAATCGCTAGTATTATCTAATGCAAGAATCAAAGCATATTGTAATACATCACCTGCTACATTTGCTTCCTAAGTAGTCTCTTGCTACCTCTCACCTTTCTTCTTTCGTGCTCAGTAGTCTTTCTTCAGATGTCCTTTCTTACCACAGTTCCAGCACTCTATTTTTCGAATCTAGACTTGGATCTTCCTATTTTAGACTTGCTACGATTTCCTGGGCTCCTTCCTCTCTCATTTTGTCTCCCTCTACTCTCCATGGTCAACGCATTACCTGATGTCTCACCTGTGCTTTTTCTTCACATTTCCTCACTAAGAATAACACCAACAACATCATCAAACTTAAGAGTGTTTGAACTAAGGACATAGTTACTTACAACCATGACCAAGCTATTCCAACTTTTTGGCAATGATCACAAGATTAGAAGAGCCCTAACCTCATCATAAAAGTTCACTTTTATAGAACTTAACTGAATGGTAAGTGTATTAAACTCATTTAAATGGTCAGCAACAGATCCACCTTTCGACATCTTCATATTAAATAAACACTTCATTGAAAATACCTTGTTAGAAGCTGAGGGTTTTACATAGATCTTACTCAATGCGCTCATCACACCCTCTATGGTTTTTTCTTTGAAATATTGAAGGCCATTGACGAAGCCAGGAACATCCGTATTGTTCCCAGTGCCTTTTTGTCAAGAACCTCCCATTCTTCATCCTTCATAGCTGCCGACTGTTTTGCTTTTCCACCCAACAACAGGTACAGATCCTTCTAGTAAAGATAGTCCTCCATTTGCATCTTCCATAACTAATAGAGTTGGCCATTAAGTTTCTTGACCCTAAACTTTCCTTCTTCCACCATTGCTCCCACTCGAATCAAGAACCCTTCTTTCCTAGGAGTTTACCGACCAAATAGACCTTTTCTCTCTGATACCAATTGTTAGAAAACATGACTGCAGAGCAATAACACATATACAGTTAAATCATTAAACAAGATGAAAAACACATTAAACACATTAAAAAGAGACACAAATATAATGTGGTTCACCCAAATGATGGGCTACGTCCACAAAAAATTGCCAGTCCTTTTATTACAGTCCATAAAGATGAAGGGATACAACCTACAACAAAACCGCTGCACTTCCTCTTCATGCTCTCACAGTCTCTCCCACACAATCACAAATTTTTTTTACAATACAAAATAATATCATACATAGTTGTGTTACAATTCTTTCTTTTATAGGGGAAATACCATGGGAAAATACTACGATTAACCCAATACCATGGGTTCGCAAAACTGTTGGCCAACACACATCCCAAACCCCCTTTTTCGGGGCGCTGCCCTGAACCCCAAGACAGGGGGAATGAGTGTATAGTACACCTGCAGTACAAGCAAAACTGAATAATATCTCTGGATCTAGAAGATCAGGCTCCACAACCAATAGAGACTATTCTTGTAAATTGAAAAAGAAACTCTATGGCCTCAAACAAGCTCCAAGAGCGTGGTTTTCTAGGCTGGACAACTACTTAAAGCAACAAGGATTTAAGAGAGGGGCCACTGAAAGATATCTCTACTTAAAACTCGAATATGAATATATGATCATTGTCATTGTTTATGTAGATGACATCATATTTGGAAGCAATTTACAAATATTAAGTGTAAACTTTGCTTCTAAAATGAAGAAGGAATTTGAAATGTCAATGTTGGGTGAACTAACATTCTTCTTGTGGTTACAAGTTTACCAAACAGAAAAAAGAATCTTCATCTCTCAAACTAAGTAAATCAAGGACATACTTAAAAGATCTAAGATGGAAAACTCCAAACCTGTTAGTACTCCTATGATCACAGGTTGTAAATTAAGTAAGGAAGATGAGTCTCTGGAAGTGGATCATACCATGTATAGATCAATGATAGGAAACCCACTATATGTAACAGCTACAAGACCAGATGTGATGCAAGCTGTAGGTTTGGTTCCTAGGTTCCAGTCTAGCCCCAAAGAAACGCATGTAGCTCCATTAAAAAATAATTTTCAAATATTTGAAAGGTACTATGGAGTATGGGTTATGGTACCCAAAAAGTCAAACTTCATCTTTAAAGAATTTACTGATTTAGATTGGGAAGGAAGTGTTGATGATTGAAAAAGTACCAGTGGAGCAACATTCTTCTTAGGAAATTGTTTGGTTTCATTGTTAAGTAAAAAACAATCTTCCATTTCACTCTCCACAGCATAGGCCGAATATATTGTTGCTACATCATGTTGTACCCATGTCATTTGGATGAAGCAGACACTAGAAGACTTACTTGTGAATTATGAGAACCCAATAATAATAAATTGTGATAATACCAGTGCCATAAATATGTCAAAAAACCTTGTCATGCACTCCAAGAAAAAACACATACCAATAAAATATCACTTCCTAAGAGAACAAGTATCCTAGAAGGTTGTCAAACTAGAGTATGTTGACACAAAAGAACAAGTTGCTAATATTTTCACCAAGCCACTACCCAAGGAAGCCTTTGAGCATCTTAGACAGAAGTTGGGAGTGATCCCCTTGAAACAGTTGTAGAAGAGGAAGCACAATCTCAGGGGGGCATATGATGATAGAGGGAGCTGTCAAAAGGAAGCTTTTTCCATTGTTGTCAAAGGGGGAGAAAATTGACTAAAAAAAAATGTTTCCATCAATGCTAAAGGGGGTGAATGTTGAAAATAGTTGTCAAATGATGTCAAAGGAGTTCAGAAATGACAAAACCAGTGAACATAATGCAAGAGGAAAATGATCGACAATGTACAGATCAATGGCTAGATTTGAATATGCAAAAGGATCAACGATTAAGATTGAATCCGCATTTGATCGTAGATTGGCGGTAAGGAGTGAACCCGTAAGGAAATCGATGGTTCAGAAGAAATCCGAAAGGCGGAAGGAGAAAAAGAAAATATAAAGTAATATGGGTTTTGTTGATGTAATTGTAACTTCGAAATGTATTCACTTGTATTTCTTATCTATTGTAACCCGATGTTTATTCTGGGATGTACTTGTGTCATGTCATGCCCCGATGCTCCTATCGGGAGGATCTATATTGTAAACAAGTCATGTCAAGTCATTATGGGTAACCCTCCTGTTGTCTAAGGTTTAAAGTCCCCGCAGTTCCAGGGCACTAGGGTTATTAGACTCTCCTATAGAGGTCGACCCTAGTAGGGTCTTAGTCATGTCTGGATTAGTATAAATAGAGAGCTGGACTCTCTATTTAGGACACATCTCACACACACTCAAGTGTAGCGCATAGTTGAGGAAAGAGAAGGCACTGGGGCTATATAGAAAGAAGGTTACTGCTGTCGAGAGATCACTTACTATTTTGGGTTTTACTTTGGTGTTGATTCTATCTCTGAGGAAGTTGTGGGGTTTTCTCCATTTATGGTTTCCCAAAGGAAAAACACTGTGTTCATTGTCTCTTGTGTTTGATTGCTATGCTTTTTGTTCTCTTAGTTAAAGATCCTAATGTTATGCTAACTTAATGTTAAAAATATAACATGGTATCAGATCTAACCTGAGAAGAATACACTGTGCAGCTACGAGAACTAGGGCTTCCTACTTTGTGGAACTCTCTCGACATATTTTCATCAAAAGAAGGTTGGAATAACTCTCCTCCCTAGGGCGCATCTTTTTGTCAAAGCATAATCCAATTCTGAGGTTTTTTCAGTTTTGGACTCGACACTACTGCCGAAAATTAGGGATTTTCATAGAAGAGGAATTTTTCAGTGAGCCGAGGCCTGGATTGATCTCCTCCCTAAAATCGAAGTTAGGGATAAAATTCAAAGCAATTGGTTGGACAGAACTCCGAAAAAGCAAAACCTAATTTGCTCCTGAAACAACTTTGCATGATTTCAGCTCCAAATCTAGATCCGACATCTTGACCTGGTAAGATCTGAATCTTTTGTATTTCCATTTGAGGTTCTCAGTTAACATGTCTCATCATAACAAGCTTGATGAAAATCTTGAGGGAGATAATAACTTCCGAGCTTGGAAGTATAGGATATCCCTGGTCCTGGAAGAAAATGAGTTGGACTCCTATATCAGTGAGGAGGTTCCAGTTCTAGAGGGAGATGAGGAAAAGGCCTTACATAAGAAGAAGTTGGTTATGGCAAAGAGAATCATTGCCGATTCTATCAAGTATCACCTCATCCCACAGGTGTCCTCTCTCAAGACACCTAAAGCTATGTTTGATGCCCTAACCAAATAGTTTGAAGGGAAGAACATCAATTAGAAGATAACTCTAAGGAATTAATTGAAGAATGTAAATATCCAGAATGATGAGACCATCCAGTCTTACTTCACAAGGTTCTGTTGGATCAAAGAACAACTAGAAGCTGTAGATGAAGAAGTGGAGAATGCAGAAATTGTAATGACAACATTGAATGGCCTCCCTAGGTCATGGGATTCATTCATCCAAGCAATTTGTGCCAGAAAGAAGTTAGTCAAGTTCAGCAGACTATGGAAAGAATGCTCTCAAGAAGAAGCTCGGATATCAGCTTGAGAAGAGAAGATGGGAAGTGAAGATCAAGCCCTCACAGTTCACTCCAAGAAAGGCAGAAGAAACTCTAATCACTCCAAAGGTAAGAACTTTCACCATAAAGATAACATTAGAAAGGACCTATCTAGATTGAGATGTTATACATGTGATGAAAGAGAACACTTTGCAAAATCTTGTCCTAGAAACAAGATTAACTCTCATAAGAAGAAGGGAAACAAGATAAGACATCATGCTCATGCTGCAGAGGATGATGAACCTTCCAAGAAGAAAACCAGATATGAAAGTGAAGATTCTTCCAGTGAATATGAATATGTTTTGATTTCTTCTCTTACATGAAACATTACTCATGGAAGCATTGATTGGCTTATAGATAGTGGGGCTTCCAAGCATATGACAGGATTCAAGGAATCCTTTGTGAAACTGTCAGAACATGAATCACCTCACAAGGTGAAGCTAGGAGATGACTACTAGTATCCAATAAAAGGTAGCGGGGAGTCCTCCTATAAACTAGAATCTGGAAAGTCTATGACAATGAAGGAAGTATTGTTTGTGCCAAGACTCAAGAAGAACCTTCTCTCCATATCTGCATTAGATGCAAAAGGAATGAGGGTTGCATTCATAGATGGTCAAGTCATCATGTGGCCAAAAGGAAAGACCATAGATGATGCAGTAGTGATTGGAGAACAAGAAGGAGGTTTGTACAAATTAAAGGGCCATCTAGAACAAGCATTGGTCCATGACACAGTAGAGCCAAATGAACTTTGGCATAGAATACTTGCACATGTGCATTACAGAGCACTACCTATTGCAAGCAAAGTTGTTGAAGGTCTTCCAGAAATCCAAGCAAAACATGATGGGGTCTGTAAAGGATGTGCGAAAGGAAAGAATACAAAGAATACATTTCCAAGTAGCGAAAGCAAAGCAAAAGGAATATTGGAAATCATCCACTCTGATGTATGCGGTCCTGTGTCATTAAGCTCACTAAGCGGGTATGCATATTATGTTTCTTTTATTGATGACTTTTCAAGGAAGACATGGCTTTACTTCATGAAGAATAAAGATGAAGTATTCAGCAAGTTCAAGGAATTCAAAGCCTTGATCGAGAATCACACTGAAAAGAAGATCAAGACCTTTCAATTAGACAATGGCGAAGAATTCACTTCAAATGAATTCAAAGAGCTATGCAAAGACTCAGGGATTAAGAGGGAGTTGTCCACTCCTTACAATCCACAATAGAATGGGGTTGCATAAAGGAATAATAGAACTATCATGGAAGCTGCAAGAGCAATGCTTCATGATCAAGATCTTCCAATGCATCTTTGGGCAAAAGCTTCCAGAACAACAGTGTATGTACAGAACCATACTCCACATAGAGTACTCGAGAACAAGACTCCTGAAGAAATCTTCTCCGGAAAGAGACCAGAAGTCAGCCATCTTAGAATATTCGGCTGTCCTGTGTATATACACAGTCCAAGAGAGAAGAGAACTAAATTAGATCCTTTAGGTAAGAAGGGTATATTTGTGGGATATTCTGAAAACTCAAAGGCTTACAGAATATACTTCCCAGGATTCAAGAAGATTGATATCATTAGGGATGTGACATTTGATGAAGACATAGCTTACAACAAATCCAGAAAGAAACCTAGTGAAGAATCTAAAGAAGCAGAAGCACCCAGGATTCATGATACAACCATGAATGAAGAAGCTCAAGAAGAAGATTGATAAGTTGAAGAACCACAAAGACTTGTAGATCCACCTCAAGAAAAGAATCCTCACAAGAGGAAACCTGCTTGGGCACGAGAAGTTATCTAAGGTGCGGAAAGATATGGGGCTCCAGAAGAGAATCACAGAGAAAGAAAGAGGACTAGATCCTGCTCCGGGTATGTAGCATTACTATGTGATTTCATTGATAAAGAACCTTCCAATCATGAAGAAGCAGTAGAATGGAAAGAATGGAAGGATGCTATGATCGAAGAGTATCAGTCGATCATGAAGAATGATGTTTGGGATGTTGTCCCAAGACCAGAAGGGAAGTCAGTTGTAACTTCCAAATATATCTACAAGATCAAGCATGCTGCAGATGGTAGCATAGAGAAATATAAGGCAATATTTGTTGCTCGTGGTTTCTCCCAGAAAGAAGGAATAGACTATGAAGAAACCTTTGCACCTGTATCCAGATACACTTCCATCATATTGGTACTTTCTCTAGCTGCAGTGATGAAATGGAAGATACACCAAATGGATGACAAGACTACTTTCTTGAATGGTGTAGTGGAAGAGGAAGTGTATGTGGAGCAACCAGTCGGTTTTGAGACACATGATAGAGAGTCTCATGTATGCAGATTGAAGAAAGCCCTGTATGATTTGAAATAGGTACCCAGGACTTGGTATGGCAGAATTGATAGCTTTCTATCCATTTTAGGCTTTACTAAGAGTAAAGCAGATTCCAATGTTTTACTACAAGGTTGAAGATGGCAACCCAGTGATGCTCCTACTGTATGTAAATGATCTCTTTGTAATAGTTATGGATGGGTTGATTGCTGATATGAAGAGGAAGCTTGCTGCTGAGTTTGAAATGAAGGACTTGGGTATGATGCATTATTTTCTAGGCATGGAGGTGTGGCAGAATGCAAATGGGATTTCCCTGGGACAAGGGAAATATACAGTAGAGATCCTGAAGAGGTTTGGGATGATGGACTACAAGGCTATGGGCACACCTATGGCATCAAACCTGAAGCTATTGAGTGATGCTTCATCAGAGATGGTTTATGCTACGATGTATCGTCAGATGATTGGGTCCTTGATGTACCTGACGAACACAAGACTAGATATTTTCTTTGTTGTCAACACCTTGAGCCAGTTCATGACAGATCCGAGACATGTTCACTTGATTGCTGCAAAGCATATTCTGAGATACTTGAGGGGTATAGTTGATTATGGGCTCAAGTATGAGTCGAATCAGAAGATTAACCTGGAGGGTTATGTTGATTCAGATTGGGCAGGCAGTGCCATTGATAGGAAGAGCACTTCAGGGTGTTGCTTTCGTATGGGATCCGGTGTGATCTCTTGGTTTAGCAGGAATAAATCCAATGTGGCACTTAGTACAGCTAAAGCAGAGTATGTCGCAACTTGTTAAGCTAGTTGTGAGGCAGTATGGCTGCGGAAGCTACTGTCTGATTTATTTGATCTCCAGTTGGATGCTACTTGTATACATTGTGACAACCAGAGTTGCATGAAGTTGTCAGAGAATACAGTGTTCCATGACAAGTCGAAGCATATCGAGATCAAGTATCACTATATCAGGGATATGGTGTAGAGGGGAGCAGTAAAGCTCCAGTATGTTGCGATGGAGGAACAGATAGCTGATGTGTTGACAAAGCCATTGGCTAGGGTGAAGTTTGAGTACTTTAGGGAGAAGCTTGGTGTTCTCCAGATAGAGGTTTCCTCCAAGGGAAAATTATCAGACCGATAGCCATTCTAACATGGTGAGAGGATTGTTTCCTTCCATGGTCAGATGTAAGGGCTGAGCCATTTTGTCATGGTGAGAGGATTGGTTCCTTCCATGTTAGATATGAGTGTTGAATCCATAAGACATTCTGATGAGTAGGTCAGATGTAAGGGCTGAGCCATTCTATCATGGTGAGAGGATTGGTTCCTTCCATGTCAGATATGAGTGCTGAGCCATTCTCATATGACTGTAGGATTGGTTCCTACATGATAAGATATAAGGGCTATTGCCATTCTTGGAATGGAGCTGCCTGGTGAGGTACCAGGAATACTTGGTCTAGGACTGAGGGCCATTCTGATATGACTATAGGATGTGCTCCTACATCATCAGATGTGAGCGCATGGCCATTCTGATGTGATTGAGGGATGTGTTCCCACTTGATCAGATATAAGGGCTGTTGCCATTCTTGGAATGGAGCTACCTGATGAGGTACCAGGAACCCTCAACCTGGGGTTGAGAGCCTTTCCATCATGATTGCAGGATGTGTTTTTGCATGGGTGGATGTAAGTGTAGAGCCTTTTCATCATGGTTGCAGGATGTGTTCCCGCATGGGTGAATGTAAGTGCAGATCCTTTTCATCATGGTTGCAGGATGTGTTCCTGCATGGGTGAATGTAAGTGCAGAGCCCTTCCATCATGGTTGCAGGATGTGTTCCCACATGGGTGGATGTAAGTGCAGAGCTCTTTCATCATGGCTGCAGGATGTGTTCCCACATGGGTGAAAGAGTAGAGCCTGTTTAGCATGGTTGCAGGATGTGTTCCCGCATGGCTAAATGTGAGTGCTGGGCCTTTCTGATGTGATTATAGGATTGGTTCCTACATGGTCAGATGTGAGTACTGGGCGTTCCTTTCTGATGAGTAGGTTAGATGTAAGTGCTAGACGGGACATTCTAACTTGGTGTCAGATATAATCGTTGAAGAAATACCTACATGGAGGCAAGGCCTACAACCAGCATGAAAAAGGGCTGGCTCTGTAGAACTTCCTGTGACAGGAAGAATCATGAGATAACACCCGTGATGATCCAGCGATGATGATCCAGCAGTGATGATCCAGATCAAGTGATGATCCAGATCTAGTGATGATGATCCAGATTGAGTGACAGTCCAGATCCAGTGATGATCTAGATTGAGTGATGATCCAGATCCGAAGACGAGGATGACTTGAAGACGAAGATGAATTGAAGATACATATGATGAGATGATCCAGAGAAGAAGACCAGTAATGAAAATTATGTCGAGAGAATACCTTCCTAGTTAAGAGGGAGTGTTGATGTAATTGTAACTTCGAAATGTATTCACTTGTATTCCTTATCTATTGTAACCCAATGTTTATTCCGGGATGTACTTGTGTCATGTCATGCCCTGATGCTCCTATTGGGAGGATCTATATTGTAAACAAGTCATGTCAAGTCATTGTGGGTAACCCTCCTATTGTCTAAGGGTTAAAGTCCCCGCAGTTCCAGGGCACTAGGGTTATTAGACTCTCCTAGAGAGGTCGGCTCTGGTAGGGTTTTAGTCATGTCGGGATTAATATAAATAGAGAGTTGGAATCTCTATTTAGGACACATGTCACACACACTCAAGTGTAGCGCATAGTTGAGGAAGGAGAAGACACTAGGGCTAGATAGAAAGAATGTTACTGCTATCGGGAGATCATTTACTGTTTTGGGTTTTACTTTGGTGCTGATTCTATCTTTGAGGAAGTTGCAGGGTTTTATCCATTTATGGTTTCCCCAAGGAAAAACAATGTGTTCATTGTCTCTTGTGTTTGATTATTGTGCTTGTGGTTCTCTCAGTTAAAGATCCCAATGTTATGCTAGCTTAATGTTAAAAATCTAACAGGTTTCTACAACCCGGAGTTTGCCCTGCGGAATGCAGATGGCAGAAGGCGTAAGGAAAAAGGAGAAAAAGAAAATATAAAGTAATATAGGTTTCTACAACCCAGACTTCGCCCTGCGGAATGCGGAAGGTGGAAGAAGAAAACGATTTTTTTTTCTTATATGCATTTTAGTCAAGTTGTATGGATACGTTTTATGGATTGACGCATAGGAAAAAGTCCACAGTGGATCAATGAATCAAGATGGTTGAGGAAAGGATCTATTGCAGAAAGTGAAATTCAGAAGAATTTTTGGTGAAGAATTATCATTGCGAAGAGGCAATTCTGGTAAAATTGTGTTGCAGAAAGGTATGCCTGATAAACTTAAATAGAGTTAAATAATTGTTAGAATTAAGAATTGAGTCTTCATGAAGAGACACAATCTAAGAATGAAAAGGTGCAACAGTGAAGAGATGCACTCACAGAAAACGTGTTAGAGGGTATTTATAGATAGAATGATGAGTGAGAGAAATGTCTTCGCAATACAATTTAATGCAGTTGTAGCAGATAGAGACAAAATAAGTATTAGAGATAGAAATCGTAAATAATATCTAAAGATCATACAAAAAAAAGAGGGTGGTAGGGTGAATCTAGGGCAGGCATCAAGCCTGTAGGGGGTTGTAACCTCCTTCCAACAGTAGCTGGTAAATAAGGTGTAGTAGCATCATGTCAGTAGTAGATGAAAAAATGGGGGGTTGTATACTCCTTCCAGTAATTGCTGGTAAATAGGGTGTGGTACCGTCCTTGTATGTTGTAGAAGGAAGAAACTATTTGTAAATATAATTTTGCAGTAATAGGACATATTGGTGGTTTTTTTTCCCAATTGGGTTCCACGATAAAGTATGTGTTCTATGTTTCTTGTTGATTCTTAATTGTGGTTTTTAAGTTATAAAAAGTTATCAATACTGATTCACCCCCGCCCCCCTCCCCCCTCCGTCTCAGTATTGTCCAATATTCTAGCAGGTTTACTATTTTATTTGGTCATCATAGAGTCATGAGGTAAATCCTCCATAGTAAGTTGGGTCATTAGTACCCTAATGAATAGTATAATATAATGTTTTGAGACTTCCTACATGAATTCATCCTATACGGTTGAGTGGGGCTGACTTGATTAGGCTAAAAGTCAGTTGGCTCAATGTGTATAAACAGAAGAGTTGTGGTTCTTATTTGGACACATAGACACTCACTTGTGTAGTGCTTAGGAGAGAGAGAGAGAGAGAGAGAGAGAGAGAGAGAGGAGGATAACTGTTTTGGGTTTATATCTTATACATCTTATACAGAGAAAGTTTTGTTGGGTTTTCTTCCCCTTTAGGGTTTTCCGGGATAAATATTGTGTCTATCTTGTGATTGTGTTTCTATCAAAGACTCCGAATATGCTACTGCTATGATTTTGAATTGAAAACTAATGATATCTAGTCTATCATATTAAATATTAACAATACATACATTGTGAATGTCTGCCCACAACAACTTTTGATCCTTAAACTTTTAAATTTTACATCCCAACACCTTTCATTCCTATAATTTTTCCATACCATCCCACGTTGCGCATTGAGTTCACTGCGTGCAACTCTTGATTCCTTTCCCGGTGACAACCCTTGTTGGAGAAAATATAAAAACCAGATCCTGGGAGTCGTCAGACCACATCATCAAATGGCTGCACTGGTCCATCTTATTCAAAGGTATGTTATATTTATGTTTTACTATATATATGTCTATGTGTGTGTGTGTTGTTACTTGTTTAATAGTCAAGATTGAGCACTTTCCTTGCACCATGAACTCTATCCTTAGATCCGATTGATCTAAAGTAGGTGTTTTTGCACATAGTTAGAAAAAAATCTCCACTACACTATTTGTTGGACGGTGTTCTTGGTTTGCAATTACTATCCATTATTAAAACTGTTAAACTTAAAAGAAGGCAGAATTCGTGGAAGGATTTCAGTGATCCACACATAGAATATTAATGAGACTCCAACTACTTTTATTATAGTTAACTCAACAGATCCAGATGATGGACGACTCGGATCAATGCTAAAAACATGACATCACACCAAGATCATTGAGAATATGCATGTGGAATCTACGCTTGTCCTCCAGGGATGAAGACAATCGAATCACTAAGTTACTACGCACCAAGTAAATTTTTCAGCACATAGAGATAACCGCATCTCTGTAATCAATAGTTACATGAAGAATATATGAAGAAATTCGTTGTGAATTTTAATTCAGAGGAAGAATCCAGAGATCACGGATGCTCGAAGATTGTGCATAAACTAATTTTCAAGAGGGACAAGAAATATATATCAAGGAATATAGGGACAAGGAGCAAGATCTCATCACTTGATCCACTCATACACACTAATTGAAAAAAATATCATAAATAAATAATTGATTAAAAGAAACCATACCTTTTTTTTATCTTAGAAGATACGGAGTGAGCATGCCTCTCATTCAATAAAATTATATAAATGGAGCCGATGTTTACAAATACATGATCAACTCTGCATGAGATATTGATAATCTCATATCTTTGATTATTTGTAATCTCTTGAGTGAACGCAAAATAATGCATAGTCGATCGTGATTGAAACAATATTGGCCCATCTTTAGTGAACGCAAAATAATGCATAGTCGATCGCGACTGAAACAATATAGCCTACCTATGACGGGAGTAATAATAAATATTCACACGTTGGACTTATTTTCACGCAACTTTGGAACTCGTTATTATTTTAATTAAAAAAATTTATTTTTTCAATAATTTTTTTTAATTTTTAACTTTTTTTAAGAAGAAAAATAGTTGTTCCTTGGTATTCATATGAAACAAAGGTAACGGTTATATCACATATAATGTCATTCTCAAATACCATAGCATGTCTAACATAGAGGGGAAACAATCTCAGTCTCACAATGAGATACTTCCCTCCATCATTAAGCTGAAACATAGACTCTTACAGACAGATACAATGCAATATCATACATCCAAAAAATAATCCACATACAACAAGAAACCATAGGAAAACATCCCAGCTCCATCACATATTTCCAAAGATTTCTACAAGAGAATACAAGAAGAACCGAGACAAGGCTTATCCAGGGAGGCACTCGTGGGAATGCCATATCACTAAGATAAAAGAGGAGAACAAAGTCTACCTCATACATCCAAAAGATGTAAAATTATAATCCTACCATACTCATTAGAAAGAACATCAAATATGTCAGATGGAGTAGGCTAAGCTCATAGCTAAAAGAGTTGCATTGATCCATTCCCAACATATTCACCTTTAAATAATTCAGTGAATTGTAGGTGGCCAGAGGCCAAGGAGAGTGACTTCTTGGATAGGCCATTGTCCTTCTCATTGTATTCTCTGTAAACATGAAGAAAATCAAGAGAGAGAAAGGATGATTCGAGTTCCTTGATATTTCAACACCATCCATCCAAATTGAGTGCTGAAAGGGAAGCTTTTCCCTTGACCCAATTAATAATGGCAGAAGAGTCTGCACGGACATGAATAGAAGGTAAACCAAATTCCTTTGCAACCACTAGCAAAGCCCAAAGTGACAAAAGCTCAGATCTGGTATTTGTCATTTTCCCACAACCCATCTTTATGTTGAAATAGTGTTCATGGGTGATTAAAAAATAAACCCCAATCCCTCCAATCATGTTAGCTGAAGCCCCATAAAAAAAACTAGATGGATACTTAGTGACAGGTGCCAGACCAATACATATCCTCTTGGGATTCTTTTGATCAGCCACAGGATAAGTATGCAACTGATCCAATATATTTTGATAAATGTAACTTGAATCTAGCTTATGGTCCTCAAATATGACTCTATTCCCGGTGAGCCACAAATTCCATGAGATGAAGAGATGTAAGTGGAGAAGTTCCCTTTCTCTATTAAACCACAAATCCAGGTTTTCTACAAAAGAAGGCTCTTTCCAATCCAATGCCAATTGGAGTATCCCGCTGAGACAGTTAATAATGTTGCGAGTCAAAGAACATGTAGAGAACAGATGGTTGACAGATTATTCACCAATCCTGCACAAGGAGCATCTGTTGGGACCTGCCCAACCTTTCTTGATTAAATTATCCCAGGTATTGATAGAATTTTCCAAACACAGCCAATTGAAACAGATCAATTTTAAAGGAATGTTCCACTTCCAAATGAGATTAAGTGCATTGACAGGACGGTCTGTGAGTAGGCTTGAAGTAATGAGTTCATAGGCTAATTTAGCATTGACCATTCCCGTGGATTTGTTGAAAATCCAGAGCATATCATCCTTATTCTCATTGAGTTTGATGCAAGCATGATTTAATTTATTAACATAGTCAGTCCATTGGTCCTTCCACGAGCCACCCAAATCAAAATCCTCTGCAGAGAGCCAATATGCCTGAGAGAAAGTACCAACCCCCAGGTTATGGGCATGTTTGAGAGATGTAATAGCAAAGTCTTCCAAATAATCTCTAAGATCCTTCGAGAGTACAAAAACAAATTTCAAACCAGCCATAGGATCAACACCAATCCATATTCTTTTTCCATCCCCAACCTTCCAGCATAAGTGCCTGGTGATCCAAGGAAGAGATCTAATGAATCCATTCCAAATATAGGATGTTACATGCACTATAAAGTCTTGATGATGCAACCAATCATCAACAAACAGATCTTTTATAAATTTATGCTTTATAATGTGGAACCAAATTCCTTCACTAGTGAGAGCCAACCAATAGCTTTTCATTATAAGAGATAAGCTAAACCGTTATAAATTCTTGATATTCCAACCACCATACTCATATAGTTTTGAGATAGTATTCCAGTCAACTAAGAGCAATTTGTGTTTCCCACCAACCTTTCCCCAAAGGAAATTAAAGATGGATCGTCTGAGACAATGCAAGATGGATTTGGGAATTCGAGCTAAAGTAAGCCAGTGCATAGCCAAAACCATTAGCACAGATCTGACCAAAATCAACCTACCTCCCAGAGATAAAAGTCTATAGGTCTAGTTGCTAATCCTTTTTTCGAAACTTTAAATAATCCAGCACTAATCATTGGTACAATAGCCCAAAGGCTTGAGATGGTAACCAAGGTATTTAAATCCAGCAGCAAGAGGTTCCATTTTATAATGAACCATGGAGAGAATATGATATTTGGTTACCTCATCTATCTCATTATACAGAAATGAAGACTTCTCAATGCTAATCTTCATACCTATATCCGAACAGAAAAGATCCATGATTTCTTTATAAGCTTTCCATTCTTCTAGGGTCCCCAGCCCAAACAAAATAACATCATCCACAAATAGTAGATGTGTTAAATTCAAGCTAGAAGAAACCTTAATTCCAACCATTTTCCCACTTCTCTAAGCATTTATAATGAGTAAACTTAAGCTTTCAATAACCAAGATGAAAAGGAGGGGAGAAAGAGGACATCCCTGTCTGATACCACGGGTTGCAGGAAAACATTTGTGGGAGTTCCATTGATTAAGACAACAAAATTCAAGGAACAAACACACCCCATAATCCAATTGACCCCATCCAAAGGTACACCAATCTGTAAGAGGACTAATCTGAGAAAAGTCTAGTTAACACGATCAAAATATTTAACCAAATCCAGTATGAGAATAAAAACCTTATGCTTTTTTAGCTTAATAGAGTGCAGAAGTTCCTGGGTAATGCCAACCGGCTCTATAATCTATCTATTATGGAGAAATCCAAACTGATGGGCTAAAATAAATTTGTCTAGGTAAGGATTCAGTCTAATGGAAGCTAACTTAGAAATGGTCTTATAGACCACGTTGCAAAGAGAAATAGGCTTGAAGTCTGCAAAAGAGAGTGTCTTATCACACTTTGGTATGAGTGAAATGAAGGTAGGATTTAAAGCACATGAGACCTTACCTTCCAGCCTAGACTGTTGAACTGCCCTTAGGAGATCATAGCTCACAAGTTCAAAGAAACTGAGAAAGAACTCAATAGTCCAGCCATCAGGCCCATGGATGTTATCCTTTTTGAAGCCTTTAAGGACACCTTCAACTTCAGTAAGAGTAATTTCTGCAAGAAAATCATCCCTTTCTTCCTCCTGGACAAAGGTAGGGAAGAACCTAATGAATTTAAGTTGATCCACAATGTTTGTGTTATCCTCATTAGTAAACAAGTCAGAGAAGTGATAAGCTCGCATCAGTTTGAGTTGAGCCTCCTCCTCAACCATAACTCCAGCCTGGTTTTTTAGGGCCCAAATAGACTTGGAATTCCTTCTGGAAGATGCATAAGAGTTAAAGAACGTTGTATTCACATCACCTTCACTGATCCAGTTTATCCTACTCTTGAGTCTCCAAGTTAGGACTTGGTGGGCTAGTAGAGAATCCTTCCTATTCTTGAGCTGTGAAAGCTGAGCTGCTTCACTGTCATTCAAAATGCTAGAGATCCGAGAAGTGAGGATAGAATGAATGGTCGGATCAATCTCAGAAATCTCTATGGCTTTGGCCAAAACCTGCTTCTTTCCAAATCTTTCACCTAACCTTTGATCCTCTTAAGCTTGTACCTCTTAAGCTTGTAGGTGAGGACAGACATAGATTCAAAGGATGAGTGTACTTCGGTCTCCCATGAGGATTTAACAATGCCAAGAAAATATTTCTCCAAGATCCATGCCCTGTTAAACTTGAATGGATAAATATGAGAGGTAGGAAAACATTTCCATTCCAAGCAAATGGGAAAGTGGTCAGAGATATTTGAAGGAGATATCCAAGTTCTGTAATGGCTCAGAGAAGGGAGAAAGTTGATAGAAGCCAGGAATCTATCCAACCTTTTACTTACCCCTTCCAAACCCACACGGTCGTTTCTTCAAGTAGGACCAGGATAGGTGGGAACCAAGTCTACCATATTAGAGGAGTTCAAGAGATGAGAAAAGAAGGGAGACAAATGATCAATATGATCTTTACTTCCCCAGATCTCAGCATTTGCGAGGGTGAAGTTTAAATCTCGAGCTAGTATGATATTAGGGAATTCAAAGATGCCCCCAGCCAAGACATTATTGCAGAATACATCTCTATTGTTATAGGGCCCATAACAATTTATGATAGAGAAGATAGAGTCAAGACCCTTGAACCTAGCCTTGACCATGATACCAGAATAGGAATGAAAGGCTTTACAACAAGTAAGCCGAGGATTCCAGACAGTAAGAAGACCACCCAAGCGACCACTAGAATCAAGGGCACAAAAATCCTAGCCAGACTTTAACTTAGAGAATGGACGAAGGGAAGAGTAATGATCACACGTCATTTCTTGAAGCATAATCATATCTAAATGTTAAAGTTTATATATGCTTTCTAAAAAAATTCTCTATTTTATTTAGAAGTTATACAAATATAAATTATACATTACGAGTAGTTGAGACATTATTAGTCCTTTCAGCACTAGGGACTATATGGACTATACCTTTCAATATGTGATAAAAAATTGCCAACAATATCAATTGATGCTAATGTATCATCATTTCAAATATTTTATGTTTCTCAAAAGTAATGGCTTAAACAAATTTTTCTTTCAAAATTACTGGAATGTGATATTGCTTTTATTTCATTGGTTAATAGGATTGATTCGATGATACACATTTTGTTGGAGAGGAAGGATTGATTTGATTATACACATTTTGTTGGGGAGGAATTGCTTAAGATAAAAAAAAATGAAAGATAATTTTTTTAAAGCTCTTTGTTATATGAGAGGATAATTGTAATGGTGTTTGTGGTGGATATCCATGTTATGGAAGATGAATTGTCTTCTTAAAATTAAGTTATTTTTGTAGTTAGCATTATATAACAAAGTCTTGGTTTGGGATATGGTTAAAAGGTTTTGTATTGGTCGAGGATGGTTGTCACTATATAAGTTCGTGGATATCTATGATATGGAAGATGAACTATCCTCTTAAAGTTAAGTTATTTTGTGGTTGGCATTACACAACAAAGTCTTGGATTGGGACAACATGGTTAAGGTGTTTTGGATTGGTCCAAGATAATTCACATTATATAAAGAAGAGAATGAATCCATAGAACATCTATTCATACATTTTCCATACACCGAAAGGATCTAGGAATATGTGATACCGATTAAAGGCACACTTTTCATATGGCATGGTAGGAACCTACATGAAGCATATCACATGCATACAAATAATGGGGCTTTCAATGATCTTTTGACTCTTCCTGATTTACTGATGTGGGGAACCTTCCTAGGAACAATGCTATCTTCAATGAGGTACATATTGCTCCTTCCATTTATGCCTCAATGAGCCTAGTTATTCTTGATCTCTTCCCATGGGATATAAGACCACAAAGGCCACGAAGGGTGGTGGAGGAACATATCGACAAAGAAGGGTATTGGGCCTATTTTGATTGGGCTTCTCGAGGCAGGCCTCCTATTGGTGGAGCTAGAGGTATCCTATATTTCTTCTATCATCACTGGATACAATTCTCTATAGGTGTCGGGGTGAGCATGAATAATTGCGTTGACTTAATGGCTTTAAAATTGATTCTTTTGCTAACCCATTCAAAAGGTGCTCAGAGCATTCCATTTTTTGGTGATTCTAAGTTGATGGTGGAATGGATGAGACTTAATGGATTTCCCAAGAATATACAGATCTATGATTTATATGAGTAGTTGAATAGAATTAAGACACTTTTTCAGAAAACTACCTTTCAACACATCTTTAGAGAAAGAAATTAGATGGTCGATAAACTATCCAAATATGGTTTACAAGAAACAAAAGTATATTGGCACCTATGTGAAAAAGAACGTGATTCCATTATGGAATTTGATCCAATACCACATCCCAAATGATTGAAGTTTCCACCATCTTTTTATTATAAGAACACTTCTATGAACTAATACATAGGAATTAAAGTATCAGTTATTAGAGATTTTATGTGTTGTTATTTATTGACAATCGATATATTGGTCTCTTATATACTATATATTGTATGTGTATCACAACATGAAGCTTCTAAACTATGTTTTATGTTTATCTAAATATGTATCCATTTTGATATCAGATCTTTACACTAATAGGTCTTTACATCTTAGAATTTGGGGTGGACTAGCACCTATGTTTTTCCTAGATTGCGTGAAGATGAGGTAAGTGTACTGTCTATATTGATTTTATGGCAGCCATTTAAAATTTGAAATAAATAATTATAATATATATATATATATATATATATATCAAAAATAACTTGTAGTTGATGCATGGATAAGTGGTAGCTAATGTATGCATAACTCTTAGTTGGTGCATGGATACGGAGCTTCATGCCAAAAAACAAGTAACATATAACTTATTATTTGTGACACTTAACTTGTGGCCTATTAGTGTTCACCGACCACAAGTTAAGTGGTTGTGCTAGTTTGATAAGGCTTTTATATGCCTCTAAAAGGGTGGTTTATTTAAAAGAAATAAATTGCATTCTATTTTTCGGGGAAAAAAACAATGGTTTCCTTTAAATCAATATAATTGCATGCTACCATCCCAATGCAAAGAAGACACCAATCATTAATAGATGCAATTTATTATGAAATATATTGTCAAAACAATTAAGTTGATATTTTAAATGAAACTATCACTAACGTATATTTATCCTAAACCCAAACTCATTAATCATTGAGAGAGATCAAATTTCTTGATGTGTTAATTTTTTTCTTTGTGTCTAAGAAATTTAAGATACATGGTTTTAATTCTTGTAGTGTTTATGTAAAATTTAAAATTAAGTGCACTTATGTTGCCAAATAACTTAATTTTTTTAAAGTTTTTGTCAAGTATGTTATCTTACATGACATCATCTCCCCTATATTGGACACCAAAAAACCTTTATACTCTTGATGCAATTAACAAAAGTCACATGTTCTAGTCCTAGATAGTGCATATGAACTTTCTTTTTCCACTGATTAACCAAATTCCATTCTTTCCTTGAGCTTTACCAAAGTCCATTTGTTATTGATCTAACACAATATTCTTAAATTGATTCCATAGTCATAGACAACGTTAAACCAAATAATTATCCACTTTCTCAATATTTAAAATAGACTCAGGATATGATAAATGCTCGTTCCATAGAGGTTTAAGTTTGACAATTTATGGACAAATAAAATACAAAGCATTGTATTACATCCTTACAACATTATATCATAAGATATTAGCCAATGATAATCAACTTCTTTTGAAATCCTTTATACTACATCCTTACAACATTAAATCATAATATGTTTGCAAATAATAATCATATTTTGTTGAAGTCCTTTAAGCTAGTCTAGTCATCTTTTATTATTTTGATAAAGCCATCAAAAGTATATTTTACCAAAAATATTAAAATAATTATTTAAATCACAATAAGATTACATCTTTAGAACATTAAATCATAAAATATTTGCAAATAATAAATCATCTTTCTCTGAAATTCTTTTAAGCTAACTTGTAAATAAAAACTTGATACTTCACAACTATATTTATCTTATTTAATTTAAAGTTAATTTTACAATTTATAAAAAGAGTTTCCCATTAACGAATATGCTATGCTTATGCTTATATTCTGTAAAGACACATGGTCTAAGTGTATCTCATTCGGACAATCTATCGTTTTAACAAATACTAAATTCCTACCTTCATATTTTATTAAGTTTTGTTGCTTTCATGGTAAGTGCGATTGATTAAAGAGGTGACTGAGAGAGAATCAAATCCAATGAGTAGTCAATTTGCTAAACCAAAATATATAATGCTTTCACAAGGTGAAAGGAGGTTCATTTCTAACCTACCAAAATGAAAAGAAAAAAAAAAATTAGAATCTCGTGATTTGATTAGAAAGTTATTCAATGAATTTTGAATAATTCTACTCCACCAAAAGAATATGTTATATAATTCACTTTACCTCCACCAAAATTATGCAGAAAAAAGAATCCCAAGAATGACTATCCCTCTATAAATATATCTAACACTACACTTTTTTTCATTTTAAGAATACTAAATTCCTAATCTCAAATTTCTTTTTAATTATTAATTATTATTAAGTTTATAGCAAGCGAGTGGGAATAAATTTTGGCTAGTGGTCAATTTGCATGATTCTCATGCTAAACCTAAAGGATATATATTTTCAGTCAAAAGTTTTTCAAAAGCAATTATTCGAGCAGTCATAGGATTAGGTAACAATTTATACATAAAGATTTGTGCAACATTAAATATAAATGAGTGAACTAAAAACAAGGATCATGCAATTATTCTTGTGTTGGCACTATCCATTTCCACCTTGCAACATATTATTATATCAAAGGTGCTTTCTATGGTTGAATATATTAAAAGTTTTGGATGTCTATGTGATCATTTCACGAGTCAACTCATGTGTAACACATGGATGCTAATCTTTTTCCATCTTTGGGAAATCCTAGCATTGGACTTTAAAGATAAGGGCCATGGAGAAATTGAAATTTACGATATTGCAAATTATATATTGCATAGTGAAAATGATTCAACTAATATGTAACACATGGATGCTAATCTTTTGCCATCTTTGGGAAATCCTAGCATTGGACTTTAAAGATAAGGGCCATGGAGAAATTGAAATTTATGATATTGCAAATTATATGTTGCTTAGTTAAAATGATTTAGGTGGACTTTTTATAGCTAATGGGGTCATCTTTTGGTACATCAAGGTGAAAAGTTTTCAAAAGAGGTGGGAAAATAGATGGTTTAGACATGGACATTATTTTATGATATTGCAAATTATATATTATAGTAAAAATGATTTAAATGGATTTTTTTATAGTTAATGGGTTCATAATTATGTATATTAAGACGAAATTTTTTAAAAGAAGAGGTGGGAAAGTAGATGGTTTAGACATGGGAATAATGCCCTAAATAAGAGCAAGGAAGTTGATATAAAAAGAACAAGGTAATTTCACAATAAGTAATATATTAGAGTGAAGGGACAAGTTATACATGCTTAAAAGTCTATATCTCGAGAAAGTATTTTGAAATCATTATAATGTAATGTTTAAATAGAAATTTTGTGTTCCAATTTTACCTTTATCTTAGGAGGTCTTAAAGTTGGACAATTTAGATTGGGGTGATGCAAATGTATTATTCATATAAATTTTATGTATGATGAACATATATACTAATATCTTCTACTTTAGCATAGTTAGAGGTTTTAAGGTTTTGCAACTCTAAGGTATATGATATATCAATTTTATGNTATAATTTCTCTATGGAGCTTATATATATATATAAGCTCCATAGAGAAATTATATTATAATACAAAAAATAGTAAGTACAGACACAAGAGTATGAAGATGTTTAAGAGCCCATCATGGATTATCACAAATATGAGCCAACTAAACTTGAAAATAAACAGCCTTCCCATGCATGAATAGTCATCTAAAATCCTATCTCTATGTGCCTTCCATGAGCGACAAGTCAAAAAACTACTGAGCGGGATTATGCGAGAGTACATGTTCAAAATAAACATAATATCAAAACAACCACTGAGGGCCTTGAAGTCTAAACATAAATTACTAACAATTGCAATAGTGAGGCTTCTATGAAATCTAACCACTACTAGAAAGCTAGAAAAGATAATAACAAATAAATTACTCAGAGTTGCATCCATCTTCAGCTTCATCAGGATTCTCTTCCAAAATTGGACAGCGATAGTCCATTGAGCTTGAAGAAATTTCAAGAGATTTTTTCACCAAGAGCGTCTCTATTTTCTTGAAGAAGGAGAGGTCCAAAGAGATCTTCTCTCCATATGATTTCTCTTGTGGCCGCTCATAGAAACAATAATAGTATTCTTATGAGCCATAGGGGGGTCCATTATAGGCCTTGTTCTTGGTTTTAAATCGGATTTGAGACCAAAGAAGGAATCTACGAAGGGGAAGAATGAAGAGCCAAAACGAGAGAAGGAGAAGGAAAGGGATTGTTATCCCTGCTAGAATCCTGTGACTACATAAGGACTTGAGCCAATATATTTTTCATTGACTAGTAGTGCCTGCAACGATCCTGCACTCTGTGGACAGTTACCTATTGAATCACGACCTCTTCTTCTTAGTCGTCTACCATTGTTCTTAAGTGTCATGGAATGGAGTTTTCCTACCCACTATTAGAGGAGCCTTTGTTCCCTCGATGTCTTGAGATTTCTCTTACTCTATCAGTGTGCTGAGGGGTGGCTCAGAGCCTTCTAGACATGATTATGCTTGAAGGGAGGAGGATAAAAACTGCAACTTTCAAATGGGAAGGCCGATCAGGGAAACAAGAGAGATAGAGCAAGAAATACACTAAGAGAGAGAGATAGTGGTTGAACTCTGCTAAGCGTGAGCCAACCTGAAGAATTATTGTTTCCAAAACCTTGGAAAGAATCCCAATCTGTAATTCCCCTACCAATCTCTAGGAAATGGGAACATTCCCAACCTAAATCCATGAAATAAACCTGTAAAAGAGTTGTAAATTTGTTGTAAGGAGGTGTGATTACCATCATACCACTGTTCACCATGTTCCAAGCATGAAGGGCAGGAGCATCAAAGCCAAGGTCTTCGAAATCTGAGGTGTATTAATTCGCATGGCGATTAAATCAAGCATTTCCCAAGTGGTGGCCAAGAGGAGATCTGATCTCACACTAACGTGCGCTAGGCGATTTGAAAATACACCCATATTCGAGGTAATATAAACTTATATTATGTAGATTCACAATTAAGTTTTTTTTTTTTTGTATTAAATGTACAAACATAAATACAACTGTGAATAACCCATATTAAAGTTTACAACCAAATATCAAATAAATTGTAACATCTATGATTTTGTACCCATATGTTGGTCCAATATAATATTTTAGACAACTAAAAATTATGTACTACTACTAATCATGCTTGCATCATAATGTTACTTTTTTGTGTTATTTATCTTTTCTATTTTTAATCAACAAAGAAATATGTCACCACTATTATAGGTGCATCTAAAAATTATGATCTCACTAAAAATCAAACATTAAAAAGAAGGTCACTTTTATAAAATAAACTAACATGGATCCATGTTAACTCCAAATCTATCAAGTATTGAGAGAGATCAAATACCTAGAGGTGCAAAGCCTTTTTAGAGTGTAAGATTTGAGTAAAGGTTTGCACCTTAAGGGATTTGATCTCTTTTGATGTTTGGTAGATCTAGACCTAAGATGAAACTATGTTGGTTGTAAGCCACTTGAGAGTGTGAATTTTTATATTGTGAAGTATTAAGAAATGATTTTTAAGGTGTTGTTTAGTGGAAATAGGGAAATTAACATCATTAATTAGGTGAAATGGTCCAATAAAAATGGAGTATGTCATATAATCCATGTCATGGAATTTAGAATGAAGTTGAGTGATGGAAGAGGAATGAAGGAGCATAAGTGAGTGAGAGAGCACATAGTACACCCATAAAAAAACAAGTTAAGAAATAAGCTAATGCAAAAATAATTATTCTAGTCATATATTTAGAATGAGTGGTGAATATGGTCCCAAATAGGAAAAGTAATGGATAAATAATCTTGTGTGTTGATTACATGAATATGATAAATATTGCTTGAAATATAACTATCCATTACCTAAAATGGATCAAATATTGTAGAAGGTGGTAGGATCTCGAGGGATGTCTACGTTGGATGCTTTCATGGGATATAACTAGGTTAAAATGGACCCTATATATTTTATGAAGACCACATTTACCATGTTATGGGGCACCTTTTCTTTTGAAAAAATTCATTTTCTACCTTTCAAACAACCATGGTATTTTCCTTTGCAAACATTAAGGATACTTTTCTTGTCATATATTTGGATGACCTCACATTTTTTTCTAAGAATCTCAGTGACCATGTGCAACACGTAAGGTACATGTTTAAGTGGTGTTGAAGGTTTTGTAGATCATTAATTCCTAAAAAAGAGTTCATATGGAAGATGGAAACTTGTTGGGTCATATTGTCTTAGCAAAAGAAGTCAGGATTGATCTTGATAGACTTAAAAAAAAAAACTATAACTTACCCTAGGAACAAAATGACTCTACAATATTTCTTCCAAAAGATCATTTTTATTATAATATTTATTCGAATATTTATTCCCAATTTTCTTGAATTAACAAGACATACTACCAAAATGTTATAAAAGGATTATAATATCTTATGGGATGATGAGGCCGCATGCTCATTTTCAATGATAAATAAGTATTTGGGACAAAATTGATTCCTAAGTATCCTTAAATATGGTATACATTTTATGAGATTCTCATTTTCTTTAAAGCACACCATAGTTGTTGTATTTATATAGAAGAATAATGAAGTACATGAAGAACTAGTTCTTTTTTTCAGAAAAAATACCTCTAAGATGTATAGGTCAAATATAATATCATGGAAATAAAGCACATACCTTGTTCAAAGCCCTAAAATATTTAAGAGTATATTTTTCAGGCCCAAAGCATTTCTTTTGTTCCCCATACTTCAATAAAGGATATACTATGTCTACCAGAAGAAGATGGAAGATGGGATAAATGGATTAACGAGATCTAAGAATATGACAAGATAATAAATCCTATGAATCTGATCAGATGATATGGATTAGAAAAGATAATGAATAAATCTGTAAGTGATTGGGACCAAAGTAGTGCAAGGAAAATAGGAGAATGACGTAGGACAAGGGAAGAATTATGTGTTGAGGAATATTATCATCACTCCTATTGGTTTTAGGATATAGTATATTTGTTGACCTCTAGCATATACTCCCAATGATTCAGTAAATCACAAAAAATGCCTATGAAACTTAATTCTAAAAGATATTGTGCAATGGAAGCAAAGACACATTGGAAAAATCGTAAGGTTTTATTACCGAAATGTTTATTGAAATATGATGTAATACCCTAACTTTGGCCACTGGAATGTATCGAATTAGATTATGTAAACGATGTAAATATTCTAGTAAAGATTCCTACACTGGAGCTTAAGGAAAATGCTCGACTAGTTAATGGCTAGGAATATATGACATAAATATCCATATACAAGCCTTGTTTTAGGCTTATAATGATGATTTATGTCAATGTAAATATTATGTTTCAAGATAGTATATGTCATGTCTCCACCCATTAATCCGACCAACAAAGGGGACATGAATCATTTAGGGGGTTCTATATTTCTTCCCCGTGGCCATATTGTGAAATTCATGAACCATAAAAACATATGGCATATACATAATTAAAAATACACAACAGAAATAAATTCTATTCACACACACAACATGCATATACCAACATATTCATCACAGGCATACTAATAAAAATTATGCAAATAAATAAACTCTTATTTCATGCTACTCACAAACATCCAATTTAATGATTTAGGCTAGGCCATTTTGTTATTTACTACAAGAAATTATTGAACATTCTTAACACAAAAAAATTGACATATTCAGAAATAACAGTAAACACTCATCTTTTCAATGAAATTGTCCAAGCAACTGGATATGGAAGAACAATGTTCCACCTAACCATAGGAACTCTATCCAATACTTAATTTCTATGTTGAAATTCCACCCCTGATCTAGGATATATATCCACTAAGGAGGAACTACACAGGCTCACTCACAACCACACATTTTCATTCATAGGCTAAGCCATCATAGTAGTCAGGTTTATCAAGCAGGAAGAGAGATATAGAAGGAGAATGCTAAGCCAGTGAGGTCATCCATAGAGCTACATGCATCCCAATTCGCTTCATCCTTCCTTGACACCCACATTACCTACCACACCCAACACAATGAAGGTCCCCTTCTCTTCTACACAATCCCTCAGGTGCCCCATTCCCTCTATTTCTATTCAGGGTGGGGATAGAAAGGTGCAATATGGTAAGAGGCCAAATATTTATTTCCTTCATAGGGTTTATCTAACAATCCCAACCTCTAATCTCTCTCTCTGGCTTCAATTTCCTCTTTGATTGTTTTTTATTTATTTTTGGCCACACGATTTTCAACCACAAAATTCAATTTTTAGGTTCCAAGATCTGGGTTTTCCTAGATATTTTTTTCTCTTTAACACTCTCAAATTCACCCCAGGGTTGATATCTATGGATCCTCCATTGGATTTCACAATCCACATGAATTTATGGGCATTTTTTACACTCTAAAACATGGCCTTTTCTCTAGTTACGATTTATGTTATTTTTGTTGTTGGGAATCCATAACTTACTGAAAATGGGCCTCAGATTGCTCACCAATGGAGTGGGAATGGAGGGAAATTCATCCCCATGAAGGAAATTGACCTTTGCTTACCAAAAAATGAGCCCATACTCAACCATGCAAATTTCTAGGTTTATCCCATGCTCCATTAAATTCATGAGTTGATTTTTTAGTAATCTTCTTACACCAGAATTAAATACCAGCAAGGAAGTCCACTTTGGTAGTTTTTTACCACTTATTTTACATGGGTTCTCAATATGACACTTATAAACAAAGGATTTAATTCACCCAAATCCCTCTCCTCTCCCTATTGGATAAAAAAAAACCCTCATTTTAGTTGTATCTATATCCAACTCCTAGACTTATATTTGTATTATAAATATTTACATTTATTTTTACATTTTTTCATGGTTTCCTAGCACATGTCCACAAAATATAAACTACTTTCCTTTATAAACTAAGCATTCACTAGCGGGTCCTTGGCCTTGAGCTCTACACTAGGAATCATACATTGCATATTTACAATATATACATACCAAGTTAATACATTCTAGGGGTCAAAATGGGGGTATTACAATATAATGGTCCAATATGATTGTGTAAAGAGAAATAGAGAGGCGATGATTTTAGTGGAGGGGAAGAGGAAATGTGGCCTATGGGAGAGTAAATTCTATTTTGAAAAGTTCCAACCTTAGAACTCACCCATTTTCTACCATCTCCTTTAAATGAGACACTTACTTCCTTTAACTTATCAATCCCAATCACTAAAAAATGTGTGAGGATCATAAGAAAATATTCTCATGTAGTCATGGAAGCAAGGGATGAACATACTTCTTATGGAAATTGTAAGAGTCCATTATTTTGCGGTTAGATGTAATCTTACTATCCTTTCACTTATCCTCACATCCCCATTGGAGTCTACCACTAATTTTTTGTGTAGAATTCGTACTCTACGTAGTTTTTCCATGTTGTTCTACCCTTTGTGATTTACCAAACTATGAAATTGACTAAAAGGTAGTGTCATGAAGAGAAAATTATAGACATTAGAGAAAAGAGGCTGGAAAATATAGGAAACCTTTATGCATTATATGTTTTCTACTCTTTGTATGTTTTTGAAGCTATGAATTGATTTTATAGGATATTCTATGAAAGCATACAATAGGTTGGACTCTTTCTACACACACTAAAGGGAAATATAATGGTTGGGTACTTTGAAGGGAATTTTGACAAGAGAAAGAGAAGGCCTTCCTTGTGTTTTGTGGGGTATTTGAAGAGGGTTCCATGGCTAGGATGGATCAATGAGACTCTTGTAGTGCACTATGGTGAGAAGAATGGCTAAGGATTAGGCCAAATGGCTTGGGATGAGAGAGAGCAAAGCCTGTACATATTTTTGTCATCTTGGTGGCCTCACAATATGACTTGGTGGTGGTGGCTATAGATGAAACCTATGTTGAGTAGAAAAAATATCTTACAAAAATAGTTGCTTGGATCTTGTTCTTTTAAAAGATAAGTGTTCATTATTGTCTATGAATATGCAAATTATATTTACTTTCTATTATGGAAATGGTTCACTATGCATGTTATGTGTGTGAATATGGTTTTAATTCCATTGTATTTTATATTTAATAACTTTAACATGTATTCCATAAAATTTTGAACTCATTGTAGACTTAGATTAGTTGTAATTTTACATAATGGCCTATGTGGGGAAATTTTGTTGTAAGGAAAAATTCATAACTAGTCATCTCATGGTCTAAATGATGGATGGGGACATTATAGAAGAAGTCATGAAAACCTCAGGTCTGGATACTACTAGCGTAGTATGTTTTTGTATGCTCATAATTTTTTTTGGGCTTGCATAGAATGTGAAACCTTTGATGGAAAGAAAACTATCACTACATTACCCCTAAATCTTTTCCGAGTTGAATTCCCTTTCCAGTAATGGGGTCTGAACTTCATTGGAGAAATACACCCAACTATTGGTGGCTAACACAAATGGATACTAATATTTACTACTTACTTCACTAGGTGGATAGAATATATCCCTACTAAGTATGGTGCAAGACTCATTGCCATTGGGTTTTTAAAGAAAACATCATATCTTGATTCCACTTCCCCAAGAATACAGTCACTACTAATGTCAAATCCTTTAGCTCCCTCAATATGGTTATTTTTTATCAACAATATAAAATAATCCTTAGTCATCCTCAAACTACTAGCCTTAAGGAAATGGAAATGTTGAGTTCTCAAACAAAAACCTCATGACAATTATTAAGAAAACTTTAGCAAAAAATAAGAAATCTGTGCAATCATATCTCATATATGCATTATGAATAGATATGATCACTACAAATAGAGAGATGAGAAAAAGACCATTCACTACCACAAAAAATGGCTTTGGTGATGCAAAGGACTATGACCAACCTTTAATGATTGTCACCAAACCCACTTATGGTGGCACCTAGCAAAAGAGAGTAGACATAAGTAGCTTTGGCAACAATCATTAAAGGATCATTTCCATAAGTGACTTTGGTGACTAAAACAACAACGTTCCTTTTAATACCATCGTCAATTATTACTTCCGAAGAGGAAATTGATGATTCATATATAGAAGTAAATGATCATAATATTGATTTTGTTTCGAATCTTTTGGACAAAATGGTAGAAAAGGATTTCCAATCTACTGTAGATACTTATTGTGCACTAATAAGTGGAATATACAAAGGAGGAATGTAATTGCATCAAGAATATTAGTTGGTAAACATAACGTTAGTGAAAGGATTAATTTGTAATGCCCCAGTTAAAACCCCAATTGATAAATGGAAATTCTATAAATAACTATGAGTGTCCTATGGCAAAACTCATTGTATGTTTTTTAATATTAATATGAAACTCCAACTAGTTGTGGATGAATCCAAAGCAGTTGAAGATCGGGGACTAATGTGTTCACTCCAAAAGGTGTGAGGGAGAGGGGGGTGTTGTAAATAACCTATTAAGACAAGTTATAATATTGTTTATCCCTACTTAAATGAGATAAATCTTGCTATGTCTGAAGTGACCAATTACATACCTTCTTAACTAATTTACCCAATCATTGAATGCATGAGGAATGTTGGTGGAGAAGTAAAATCCATAGAATAAAGAAGGCATGGGTCAATTGTACTGGGAGGGGATGTTGTCAACTACAAATCATTTTTCCACACTCTTATCCCTTACCCTATAAATGTGTTGGGATATTCAAGGAAGAACACACTCCCATGAAGTAAAAGGGTGTCTTGATTACCTCTCGGAGGGGGAGAAATGAAGTGCAGTATGCAGGCGATGAATGACACCTGGGGGATAGAGGATAATGTTTTGTGGAAGTGATACAGATCACAAAGGAGAAAGAAAAAGAAACCAACACTGGTATAGGGAGGAAGTCACTGATTGGACGTATATCACGTCTAGAACTAGAAGAAAATCCATCCCAGTTGGACTGGTGTGCAACGATGATTGGGATGGTGAGACGCCGAAGTGCCTAAGGTAGGATTCGTACCATTTTTCTATTGTGATCATGTCACTCTTTCCTTTGGTTGCACTGATGAAATGGAAATGGGCATGAAATTCACTTGGTGAAATTATAAGCATAGAGGAAAATGACGGTTATCAATGTTGGGCCAGTAGAAGGAATCCAAGGAAGTGAATTGCATAGATTGACATGGATTTGGCTGAAATCCAGTAAATCCCGATTGTCATGTGCATAATCCTATGAACCTTGAACCCTGAGAGGTGTATCAAAGTGAATACATGAATTTCAGCTTGTGGGTGGAGTTATTTTGAGATATTTATGAGCATAACTTCCTATGATTGGGTGGAATATGGATTCCACAAGGACAGTTGCAAACAATTTATTTTAGATAAGTTATGAATATTAATATTGATCCTATATGAGCATGTACTTATATCTTGTTGAGGCAGAGTAAAAATATGAAGGTTTCCTATGTGTGTATGATTTTTATTTCCCTACTAAATGGATGGATTATCATATGAATTTAGAATGAGAAATAGATTTATAACTTGCTCATGATGCCTGTAAATCATGAAATTTAATGATATACCTTAGTTGGACATTGTTGGATAAATAAATAGGATCCAAGGGATACCATTGTACATGCGTAATTGAATCAATCCTTAGTTGGACATTGGTATCCAATCCAATAGGTTCCAAAGGAGGTTGGATAAATCCAGTATGAAGGGATGCATGCTGGATGGCACCCAAGTTGTCAAGACGTTCGAACTTGAAGTCATCCTCTATTGTTACAACATAAATAGCTTTGTTGCATCCCTATGTCTAGTGTTGTTCAGAATGATATTTAAGACTATGAATTCTTGTTTATGTTTCACCCTATTGGTGTTTGACTGTGAATGGATTTTCTATTCTACATGAAGCTTGTTGTTGGTCGGAAGGATGTATTTTCCATGAGTTTGACTGCTGGCAAGTTTCCTTGGCCCCTCCTCATTTCTTTATTTTTTTTGGTCAAGTAGAGCAGTTGGATGTGTGTTTGTGAGCAAGGTTTTAGTGTTGAATCATGGAAGAAACCCAAATTAATATCTTATCCCTTATATCATATTAGTCATTTCCATAAAATGATTAATTCCTAGCTTGTTAAATCAAAGTGATAATGGTCATTGAATTCCTTTCTGATGGGAAATCATGATTGTTGATTGTGGTTTCGATGAGTCATTATCAACTCATGACTTTTGACATGCTGATATCGGGAATCAAAAGTCGAGGGAGTTTTGTACTATTCCTGTTAGATGGTGCTGACCCCCAATTCTTGATGCATTGACACAAGGAACCAAAAGTTGGGGTATTCATTTTTACATCTCTATGACTATTGAATTCCAATGCGCCAGCATTGGGAATCAGAAGTTGGGATTGTTTGTTGAAATCCTTTTGTGTTGATGCTAACCTTCTAATTCCAACATGATAACATCGAAAATTAGAAGTTGAGAGGGATTTTGTTTTTGTTCGTTTTGGGTGTGTTGAATCCTGACTCCCCATGTCGATAGGGTTGGAATTGGAAATAAAATATGGGGTTAGTAGTTTGTATTAGAAAGGTGGATTATAAGAGATCATATCTGGCTTAAAGGTTAATCCACGTAGTCAGTTATTGTTTAGTTAGTTTAATATGTGTTTAAATCCTGTTAAAATCCTATAATTAATTGTTTAATTGCATTTAATCAATGATTAATCACTTTTCTATGCGTTAATATTCTTGGATGTTTGGTCTATTTACTGAGTTAATGGAGATTTTAAATGGTTAATCTATGTTTCTGCAGTGTTTGAATTGTTTGTAACTTATTTTAATTGTTTCTATTTTTAAGTTAAATTTCCTTGTCATTATAGATCTATGTTTAGTGGTCGGTCTGTGTTTGTTAGATACCTATTTAGATCTGAGTAGCTTGGTGACAATGGGGTATCAAAGTGAAGGCTTCAACCGTTAACCTCTAGGAATTGTATGTTGTATGAGTAACGATCTTGAGATGTTACTTTATTAATTGTACTAAATGAAATGTGGTATGCGAATAATGTGAATACAATTATGCATATGAATTTCAATATGAATTGACATACTTGAGTAATTTCATATTGTTAGTGCCATATCAGTTTTCAAGCCTTTGTAGTTGTCGATTTCCAAAATAGTGGGTAGGAATAAATGCAAGGATGTACGAGATCCCTGATATATATCATTTTGCTGAAGAGGTGAGAATGGGTGACCAAAGGAGAGAGTCCAATGATCATCGTCTTGCTATGGAACCTAAGGAAGTGTTTTGAACGTTTAGATATGTTAAATTGGGAAATAGAATAATACAACAATACATGGAGCAATAGAATCAAATTAACTAGTAGTTGATGCAGAACCTAATGCATATGCAAGATAGGGTGCATCAATTTCCTTCTCTGGTGATAAAGGAAGGAGAAGAATCCTTGAAAAGAGAAATTTATGATAGGTACCAACATTCCAAGGATAAGAATGTAAGTGGAAGCAAGGTGCATTCTCAACACCATTCAGTTGGGAGTCATCATCGGATTAGGAAACTTGGATATCAACATGATGTCCATTCTAGTAGGCATCATGAGAGAAAGAGAGATGAGAGTTAATTATAGGGAGAGATCAGGAAGCTCAAACCTCCTACCTGTGATGGAGAGAAATATGAGAAGGTTGCAGATATTTGGATTTTAGAAATTAAGAAGTATCTCCAGCTACATGATTATTCAGATAATCAAGAATTCAATATTTCCATTTTTAACCATGAAGGAAAGGCTTGTAGATGATGAAAGAAATTGGTGCAAGTAGAACACCTGGATGAAACAAAAATTTATTGGAGAATATTCCAAAGGTATTTCAAGCAGGATTACCTATCCCAAAAGTAATATGATACGAATATGGTTGAGTTATTTGAACTCAAGCTAGGGAGTATGACAATGGAGGAATATGACGAAAGGTTGAAATTTTATGCTATGTTGATATCATGAAAGAGGAAAAGGTTAATATCCAATGATTCCTCAGTGTTTACAAATGTTCTACAGGGATATAATAGATTATGATGAGCCCCATACCTTGAAAGAATGCATATAGATGAATACATTCCTATATGAGTAGGGTAAAACTAGGTAGGATGTGCATACGAATAGGAAGGGTAAATTAAATGATAAGCATGATGACATGAGAAAGGTATTTAATCCCTTGGGATGTAAACAAGTTCAATTTGATTCTTTCAAGTGTCCCTTTATGAAAGAGGAAACCAGGGTGAGTGAAAATAAAGGGTTCAAGAGGCCAGGACAAGTCAAATCCTGAAAATGTGGAGGTGATTCCTACCTTAGTAGTTGTCCTAAGAAGAATATCATAGATGCTAGAGCATATCATGTGACTAGTTTTTGTATTCTAGGGTTTTTAAGCATGAAACTCTAATCTCGAATAGTTGTAGTTTTAGCAAAGTTTCAGCTGTACAAAGACTTATTTTAGGATTTCTGTTATACCATATTAATATTTCAATGGTTATACAATATCTAAAATTTTTTAGTGTCATAACATCATAACCATATACAAAAGGATAACTGAAACAAATACAAGCATAGCTACATAAAAGAACAAAAACATTTATCCCAGGAAACCCTCATGGGGAAGAAAACCCATAAAAAATTCCTCGATATAGAATTCAACCAAGTACAGTGTAATACCAAAATAATAAGACTTATAATACCCAAAGAATAATACTAGACTGCCTCCTCCCTCCCATATGGACTAGTCTTTCTCTCTCTAGAGCAATTGCTGAGCTATACTGCTTGTCCAAATGAGAGAGCCGCCTCTCTTATTTATACTAATCAACTGAGAGGCATAATAACCCAAATGGGGATACTTCTCCTTGCTTCTAGGGATGAATTTCCTTGGAATACTCAAAAATACATTTTAATAATACTTTTATGGGTACTACCGACCCAACTTACAACAGAGGTTTTACCTCAAGACTTTACATGACCAAATACATCAATGGCATCCCTAATTGGAGGAACAACATCTCCGAAAGGGGTACTAACAATAATAATACAAACTAAAATATATTCTGCATTTACATTTCTTTAACACGCCCTCTTAACAAGGAAGGTATTCTATAACACAACAATACATTTGTACAACTAACTAGTAAGTCTATATGTCAAATGAAGTTTTCACAACTACATAAAAATTATCGTCATCTATGGAATATCACCATCATGGAGCATCACATCTTGATCATCACATCATGAACACATTCATATGAGTATCATATCTCGACACATCATCACGAGCATCGCATATTGTCGCATCATCACGAGCAACACATCTCATCACAAGTATCCTTATCTTGAACATCACCTGTAATAAACACAACATCGCAACTTAATGTGAAATCACCCACTACATCAAAATATGATGGATTGTCTGGGAATGAATGCAGGACCACAATGTATGCAAATGAATTCCATACCACAATGTTTGCAAATGAATGCCATACCAAAACGTATGCAAATGAATGTCGGACTACACCATCTGCAAATGAATGCTAGACCACAATGTTTGGAAATGAATTCCATACCACAACATATGCAAATGAAGGCCATACCACAATGTCCACAAATGAATTCCAAAACACATTGTCTGCAAATGAATTCCAAACCAAAGTCCGCAAATGAATTCCGGACCACAACGTATGCAAATGAATGCCAAAACACAACATACACAAATGAATGGCATACCACAATGTCTACAAATGAATGCAAGGCCACTTCTCGTTGGGATATTCCTATTTGAAGATACGACCAACCTTCTTGGGATATTCCTTGTGAGGATTCCACCAATCATATTAGGATCTACCCTAAGTGATAAAACCAGTCATTATGGGATCCACCCTAGGTGATGTCACCAACCATATTGGGATCTACCCACGAACTTACGACCAAGATATCTATACAGTGACCAAACCACTAGGGATCGTTATTATTTTCATGTACATCTACAACTTGTTCCTCTATAGGAACATATTGGAACTTCACGGCTCCTCTCTGTACCATATCCTGTACTTTATGAAACTCGGGGTTCTCTACAACTATGGTTGTCACAATAAATATCACTTGCATCTATCTCGACAATCCTGCCAATAGTTTTTAAAGCATATTGCTTCTCTACAGGTTGAACATGTTGCAATTTACTCAGCCTCTTTCTCCTAATCCATGAGATCACACCTAATCCCAAAAATTTTGAAGTGTTCTTTCTGTCTTCATCAATTCCTCTTTGTATCTACAATGAGTTCATATTTTCATGTCATTGACATATCTCAGTATTTCACATTCAACCTTAAAGTAAAGGTTGGAACCCACTTTACTCTTGGTAAAGCCTAATTCCATCAAGAAGTTGTCTATCCTATTGTACCATGTCGAGCTCAGAGATATTCTGGAGTCACTCCTTTTGAAGCGGAGCATCATCCCCCCTCTGCATTTTGTACTCTGTATCAAAAAATTCTGTATTGGAGTGACAAGCAGCATCCTCTACTACTAATCTTCTATGTATCCATCTTAGGTTACTGGATACCAAGATCCTGAATCTTGATATCCAATGAAAACGTTTTATTATATTATATTAGAATTTTTTTTTAAATCTTAATTAAATTAATAAATAAAAATAATAGAAAAATATTAACTTTAATCCTCCAACATTATTTTTAAAACTATAATATTTATTATTATAATTTATAAAAATTAATTATCAAACATGGTATTTTAAAACTATAATATTTATAATTTATAAAAATTTATGACATTTATAAAAATTATGACAGTTATTAATTATAACTATATTATCTTATAAATAATTAATTTTTTTTAAATATTATCAAAAATTTCAAAAAATAAAATAAAATTTCTTTCAAAACTTACCTAACTTAGAGGTAGTCGGCCTTTTACAATTAAATAAACTTGAACCCTTATTTATTACTCCAGAATTGTAGCTAATCTACTTGACTTTTTGTATTGATGATGGTTCCTGATTCAGAATCGAAATGTCGACTTACAAAATGACTACCACGGGATTTCCGGATAAACCCTACATTAACCCACCTCACCACAGAAACTTACAAACTGAAATCTTGAACTTTGTTGACAAGTTCCTCTTGCACCCATTTGTGGGATTTTCGTCCTATATAGGATTCTGTCTTCAAATTTGTGGCAAAGGCTAAGATATTCATCACTCTAGGTGATCTTCAAGCTCCTCATGTAACTGGATGTGCTTATCCATGGGTGCCTTATGATCTCGAAGAAAGAATTTTTGTGCACATGTGGTTCTTTGATTTATATACACTTCTAGTTTACTTGATAAGTCTGTATGTTGAATGGATTATGTCATGCCATAATATACTACCTCTTTATGAGAGAAACCATGAAACTTTCTTTGTATCCCTTGATGTTACCATATGATGCATACTTGATCTTGTAGATCCACATGGAAGACACTATAGAATTCCCTTCATGTCTCGAAACCACATCCTAGAATTCAGTCCCCATGATCAACTTGTATTCTTTGATCATAGTCTTCTTTTGTTTCTCCTTGGCTATATTCATAGTTGGAAGGATCTACATCAATGATGTAACTCAACAGTGCCACATAACTAGAGTGTATATGAGGCCTCTTACATTAGTTGGAAGTCCCATCATAGTTTTCTTCATATTGAATTATCTTTCGTTCCCAAGATGGTATTCATCTCTCGAGGTGGATTTGACACTCTCTTTAGGTCATATCTTATATTGTTCTGAATCTATTTCTTCTGCCATGGTGTCTTTGAACCAAGGAGCTTCAGGTTCATATTCATGTATGTTTATTGGAGTGAATCTTCTAAATGAATTATTGTCACTTGTTCTTCGGAACAAGTTTCATCCTTCTTTTCTTGTAGGTGATTGTACTCGATCTTTCCTACAAGTCAAATTTAGTTGCATGGTTAGAAAATTTTCATAATGAAAAATTCTTATGCATAAATATATAATCATGCAACTATTTTATCCAATATAACATTCCTCCATGTCTCGTATAAACAAAAAATATTTCTAGATGCCTTCCATCTCTACCATAACATTATTGAGATTGTGCACTAATCCCGATATGCCAACAAAGAGGTTTCATTCTATATAAGTAGCAATGGAATTTTGTATAGAACCATATGCCACTTACCCATCACATGCATATTAGTAGTATACTGTTCATAAATGCAAACATTCTATCATGCATAATACATTTCCTTAAACATAGATATGCACACAAATAAACAATGTCATTTAAGAAACTATATATATAGGAAATGGCAATTCAAATACTTATCTGTATTTTTTTGGTGGGTGGAATCCTTCTTGATAAGAATAATTGGAGCCCTCTACTTCATCATTTGATTCTAGGAGCCTATATTTGTTTTTTGGGTGGGTGGACTCCATCTTGATGATTATGTCCTAGAGCCTTCTACTTGATCATCTAATTATAGGAGCCTATATTTGTTTGTTGGGTGGGTGGGATCCTTCTCGATCCTTAGCTCCTCGATCCTTCTAATTCATAATATGATTTTGGGAACCTATCTTTCTTTGTTTGGTGGGTCGATTCCTTGATCCTTATTTTCTTTCAAGAATAACTGGATCCTTCTACTTCCTCATATGATTTTGGGAACCTGTGTACTGGTTCTAAGTGTCACTAACTGCATTCCTTCTTATCCAAATACTGGTATAGATAAGAGTATGGTCTTTGTATTCACTAGTAGAATTCATGTTCCTCATCACTTGAGGAATATTCCTTTTATTCTCTCAATCTTTTATTAGTTGGTTCATCATCTTCAGCGGTGTGAGCATGATGTCCTTTCTTGTTTGACTTCTTATTGAAGGAGCCTCTATTTCTGGGACAATCTCTAGAGTAGTGTCCCTTCTCATCACAAGTGTAGCACCGAATGTTTGGAAGGATATCTTCTGAATTGATTTTGTCATATGTTGTGATGATGGTCCTCCTTTTTTCTATGATTTCTTCTTATAGTGAACTATGAGAGATTGATCTTCAATTGCTCCCATCTTCTCATCTTTTGTTATGAGCCAATATTCTTCTTGTGTGCATTCTTCCCATAGTATGTTGAAAGAGATCAACTTCTTTCTTTCACATATTACTTGAATGAATGAATCCCATGATCTTGGGAGGTAATTCAAGGTGTTCATAGCAATCTCTCTTTCTTCCACATTCTCTTTGACTACTTTAATTTGTTCCTTGATTTGAGAAACCCTTGTGAAGTGAGATTGAATAGTCTCTGAGTTTCGTATCTTCACATTCTTCAATTGGTTCCTCAATGCCATATTTTTTTTGTTATTATTTCATTCGTACAAGATGGTCATTGTATCGAACATATCCTTGGGAGTCTACAAGGATGATACATGTGAGATCCAATGGAGACAGAAATAATATTCTTGGCTTTGATTGAGTCCTATTGTACTTTGTCTTCATCTTTCGTTGGATCTGCAACTTCTTGTTTGTCATAGTTCTCTAAGTCATGCTTCTTCAAGTATGAGAAGTACTCTATATTTCCATGATCAGAGGTTTCCAGTTCCTTCTAATACTTTTATCAATCTTCGTACTGTTTGTCATCATGATAAAAATGAGAACCTCAAATGGAAATAGAGAGGATATAACTTACCAATGATATTTCTTCAACTTAATGCTTGCTTGAAATATTTTATGGAAGTCTGCTTGTTGTGGACCTAGGGTTTGACAGAGAAAGCCTAAATTTTCAACTTAGGTATCTTTCATATCTAATTGGATAGAAATATGAGGCTCCTCAAGGCGAGCTGAGCATCATACTCATTTTCTCACAACTGTGGACATAACTGCATAATATATGATGCCCTAGTTTTCCCTAGCAGTAGTGTTAGGTAAAATTTGAAAAATCTACAAAATGATAAAATTATTCCATATACATATGCGACCTCCTAAATAAAGTTCGATAGTCCTCCTTTTTCAACCGATCGGTGGAGGGAAGTGCCTGGAAGAGGAAGCCCTAGTTTTCTCCAATTTCTTCTGCATAATTTCCTGATATTGTTTTTGCTATATCTTCAAAATTTATACTCCTATGGTTCTGAAAATTCGTCCTGAGGTAGCCATGTATTTATAATTTTTGACCCCATAGGTTATAGTATAATTGGATTCTGAAAGTGGGACTTGTCTTATTTTTCCCAAGGTGGCTTGTTTGAGGACTGTTCAACATAGTGAACTTCTACAGACTGAAACATGTCACTATTTCACCTTGGGGGTATGAAAATTGTACCATAGAAACTAAATTCCATTCCCTATATGAATAATCTGGAAAAATTTCATTTGGTACTTCCTATCCCAAGATATAACAATTCTCCCCAGGTGTCCTATTTGAGACTGGGTTCTGGAGGAGGCTGAAACCCTAATTTGGAGGAATCGTATTTCCTAAAGTATAGCGAATATGAAGCTGAAAATTTCACACATGGTACAATATAATTTCACCTTCATCCTATCAAAGTTTTATCTCTTGATCCTTCTCTAATTGTGAGCTAGAGAGAAAGTACAAATATGACTAGTTTTTCTATTCGAGGGGTTTCAAGCATGAAACCCTAATCTCCAATAGTTTTTAGTTGTAGCAGTGTTTCAGCTATACATAGATTTATTTCAGGGTGGCTCTGAAACCATGTTAATATTTCAATGGTTATACAATATCTAAAAACATTTAGCATTATAAAATCATAAACATATACAAAAGGATCACTGAAATAAAGACAAGCACAACCACACAAAAGAACACAAATGTTTATCCTGGGAAACCCTCATGGGGAAGAAAACCCAGCAAAAATTTCTTGATATAGAATTCAACCAAGTACATTGTAAAACCCAAATAATAAGACTTATAAGACCCAAAGAATCAAAACTGGACTACCTCCTCTCTCCGAGATGGACTACTCTTTCTCTCTCTAGTACAACTACTGAGCTATACTGCTTGTCCAAATGAGGTAAGCGCCTCTCCTATTTATATTGATCATTTGAGAGGCCTAATAACCCAACTAGTCTAACTTATCCTTGCTTACAGGGATGAATTTCCTTGGAAGACTCAAAATACATTTTAATAATACTTTTGTTGGCACTACTGACCCAACTTACACTGAAGTTTTTACCTCAAGACTTTACATGACCAAAATACATCAATGACATCCCTATTCGGAGGAACAACATATATGGAAGGGGTAATAACAATAATAATACAAAATAGAATATCTTCTGTAGTTACATTTCTTTAACATAAATTACATGTGCAACTAGTGGAGCTATTGGAGAAGGGTTATATATGCCCTAGCGTTTCACCCTACGGAGCTCTGACGTTGTTCGTAAGGAAGAAGGATGACACACTGGGTTTGTGTGTGGATTATCGATAGTTGAATAAAAACACCATTACAAACATATATCCATTACCGAGGATTAATGACCTCTTTGATCAATTAATAGGGTAAATGATGGTTTCAAAGATCGAATTAAGATCAAGGTATCACCAGGTGTACATAAAGGATGAAGACATCAGTAAGATTGCACGAGGTATGGGAATTATGAAATCATAGTTCTACCTTTCAGGTTAAAAAATGCCCCAGTAACCTTTATGTGCTTTATGAATCATGTGTTCAAAGAGTTCTTGGACAAATTCATCATAGTCTTATAACATGACATTTTGGTATATTCCAAGTCTGAAGAAGAGCATGAGGACATTCTCAGGATTACTCTACAGATTCTGATGGAAAAATAGTTGTATGCTAAGTTTATCAAGTGTTCATTCTATTAGAAGTATATGCTATAATTGGGCCACATCATCTCCAAGGAAGGATTAGTAGTGGACCCTGCTAAAATAAAGGCGATTTAAGAATGACTTGCTCCCAGAAATGTGATAGAGGTTAGATCATTCATGGGACTAGAAGGATATTATAGAATATTTATAAGGTATTTTTTCTTGAATTGCAAATATTATTACCTCATTATAGAATAATAATGTGAAATTCAATTGGATCTAGGAGTGTGAAGAAAGATTCAGACTCTTGAAAGAGTTCCTCACTTGTGCTCCAGTGTTAACACTTCCAAATCTATACAAGGAGTATGCGGTATGTACCAATGTATCATTGGAAGGAATCAGTGGTGTTTTGATGCAAGATGGGAATGCGATTTTATACAATTCATGGAAGTTTAAGGACCATGAGAAAAACTATGCTACTCATGACTTGGAATTAGATTCCAAAGTTCATGCACTCCAGAGGAGTTATCCCTTGGGGAGACGATTTGAATTAAGGTCTTATCATCATAGCCTTAAGTATTTATTTGAATAGCCTCAACTGTATGCAAGGAAATCCACATGGATTGAATTCCTAAGTGAGTTCAATTTTGACATAAAATATATAAAATTCAAGGAGAATTGTGTGGCTGATGCACTTAACTGAGGAGGTAATATAATGCAATATTTAGCTATAAGTGATTGGAAATACAACTTAATAATTAGGTTGCAGGAAGCATTAAAGGGAGATGATCATTATTGGTGATTGGTTCCAACATTGCAGTCAGGACCTATGTTTTTAAAATTTTCCAATTATACAATCACTGAAGAGGGAATCCTTTAATTCAAAGGTAGAATTTATGTGTTGGGTGGAGGTGACTTGAAGAAAATAGTTTTACAGGAGATGCATAATATTCTCTATACAGTCCCCCTTGGATACCATAAGGAGTTGAAAAAAATCAAGAAGGATTACTATTGTCGAAGATTGCTCATTATTTGGAATTTCAAAATGTGAAAGTGAAACATAAGCTTCCTGCTAGTATACTCCATCCATTTCTTGTGCCAGAATGGAAGTGGGATGTAGTGACCATTGATTTCATTACTAATATTCCAAGGACTTTGAAGCAACATGATTCCATTATGGTAATAGTGGAAAATTGACAAAGTCAACCCATTTTGTACCCATGCATTCCAGTTTTAAAGAGGCCAAGATTGTAGAAGTATACATGATGGAAATTTCCAGGTTACATGGTATGCCTAGGGTGAGCATCTATGATTGGGACCCAAATTTCAATTTGAACTTTTGGAATGGTTTGTTCAAGGAATTTGGGACCAAGCTCAACCTTAGTACTACATATCATCCATAGAAAGATTGGAAAACTAAGTGACTGAATCAAATAATAGAGGACATGATTCAAATTTACATGATGGATAAGCCTATCTATACTTGGTGTAATATTCTTATAATAATGGTTACCAGGACTCTTTGTAGATGATCCAATTTGAAGCGCTTTATGGAAGAAAGTGAAATGTTCTAGTTAATTGGGAAAATCCTATGGATATGATGATTGTAGGGTTGGATATGCTTCAAGAGATGGAATAATGGGTAACCAAGATTAAGTAGAGCTTGAATATTTCCCAAGGCAGGAAAAAAAATTATGCATGAAAGGATAGAACACACAAAGAATTCCAAGTGGGGTGTAGAATATTCTTGAATTTTTTAGGAAGGAAACGTTCATTGCAGTTAGGTGATTGCAAGAAATTGGTGGCCATATTATGTGGACAATTTTAATTCCTGAGCATAGTCGAACTAGTGGCCTACAAGCTATCCTTTCCTCCCACAATTAAAATACATAATGTTTTTCATGTTTTCGTATTAAAGAACTAATTTCATGGTATTAATCATATACTTGATTGGTCTGTGGTATAGGTGGAACCTGAAGGGGAAATCCAAGTTCATCTAATATGCATATTACACAAAAGAACCAAGACTCTTAGGAACAGGTCCATAGAGGAGGGAAAGGTCCAATGGAATTCCTGCATCCCTAAAGAAGCGCCCTAGGAACTAGAATATAAGGTGAAGGAAGAGTATCCCCTTCTGTTTGAAGGTTATAATATGTAAATATTTTGTAAAGAGTCATGTAAAATTTAAGGGGGAGAGGATTGCAATGTCCTAGTTAAAACCCCGAGTGATAAATGTAAATTCTGTAAATAACTACAAGTTTCGTATGGTAGAAATCATTGTATTTTTTTGAATGTTAATATGAAACTCCAACTACTCATCGTTGAATCTAGAACATTAAAATATTGGGGACTCATGTATTCACCCAAACAATGTTATGGGTAGGGAGGGGGTTCTAAAGAACTTGTTAAGCTAAGTTGTAATCTTGTTTAGCCCTAATGAATTGGGAGAAATAATTATATATTTATGAAGTTCCCAATTACATACCTTCTTAAATGTTTTTCCTAATAATTGAATGCATGAGGAAGGTTCGTGGATAAGGCTAGTTCATAAAATAAAGGAGACATGGTACAAAAACAGTAGGAGGGGACATTATCAGCTGCAAATCATCCTTACATCACTCTTCCTCCCTTATCTTGTAAATACGATGGGATATTCAAGGAGGCACACACTCCATGAAGGAACAAAGACATGATGAGATGATCTCTCAGAGGAGGAGAAAGGAAGGGAAACATGAATGGGATGCAAAATGTCTTGGAAGAGATGAGAATGATTTATGGAATTGATATAGATTGCAGAGGAGGAAGTGAAACAATCAAACTTCGGTTTAGGGAGGAAGTCACTAGTTGGATGTAGATCGCATCCAAACATAACAAACTATCATACACTAGCGTGTATCCCAAATCATTAAGAATGTTAATCAAGGAATATCAAAATATGCTTTCTTTTTTCAAAATATGCTTTTTTTATTGGCTAGAATTGCTCACATCCTATTGAAAATATTATTATTATTATTGTAAAGTAGTTAAATGAGTCTACTCACCAAAAATATTTGAGCCCGAAAAAAGGAAATAGAGACAATTTCCGATCAAAAATATAAGTTAACTGGTCGTTTTCTTAAAGCAAGAATAGTCACCCAATCGAAATTTCCAACCCATGGTGAGTTTAACGTAGGTTAAGCGTATGGAGATTTGAAATTGCATTAAATTAGCACCGATAGTAACAGTCTTGGAAGTGTAAGACATGCCAGGAATGGGTGGTGTAGTTATGATATGAGCCTCCTTTAGATCTACGTGGTGGAATGAAATCAATTGAGCATCCATGATCGATTGAGCATGGCGGGTAGTTTCAAAAAATTTCATTTCTCATGCATTTGAATGAGTGATTTTTATAACAATGTGTTTTGTTTTGGACTGCCTGGTGTTTTGGACTACCTGCTACCCTGCAACATAACTAGACAAACACATAACATAATTATGATTATGTAAAAATGTCTTGTGGATACCTTCAAAATTTTAAATTGGCATAAGAAGCAACATTGCCTGATGAGACTCCTTTGGCTTGAAGTCTACCAACCTTGACTCATGCACACAAAATCATATTACTTTGACTCAGGTATGCCTGCATTGTACTTCATCCAGTCCCATCCTTATCTCAAGTGATACTAAATTGCACTTGCCTATCACTTCTGTTGATGGTAAAAAATGGAAAGAATCCCGACAGTAGCATATAGAATAAGATTGTAATGAATGTGCTCTAAAAAATTCTGTAGAATGCACTTGGCTGATATGGCATTGTGATATGGATTTGCTTTATTAGTTGCTCATATAGCTTTGATGTCAATGTTACAGTTTGTTAATGTGATATCTGTTAAGATCAATATGTTTACATCTATATAGCAATGAAGCTGTTATCTATTTTTGGAAAGTTGTTAAGTCATTTCTACAGTCTACCGTAGTCTCGAAGGTTGTTTTTTTTCATTACTGTTCAATTTGTCTTTCACTTGGTTTTTGACATTGTTGTTTAATTTTTCTTTCACTTGGTTTTTGACATTGTTGTTTAATTTTTCTTTCACTTGGTTTTTGACACTGTATTTTGTACATCATCTTCATGAATTTATAAAGATTTCCATGTTCTACAACTAGTTTTTTGTTTTGCTTCAAAAAGTGCATGATGTATGCATTTTTACAGAGCAAGGGATTTTTAGTCTTAAAATGATTATATCAACAAATTTGACCATGAATATAACATGAATTTATCATAATAAAGAGTATCATAGTATAGGCATTAAACGTATACTTATTCATAATTTGTAAGTATTTCGCTAAAATTGAAATTAATCACTAAAATCCTGATTTGTTATGTAAAAAATAGAGTGTTAATCTACAAAAAAGGGCTTAACAAAATGCACGCCATAGTCCATACATATATTATTAATTTAAAGTAATACCATGGGATTGAAGAAAGATATATGTTTGAAAAAAACGTCTTTCAGTTCCCTAAAATTATGTTTCATTTGCCCATAGTTAATTTAACAAAATAACAAATTTTATGTTTGGAACCAAGTCTTACCATGTTCATAAAAATGCCCGCCTAATTGTCACTATTGAGTATTTTTTAGTGATTTAAGTTGGAAATGGTGTGGTTTACTATTTTCCACTCTACTATACATATAGGTTTTCAATTTGGGTTCCAAAAGTGTCTGCAGTGTCAGTTTTGCAAAGAAGGAGATTTTTAGACTTAAAACGAGTCAACAAATTTGACCATTCATATATTATGACTTTATTATAGTAAAGAGTATCATAATCTATGCATTAAATATGTACATATTCATAATTTGTAAGTATCTTGGTCAAATTCAAAATTAATCAGTAAAATCCTGAGTTGTTATGTAAGAAACAGAGTGTAAATCTGTAAAACTAGGATTACAAAAATGCATGCCATAACCTGGGCCCATAGCACTAGGATAGTATCCTACTTATATCATAATATAAGTATTATACATGTATGCATTATTATATTTTATAAGTAGCATTGTCATAATTGGAAAAGAATGTCTAAATTCATAATTTTGTTTTGTAAAAATAGAGTGTAAATATGTAAAAATGGGCTTAGGAAAATGGCTGCCATAATGTTTTTAGAGGTAATTTTTAAAACCTAATGCCATATACCTGGAGCTATATATACTATGGACTACTTCATAATTTTTAAAATATGTTTATTTTGTGTACAGTAAAGTTTTGAAAATTGTAATTTTTTTGTTTTAAACTTTATTTGACTAGGTCTGTAAAAAGCATGCCTAGCCCTCATTGTGTAGTATTTTTGAGTGATCTCAATTGAATATGGTGTTTTTTATTGTTTTACACCTTCTTGTACTTCTATTTTTCTAATCTTGGCTAAAAACATGACTTCTTTGCAAAAACATTGCAAGGATTCCTTGTAAATGTGAAATACCCGCTTAGTCCACTAAAATGCAAGCATAAGTTCCATCCTTAGGTATTTTTAAGTGGCTTGAGTTGGAGAATATATGTTTCTTCTTCCCATGTTCTTACACATGTCTAAATATGTCTCATAATATTTGCATGAAGACCAAATATGCCTCATAACATTTGCATGAGGATCTTGTAGCGGGCCCACAACCTCAAGATAGTATTCTATTTATATCATACTATATGTATTATACATGTATGAATTATCATAATTTATAATTAGCATGGTCATAATTGAAAAGAATGTCTAAATTCACAATTTTGTTTTGTAAAAGCAAAGTGTAAATCTGTAAAAATGGGATTAGAAAAATGCTCACCATAATGTTTATAGAGGTGATTTTAAAAACCTAATTCCATATACCTGGAGCTATATATACTATGGACAAAAACCTCCTTCATAATTTTGAAAATATGTTTATTTTGTGTACAGTAAAGTTTTGAAAATTGTAATTTTTCTTTTTTGAACTTTATTTGACTAGGTCTGTAAAATGCACGCCTAGACCTCATTGTTTAGTATTTTTGAGTGATCTCAGTTGGATATGGTGTCTTTTATTGTTTTACACCTTCCTGTATTTCTATTTTTCTAATATTGGCTAAAAAAATGCCTGTTGTGCAAAAACATTGCAAGGATTCCTTGTAAATGTGAAATGCCCGCTTTGTCCACTAAAATGCAAGCATAAGATCCATCCTTAGGTATTTTTAAGTGGCTTAAGTTGGATAATATGTGTTTCTTCTGTAACACCCCGGTTTTGAACCTGTTTGCATTAAATGCATATGATGTATATATTGTAATTAATCATGGTGTGGACCTAAGGGCAAAAGCCCCACCATTGATTTATCGTTTTATGTTTCGACGATTAAAATCGATCCTGATGGTATTTTGTTCTAGTCAGGCATGTTATAATTATGGACACCATGTACATATGTATTTTAATTAAAATACCCACAACCAGCTATGCCAATGTAACCATAATGAGAAGGGGCATGATTTCCTAAGGATAAGGGGGGGGGGATATTTAAAACTTTGGGGCCAATGGGGAAAAGACAAATGTCAAAGGGAGAACCCATCAAACTATCAACTACCTTTATTGTCCTATTAACCCAATCATTTATTACTACCAGAAGTTGGTTGAGTTGGTTATTGCATGGGATGGGCAGGTATGAAAACTGAAATTCGAATTGGAGAAGCCATCAGTTTTTGGGTAATGCTTTTTGACTCCTTGGGCAAGTAAAAACCCAAAAACGTATTCCATTCTACCATGCTTTGATGTTTTCATGTTTTCCTCACCAATTCTCCTTTACGTGAGCTCTCTCAGGGCATTCAGAACTTCCTGTGGGTGAAACCATCCACGTTTTTTGTTGTTACGTCATTTTGCTCAAGCTAGGGAATCGTTATTGTTGATTATCAGTGGCTGAGTTTCCTTCCCCATGTTTTTGCTGCATTTTCCCCATTGTATCCAAGATGGAAATTGTTTTCTAGAAATGACCTGTGAGGGGAAGAAGAGACCCACAATTTTGGGTGTTATTGAGTCCATTTTGGCCAAGTTAGGGCCAAAACATCCTTGGAAATTGAGTTGTTTTTAGGGGGCTATTTTACCCATCATGGAAATTCATTTTTGTTGCCCATACTGTTTTTCTTCAAACCCAGAAATCGTATCGAGTTGTGGGTGTATCTTTTGGCTTTGGCTGACATTGAATTGGAAGTGGAAATGGGGTTTTAGTCTGCTTGATAAACCTAGCATGTGCAGGAGCCTCATAGATAGAGCTAGAGGGATAGATTTCTACGTTGCACCCCCTGAATAGCATTGGAAAGGAAGGAATAGCTCAAGGGTTTGTGTAGTAGACAAGGGGATGCTTCCTTGTGTTGGGTGTGTGTGGATGTTTTAGAAGCCGGGCTAGTTTTGGTGCAGGTATCCATAGCTCTTCAATGAGCACACTAGCTTAGCAGCCAGCTTTTCTAGCTTCTTGATGGCCTGATTAACCCAACTGTGTTTGCTTGGCTGAGTTGTGTATCCTTGGATACGTGTGAGCCTGCTAGTATCCCTTTAATCCTCGTGGAATCATGCCTATCTCGGGGGTGGCAGTGTTGTTGAGAGATTGATGAGCACATTGGCCTATGGTTGGGTGGAACGTTGCAGAGACATAGTTGGTTGCAGGACAAGCTTTGCTGAAGATAAGTATTGTTGTGCTTAAATCCTTGCAGCTGTGTTTGTTTTATAAATCAATATGAACAAGTTAAATGTTGTGAATGTGTTGAATGAAATGTAAATGCTTCAGCTGTATATTGAATGTTTATGCATCTTTTGTTTATTGCATTGAATTTTATATTGTGTTCATGGAGCTAGAATGCCCGGATGCGTAGTTAGCATGTTTAGTCACGTCCTCTTCACCGGTTGGAGGATCGGGGATGTGACAGCTTGGTATCAGAGCTTTAAGTTGTAGTATTGGGCCTCTATGGGCCAAGAAAACTCAGCTAAAAGAGAGCTAAGGTAACCTCTATTAAACCCAACAATAGATAGAGAAAATTTGGAAAATTTCTCCAAGTGTGGGATATTCTCCATGTCGGCTGAGTTCTCCTGAACAGAGCCGCTACGGTGGCTGCTTTCACCAAAATTCGTCGATAAATCGGAGCCGTTGGCAAATTCTTTTTGCATCGATGACTGTAGCTTGGGGATTGAGTCGTAATGGTGGCTAAGTTACCAGATAAAGAGTCGTTGCGACAGGGAGTTCGGTGAAATGTGAGTTGACGATGACAAATAATCGATGGGGGAGCCACAGCGTCAGCTGGGTCCCAAGTAGATGGCTGCAACGTTGACGGGAAAAAGAGGAAAATTTTGCTGTGGAAGAAATTTTCTCTAAATTGTCTAAGTGTTGGCCATCGACAGAAAGTTGAAGTTCGAGTCACAATGGTGGTGGACAGGAGATGAAGTAAGAGCCATTGAAGCGGCCAGTGAGAGAATAAGTTTGGGCCGCGGTGGCAGTAGACAAAAGATGTTCAAGATGCAATGTCGAGTGAAAGGAAAACATCGAGCTATAATGGTAGCAGAGGAATTATGGAAACGGAACCAACGTAGAGGAAACTAGAAAAAGAGGAACGAGCCGCAAAAACTGCCAAAAACCAAAAGTTGTAGCCACTACGGCGGACGAAAAGTGAAGTTCGAGCCGCTACGATGGCGGAAGAGAAAGGGAGATCGGGCCACTACGACGATGTGTGAGAAGGAAAGAAGGATCCACTACGATGATAGATGAGAAAGGAAGAAGGAGCCGCAACAATGATGGGTGGAAAAGGAGGAAGGAGCCGACAAAGTGATGGTGGAAGAGGAAGATGGAGCCACCATGTCCGAGGAAATGTGGAATCATCGCTGAAACAGAGTTTTGACAGGGATTTTGGCAGGTTTTTCGATGAGATATGTAGGGGTAGAAAAATGGAAAATGACAACGAATGTGTGTGCCATATTGCGCGACATCAAAGGATTTAGAAAAAAAAAATCTAACAAGGGAGCTTCCCTCGACCCGCCCTGCGGGACAAGCCCCGTTGACCCTCGTTGTCTCCTTTAGACAGTCATTCTTTGGGAAATAAAATTTTATGTTTTGACAAAATTGTCAATATATGATTTTTCCAAGTAAAGGTAAGTAATGTATAATTCATGTGAATTTTATGTGGCTAACAGTTGTATGTATTAACACATTTTGTAGAATTATAGTTACCTTCAAAGGAAACATTCTAGATAGTGCATCTTGGTAAAGTGAGTCTTGGTTCAGCCATGATAACCCATGACGGATACGATGCATGACATTCCTATGAATGTTCACGAGATTCCATGGGGGAAAATGTCCGAGTTGGAAATGATGATATAGAATCTAATGGAAGGATATTTCAAGAGACTTCGTCAGACATTTCAACTACCATGAGAAGCCTGATTAAATCCCAGGAAGAGAAGCATCAGTTGAATGCTGTTATGTTGCAAAGTTTGACAGACTTGCAAACAAAGATGGACTCCAGACATGGTATAGTAAAACCATAAGGTAGTAAGAGCAGTACCAAAAGAAGAAGAAGGATATCTAGTCGATCATCTAACTCAGAATAATCCAATGGGGATTTAATCTCTTCTTCTCAGAAGAGCAAGAGAAAGAGGTTCCACAGGGATCTCTATCGAGATGAATTCAAGAAGAATAAACCTCCTACATTTGATGGTGAGGTAAAGACTGGACAAGAGGCTGAAGCTTGGCTTCTTGGGATAAAGAAGTATTTCCAAGTTCAGGATTATTCGGGAAACATGAAGGCAAGGGTTTCCATATTCAATCTGAATGGAAGGGCATCCATTTGGTGGGAGAACTTCAAGCAAGTAAAGAGGATCAATGAAAGGAGACTTAAGTTGAAACAGTTCAAGAAGTTTTCAAGTAGAAATACCTCTCTGACAGGTACTATGATGACAAAATTAAGGAGGTCCGTGAGCTAAGATTGGGACATAAGACCATGGAAGAGTATGCAAATAAGTTATTGGAATTGTTAAGGTATGTCAGGTACATCAAAGATGAAAAGATGAAGATCCAACATTTTCTGAGTGGGTTTCCTCAGTCTTACAAAGACATAATTGAGTTTTATGAACCTAGAACTCTGGAAGAAGAAATAATGAAGGCTAAGTACTGCTATGAGAAGAGAAAAGTAAAACCTGATTACCGGAAGACATGGAAGGACAAAAGGAATGAGAATTATGAACAAAGGAAGAAATGTTTCAAACCTTCTAACTTCAGGAATCAGCAAAAGAAACCATTCCAAGCTGAGAAGCAGCCAGCTAGAGTGATGGGAGAAAAGCGAAAAGACCCACAACAGAACAAAGAACCTTTTCTGTGCTGGAAATGTGGAGGACCGCACATGTGCAATAATTGTCAACTTGAGAATGAGAATGCAAGGCCAGCTTACAACCTTCAAGAGGTAGAGATAGTGGGTCAAGTATCAAGAGCCGTCCCTAGGATTTATGCAGCACTAGAGGACCGCCAGGAAGATCACCAGTCAACTGTGGTTGAAGTTGCAGGTAATATTGTTGAGCAATCTGTTTCTATTTTGATTGACCCTGGTTCTACTCATAGTTACATCACTCCTAGAGTAGTGGAGATTTGTTCTTTCAAGAAATTAAAGCATAGAAAATATTGGTTAGTTGAACTAGTCACTGGAACTAAAAGAAAGGTTAGTAAAGTGGTAGAGAAATGTCCATTGGTTATGAATAGATTGGTCACTTGTGTAGATATGAATTTTCTACCGCTTGGTTTCTATGATGTTCTCATTGGAATGGATTGGTTAAAAGCTCACAAGGTAAAGCTTGATTGTTATAATAAGACTTTTGATTGCATGGATGAAGAAGGAAACCTGAGAGTTGTAAGAGGCATTCCAAAGGTGATTTCTGTGAGGTATATTTCAGCTATGGAGTTGAAGAAATTCTATAGGAAAGGTTGCCAATTATATGCAACCCATATTTTAGAGGAAACTGAGAATGAATCTCCTAAGTTGGAGGATTTTCATGTGTTGCAGGAATTCAGGGATGTGTTTCCTGCTGAGATGCCAAGGCTTCCTCCGAAAAGGGACATTGATTTTACAATTGAACTTGTGCCAGGAGCAGCACTCATGTCCAAGACACCCTATAGAATGAATACACTAGAAATTATAGAGCTAAATATGCAACTGCAAGAGTTGTTGGAAAAGGGGTATGTCAGACCAAGTGTGTCTCCTTGGGGAGCACCAGTTCTATTTGTAATGAAGAAATATGGTACACTTAGATTGTGTATTGATTACGGACAACTGAACAAAGTCACTGTGAAGAACAAGTATCCTTTGCCTAGGATTGATGATATATTTGATCAAATGAGGGGAGCAAAGGTATTTTCCAATATTGACTCGAGGTCTGGTTACCATCAGGTAAGAATCAAGGATGAAGACATTCATAAGACAACCTTTAGGACAAGGTATGGACATTATGAGTTTGTAGTGGTACCATTTGGTCTCACAAATGCACTAGCTACATTTATGTGCCTTATGAATAGTGTCTTTAGCAGGTATTTGGACAAGTTTGTTCTTGTTTTCCTTGATGACATTCTTATCTATTCTAAAAATGAGGAAGAGCATGAAGAACATTTGAGATTGGCATTGCAATTTCTCAGGGAGCATAAGCTGTATGCAAATTTGAGCAAGTGTGACTTCTATAGAGATAGAATTTAGTATTTGAGTCACATTATCTGAGAAGAGGGTATATCAATAGAACCTGAGAATATTGAGGCCATTATGAATTGTCCTACTCCGAGGAATGTGACAGATGTAAGAACTTTTATGGGACTTGCAGGATATTACATGAGATTTATTGAAGGATTCTCCAAGGTTGCACATGCCATCACTTCCTTGCAAAGGAAGGGTATAAAGTTTGAATGGACATCGAAGTGTGAAGAAAGCTTCCAGCGGTTGAAGAATATTCTCACAAGTACACCAGCCTTGGAAGTTGCAGGCTCAGAAAACGATTTTGTGGTGTGTATTGATGCATGCGGACAAGGACTTGGAGGAGTTCTTATGCAGGACAACCACGTGATATGTTATGAGTCAAGAAAGTTGAAGGAGCATGAGAAGAACTATTCCACTCATTATCTAGAGCTTGCAGCCATAGTACATGCTATCAAGATGTGGAGGCATTACTTGATGGGCAGGAGATTTGAGCTAAGGAGAGACCATTGTGGTTTGAAGTACTTGTTTGATCAGCCAACTTTAAATGATAGGTAATCTAGATTGATGGAGTTTTTATGTGAGTTTGATTTTGAAATCAAGAACATAAAAGGAAAGGAGAACAAGGTAGCTGATGCACTCAGTAGAAAGGTATAGGAAATGCACATGGCATCTCTTAGTATTTGTTAGTCAGGTTTGAGACATCAGATTGTTGATCATACTGCTGGAGATGAATTGTATGAGTAGGTAAAAGACAAGTTGCAACATAAAAGTATTGAGAAAAGGTATGAGTGATATAAATTGGAAGAAGATGTACTTCTTACTGTTAGTTTTTCAACATTTAAGCTAGCATTATAACAAGATCTTTTCACTGAGAGAATAACAAGCACAACAATCACATAAGCACATCACAAGAGAC